>CM072156.1:10744325-11289325 GCA_036850595.1 Rhyacichthys aspro
GTCTCATTTATAAACAGAGGCTGCCCAACATTGGCAGAGGTGGATAAACGGTGATGTAAACAGCCATGATGTGTCAACTAGCGGCCACTCGGTCCTTACACTGGTGCATTATCATTTTTGTCATATTTGCCAATTAATGTGGAAACAATAACACTCGGTCGATTATGTGTCAACTGATTTAAAGACGACTGCGCAGACAAAAATGTTTCAGTGAATGCTCCTTTAGCTTTCTACGATATTAGCCTAAAGCTACCTGGCATCAAAGGACTTGTCTTCAAAGACTATAATAACGTCCTTGAACAACATTTAAAATCACACTGGCGTAGATTATGTGTAAAATAACACAAGCTGCACAATATTAGGACGTTGGTGCTCATACGTTGTCGTACATCACACACTGAAGAAGATGAAAAGGAGCTAACGTTGGCTAGGCTAACCTTCCATTACCAATATGGCTGCCTTTGCCCCTTTAAATCAAATTGTCTGGCGTGATTATACCTCCATCATGGGCGTTTTAGTGAAAATGTGACTAAAAGGGCAAAAGCTACTAGCAAAAGCGATGTGTTCACATGCAGCGGTGGGATAACAACATGCAGCAGCAGCTACGGCAAACACGCTTGTGGCCAAAGAAGAGAGCAAAGAGCAGAGAGAGCAAGGATTGATGCCGAGCCGAGAGATGCAGGGGAATAAAAATGTCAATACCTTCAGCGTGTCCCATTCTAAACACATACACCAGCCAGCACCGTTTCCTCGTATAATCTAGAGGGGGGAAACCAAAAAATAAGAAATGTTCCTGTTATATTGTTAAAACGCGGGCCTTCTTTTTCGTTTTGGTTTTAACGCAATTCTCAACAGAGAGGAGGAGGGGGTGTTACGCTATCTGCTCGCTACCCAATCCCATTGCTTGGCTCTTCCTCAATGTAAGGCGCTAGAGCATTTGGTTAAAACCATTCCAGAGAAGGATGTGCTATTCTGTCCCCTCCCGTGTGCATTCTTCCTTCTTTAGTCTCTCAAGCCTGCTCTTCACTAGTCTTAACAAAAGCAGCCCGCCTGATTAGTTGGAGGCTGGCTGCTGGGGCAGGTCTCTCCAGCACAGCGCGGAAAAAAACACACCAGATCCGGCCTGGAGGGGTCAGACGCATGCCACAACGGGATGTGTAGTTCATTTTTCTGGTGGAAAGAAGGAGAGAAGCGAGCGTGGTGGGGTTTATGTGGTCAAATTAGCAAACTCGGAATAAGTCACACACCTATAATGAACATGTATTAACTGTATGTTTCACGAGGCGCAGTGTATTCGACTAATAAATGTCATAACTTTTAATGACAAATGTTGTAATCCGGTTCGCAGTGAAGTCTTATGCCAGCACAGCGCCATGCAGATGCAGTAAGTACATGCAGCTCGGGTTTGATACGCCTCCTCTCCTGATCTCAGACTCAAGAACAAAGCAACAAAGTCAGAGATGCCTCACGCTGTGATTTTTATCGTGCGACACAATGTCCTCCAGAGATTGGGCTGTGGGTACATCTGTGGGCTTTCTGGAAATTGCTCAGAGGTGATAAAATAGATCTTACACCGGTTACTTAAATATAGTCTACTAAATATAGCCTACAAGTAGACACTGGTTACTAAATATATATATTTTACCTTTACAGGTCTGGATTTGCCCATTCAAGTAACTATTTTAAATTTTAAACTTTGATTAGTAACCTTTTGCATACAAATATTATACAGCCTACCTTACTTGTGTCAAGTCAAAGATGACAGTAAGCAATGATTTCTATTATTTTGTTTTTATATAAATAGGACCTTGACAGATTTTATTATAAATTAAGTATGTAGTCATAATACAGTCAAGTGCACTGCATAATGTTTGAGTGTTTGAACTATGTAACGTTGGCAAATATCTGATATATAAATGCATTTTATTGCAGGCCTAAGATCATTATAACTCTTCAAATGTCTTCAGAGGTTATTAACCACCTTTGTCAATAGTTTGAATAGTTTTACACTCCACCTCAAATCATTTGTAATTTGTATTAGATGTGAAGTAAATTTATATCTAAATATCATATTTAAATTGTCCAGTAATTGGCTTTTTAAAAAAATATTTAATTTATTTTGATTGTGGATTTCCATGTTCTTGAATGATTTTTTTTCCATAAAGAGTGAATGATATGGTGTTTGGGCACTTACCACTACTCATTAAGTAGTAATGAGTTTTTCTGAGTGTAAAAGAAATACTACAGTTCAAAACAACAAATATGTAAGATATTAAATAGGTATGTTGCTTGTGTGTATGCAGACATTTCCTAGCTGTAAAAACCTTGTGCATCTGTGTTTTATTCGACACTACAGAGTGAGTTCCGTGTCACATGCAGAGACGATCTTCGGGGGCACGCACTGAGCTTTTACGTAAGAGCAGCGTGACCTCAGTGTAGCTACCTCGCCTGACGAGGCTGCTCACACTCGATGGTGGAAGGTATAATACGACGCATCGCCAAACTATTAAAGCATATAAACCCACCGTAAATGGGTTTATCACCTCCTCAGACGTTACTTTCCTCGCGACTGTTTACCTCGACCTGTTTTTGTGGATGGATTGTCGTACCTACGTCTCCACACGAAGTCTTACTACGCCCAGTCAGCAGCCATAGCTCGGTCATTGACGCTGGAGGTTAGTGGACTGCCATTTCACTGGCTAGCTTAGCATCAAGCTACGCTGTCTAGCTAACCGGCTCTACTAGCAGGTACACTACTGTGACAGGTTAATAATTAGCCTGACTGCAACATAAACCGCAGCATCTCGAACATTTGTTTCTACACAGTACTTATATTTACCAAACCCTCTGATTTGCTTTTATCATTAGCTTAATGAGATGCAAATTCTTGGTAATAATTGTTGGGTTTTATAGTTAAATACGTAATCTCAACATAAGTAAGATGTGTGTTTGATTAACTAACAGAATAGAACTGTCTATTTGATTATAAACAACAATCAATATTAACTAAACAGTTTGTAGAGTGAGAGGAGCTCAGGCTGTGGATATCTGTCATGTCTGCACACCGACACTTGTGATATGTTGTTGCCGTGGTGTTACCTAATAAGAGAGCTCTGTAGGTTTGTATTATCACTACACTTTCTTTGTAAAAAATGCGTCAGGCCGAGTCAGCAAACATAAACGCCTTGTTTATGTTTGTCCTGGCATCGTGTTTGAGGCATGAAAAATGACGGGACAAAGTGTGCCTGATTTTGAATTAAGCTGTTGCACACTGAATGTAACCGGACACTTGCACCGCCTCTTTCTGTCTTTCCATGTGCTTTCACAGAGATCTGTAATGTGCAATGGCAGTCTTCACTCACCAGGTGCTCTTCGCAGTTACAAGAACGAGGTAAGGTGCATGCCAACAGTTTAAGGTTTTATATTACCAAATAGCTTTTTACGGAGTCTCTTACATGACAAATATAGCAAAAAATATTTTCAGATCTGAGAACTTTCCCTGACTGTCTTGGTAGAGGGAGTGGTTTCTTACAGGTCAATGGCCAATCTATAGACTATTCCTCTTTACATAATCTCTGCTCTAAATCCGGTTCCCATGACTCCATAAAGGAGCTGCAGATGAGATCTGCGCTTTCTCCAAGTTGTGTACGGTTTTAAAACTAAAAGTTAGATCAGCTTTATTGTGTTTCCCTACATTTAATGGCTCTAAATTTAGATCTGGAAAGCATGGATTGAGATCAGAAACCTAAAAAAAAAAAGTAAACAATAAGTCAACATAAACTACTTTATGAATCCGGACAACAAATTTTGTTGCCAATTGTTTTCCAGTCTTGATATATAAAGATCTCAAAAAAGATCCACAGGCATTTTGAAATATTTTTGTAATAGCAAAAGATAATTCTTAAGACACGCGTAAGGTGTACATATATGATGCCATTGTAAATTATGAATCCAGAGCATTAAACACAACCTGCATCAAATGCATTGTGTGTTAAATAAATGTAAAAGAGATTGTTGTGGGTTGGTCATTGTTTCCTTCAAGTATATGGCAATGATCTCTAATGAGCCTCTAAGATTAAAATATCTCAGAAATCTTTAGTGACACCAAAAGTTATTAAGTTAGTAAGTGTGGGTGTGACATTGTTACAGGTGGAGACTTTAAAGTTTCTCTTCTAGGAGTAACTACTAGCTGTTTTATTGATAGTCTGCCTTGCACAGAATAAAGCAAAGTTTACTGGTTAATCATTGATAACCAAACACAAGAAGAAAATCTTACGAAAGCTGTCTTGTGTTACACACAGATAAAATCGAGAAAGAATACATTGAAATTACGCTCAAAGGCATCACTTGTCTGTTAGTACATACAAAGCATCTAACAACTGATATTTATTTTATTTACTAAACTACTAATTCTCACTTGTAGCTTCAAAATGATACACAAAATACCTAAAAGTTATAACATGTTCAAGGGTTAATTTATTTTCATTTTCTCCACATAGTTGTATTTTGTACTAATACAAAATTTACCATTTTATTTTCTCTGAGAAAATTGTCAGACTAAACATTATGTAATATGTAACCAGTTTGTCTTGTTGCTGTTGACAGGGGATCGTATTTGTTATCCAAGAGACACAGCTGCTCCTCTCTGTCTTCCAAAGCCTATCTCCATATAGACCCTCCCCAACGCGTGTTAGCAGTGGTCCCTTTCAGACACTCCCGCTACTCCTATCCCAACTGTTACCGATGTGACAGCCCAGGCCACAGGGCAATCCTTTTTGCTCGCTCCCTGCACAGCTCAGGTGTTTGGCTGCAGGATATAAAGCAGGAGGACAGTAAGGACACTGCAGCTGCTGCTCAAGATGCTTCTACAGTTTCTACAGCTTCTGCAGCTCCCGCTCCAGCCTCCACCACCCCAGCAGCTGCTGTCCCCTCGCAGCAGGAGAGGGCACTGGTCAAAAAGTCACTATACCACAGAGTTGTGGAGGAGTTGAAGCACTATTACAATGGGTTCCGGTTACTTGGCATTGACATCAAGATTGCTGGCAGGATGGTGTGGAGACTGCTGCATGGACAGCTGCTCACACGCAGGGAGAGAAGAAGGGTAAGAGACATGATCCAAAATAAGCCTAATTTTAAACACATTGCATACATTTTAATTCAATATAATATACACATTTGTCTGAGGAAACCTGAGCTGCTGTGAAATACCTTTTTTATTTTCTCATTATCTCTCATGGTCCCACTGTTCTGCACCAACAGTGACGTGTCTGCTTCTTAAGCCACCTGTTTTGTTGTCATTTCAATTACTAATACTTAACTCTAAAATGAGTTCACCTTTTCTCTGGGTGTCTGGTGGAAAAAAATGTGACTGATATATTGAGTTTTAAGCATATCAAGTGTTTGTCCTCAGAGTAAGAGAATAATACGTAGCAGTTTATATGTAAAAAAGATACTTTAAATTTTAATTAAATCAACAACGTACAACATTTTAAATATTTAGTATAAGCATTATAATTGTCTTGTCTTGGACATTCAATGCTTGTTTTGTTACAGGAGGACCTAAATATTAATTTATTAGGGCATATTATTTTTGTTCTTGCCATTTTATTATTCAGTGACATTATACACTCTGAAATATGTTTTTTATAAAGTAATGTAATATAATGTTTTATGCTGTTTTAGTTGTGGTAGTTTGCTCTTGCATTTGATTTGTTTCTTGCATTTGTCTTGGCAAACATTGTGCTGATCACAATTAGTCCTGAATAAAACACCATTCTCAGAACATACTGTTACTTTAACTGTACTGTAACCTGCTGACTCCAAGCAAGAAGTGGTGCTGCTCTTGGCCACAAGCTGTGCACATGCCACAGTCAAACTATATTTGGACTATTTTTGAATGCGACTGGCTGTGTATCAGTGCACATGTTTTGGATACATTAAAGGGACATGCTAACATACTTTCTTTGTGTGCAGCTAATGAGGACTTGTGCCGATTTGTTTCGTCTGGTGCCCTTCATGGTGTTCATCATCGTCCCTTTTATGGAGTTTCTTCTTCCCGTCTTCCTTAAGCTTTTCCCTGAGATGCTGCCCTCTACCTTTGAGACAGAGTCCAAAAAGGTACATGTTCATGCACAGCTCTGCGCTGACCCCTCACTAGAGTTCACGCTGATTGTGCAACTCCTCAGATACTGTACTCAAAGGAACCTCGGTGTATCAGTGAAGCAGGCAGCTGACTCCATGTAATCTTATTTATTACATAATACATGCTTTTAAAACCTACAGACCAGGCCTATTTCCCAATATAATATTTAGAACATTATTTTTGTTAACCTTAATATTCAAGCAGCAAGGATTGTATTCAGTTCCACTGAAGCTGATCAACTCCATTGTTTCCTAGTTACTCTGGACTAAGGTTGAGTGCTTCTTAGATATGCTTGTTTGCTTCTGGCCAACACTGAGCATGTGAGCGTCCAACGTCACAGTCTTAGCTGATAAAAAATCAATGGCACCCTCTCACATAATCAAGATATAGTTAAGCACAGTTACTCAATGTGCAGCACAAATTTGTGATTGGGCCCGTCATTATTTTTTATGCTTTTGTAAGTGAAATAGACTACTCTGTAATACAGGTTTCAAACTGCAGTATTTTTTGCTGCTTGTTTTTAGACCTATCATTCTATCACTTTTGTTTTTTTTGCAGGAGGAGAAGCAGAAGAAAGGCTTGGCTGCTAAGCTGGAACTGGCTAAGTTCCTCCAAGAGACCATTGCTGAAATGGCTCGTAGGAACAAGGCTAAGGCTCAGACACAGGACGAGACTCAGAGATTCTCCACATATGTGCAGAAAGTAAGTTGAACTAAAGTTTAAGCTAAAATAAAACATGTTCACTTGTAAAGTAAAAAAAAAAGTCAACAATTAGCTATAATATAATAACTGCTTTACAATAACAATTATTTATGTTTTACAGGTACGAGGCACAGGTGAGCAGCCTACTACCAAGGACATTGTCATGTTTTCTAAGCTGTTTGAAGATGAGCTGACGCTGGAGCATCTAGAGCGCCCCCAGCTGGTTGCTCTGTGTAAACTGCTTGAACTTCAGCCCATAGGCACCAACAATTTGCTGCGTTTTCAGTTGATGATGCAACTGAGAACCATCAAGTCAGATGATGAGGTCAGAAACATAATATAACTGAGGTTTGTATTTGTTTGTGCAACAGAGCTTAATATCAGTCTATTTCTTCACAGATGATTGCAGCAGAAGGGGTGGCAGCCATGAGTGTCTCAGAACTCCAGGCTGCTTGTCGTAGTCGTGGGATGAGGTCCTTGGGACTTACCACTGATCAGCTACGACAACAACTGCAGCAAGTAAATGGCTCAATGTGTACATGAATCCTAAAAAAACATTACTGAAGACTGTAGTCACGTTTACTGAGACATGTGAAAGATTAAATTGAAACAAAGAGAATCAATCTGGCTGAAATGTTTAATCAGAAGACTATATTCAAAAAACAGCACAACAATTACAATTACCTAATTCTTGTTCTTTACCATGTAGTGGCTGGACCTGCATCTAAAGGAGAATGTTCCACCATCGTTGCTATTGCTCTCCAGAGCCATGTACCTGACTGACCTCAAACCAAAGGCCCCAGTCATCCCACCTGTTCCCAAATTAGAGGTATGACCTGGTCTCTTGAATACCATACTGTTGTTTTTGCACATATTGTAGAGATTAGTGAAGTAAACCCAGGGCCCCTGTAATGTAGGTTTCAAGGTCACAGTTTGTTTAGCCTCTGCTCTACATTTACTAACCCACACTTCTACCTTGTTAGTAATAGTAATAACACTATCCAGAGGTAAATACCATTTGATCTGACCAGACATATTTCTGAAAGATCATCTTCTAATCAGAGATTTGTTGTTATTCCCACAGAAAGCCACTCCTCCTCCAGTGGAGAATACAGGAGCAAACGCAACATCAGTTAATGCTGACAAGTTGCCAGACCCTGCTCTCATTATTAAAGACCGACCGGTCAGTGAACCCCAGCCCCCAGCCCCCAAACCCTTATCTCAATAACTATCACCGTATTATGACAATATAAGGTCATCTGTGATCGAAAAGAAACACTTGGGCTCAAATTTCACCTTCAATCATTATTGCATAAGTCATAAACTCTCCTTACTCAATTTGTTCTCCTCCATTATGTCTTTAGGTGGAGGAGTTGAGAGACAAGGCACCTGCGCTGACGGATAAACCGCTCACTCCTGCCGAGGTCCTTCAGGTGAGAACATAACATGATGTTTCCACCAACCTTTGGTGACTACCCATGATTTATTCACTTTGTTCATGTTAAATTAGTTTGCAACAAACCTACATTTAAAAAAGTTCACTTTGAGCACAGCTAATGGCACAATTTGCGTTTAACCTGCAGTAGAAATGCAGACGTTATCTGTACAGTTACCAAACTGCCATACGTATACAGATTAGTGTCGGACAACAGCTAAAAAAAAGCCTCACCCGTGCTTGTGGAAGATTACCGACGCAATTAAGCATTTAATTCTTATTTTTTTAAAATAACCTTTTGCAGAGAAAGGATGTTAACATGATTTTACACCTAACATAGGCTTGGAGCACTGTTACCAACAGAAATAAGTAGCTAAGGGATCCTGGACAGAACTGTATAATCCAGTTAGTTCTTCCTGGCATTGGTCTTTCTCACATGACCTGCTAATCTTTCACAGTTGGACTCGGCTCCAAATCTTAAAGAACATTTAGTGAAATGCAAAGCTATTTGGGGCAAACAGTTGAAGCTTATAAATAGCATATAAATAAGTTCTCTCTGTACTAATAAGTTCTAATTTCATTTTCATAAAAGGAAAACTATTTACTAGATCCAAAAATCTGTTAGAAATCCCAAAGCTTGACTTAAATTCACCTTCAGAAATGACTAATTCAGCTCAATATTTCTGCAGTAACAATTTGTCATTAACATAAAATGAAATCCTGAAATCAACTACATCTGGAAACTGATTTGTGAATTTACTTTCTCTATTATGGTAATTAGTGTTTATACTGTTTATACTGTTCCTTTTACATTTGCAGTAGTTTAGCTAGGTTACTGCACGTGTGTATTCAAAAAGAGCTTATAATGTGTCTTTCTTTAGGCCAAAGCAGCAACAGAAATCTCTCACAAGAGCAAGATGAGTGCCAATGGTGTTTAAAGATGACCAGAAGCCTCTGGTTAAAAGAAGACAGAAGTCATCACATGATGGGTCACTGAGTGTGTACACATCAGTCCATCCATAATTCAGTAAACCCTCTTCTTGCTTATTGAGACAGGTCCAGTGGCTTCTTCAGTCATTTCACCACAGGGGCTCGTTTCATTGTTAGACCCAGAGGGGGTTGGGTGCTTAAAAAAACTTCTTTGAACTGCTTCTCATATTTGTGCACTCCATTGTGTTGTTTTTTGTGTGAGCTGGTCAGATATGTTTTGACTGGTGGAGAGCTGTTAGTGCACATTAGTCGAGTGCATGTGATATCCTGTGAGCAGCACCTGCTGGCAGATCAGGCCTGTCTATCGAAGCTCTCTGCTTTTAGTCCATATGGCCTTTTTCTCTCACTCCTCTTCATGTAAATTTGTAAATATTATGTATATTTTTGTCTCTTACATCGCAGCAGCAGCTCCTCTGTACAGTTTGCTATGCAAAGGTCATGTCTCTTGAATTTTTCAAGTTTTCTTTAGCAGTTTTAGTTTATTTGTAGACCTTAAAATGTGGTTCAGGATATGAACGAAGGAATTTGTTTCCAGATTTCCATTGAACGTTTTTGGTTCAATAGCTTTAGCTGTGTGTTTTATCATTCAGCTCTTTTAGTGAAACAAGCACACAGTGATTTAAACCTCTCATTTTTTGATTTGGAGGTGCTAAAGCACTGTCACATTTGGACTGGTCCAAAATCTAGTTATATTGGCATTGGTGCTATAAATTGAAGACTAGTATAATATTATGATAAAGCTCATTCCTTAAACCAAGAGCCTGTGGCAAAGTGTACAGTTGTCCCCTCTGCTGTTAAGCATTTAAGGACACAAATCTGTAAAAATTGGAGATTTATCTGCCTGTATACAGTGTAAGTATTGTATTTTAACACAGTGATGCTAATATTTAAAAAACTGAAAAGATAAAATACTTGATGTTGTCCATAAAGTTATATTATAATGGGGAATATGCCCCTAATTAGATTATTTTTGGTATTGTGGCCTAACAGATTTATAAAACATGATATTGGCCCATGTTTTACTCATCTGTCCTAAATATGAAGCTCTTCAAGTGAAAGTTGACCAGTTATGAATGGATTGAAAATTGTTTAATTTTTTTGTACCATGCTCATCTTACTTGGCACATTTAGGGACTTGGCCTCCAAATGTCTCTTCAATGCTATTTATCCATAGGCACCAAGCGCCTGTGCCATGAAATTAGAGGATATTTTTTAAACATATTAGCCACGTGGAGATTTCTATTGGTTTTCCATACTATATGTGCCTAAGGTTATGCGATAGGGCTCATGCTCATTGTACTTTAGTTGGATCATTCACTTCTGCGTGGTTTAAATATCCCACATTTTAAGTGCAATGTCTCCTTTTCCTTTTGAACACTGTCAATCCAAATGAGTCTTTCCTTGCACTCGCTACTTTTCATGTGTGCTGGGTTTGTACTTGTGGTGTGAATGTTAAATCAGGAAGGATGTTCTGCAGACTGTAGTCACAGTGCTCTGCTGCCCAGCAAAAAACATTTTCATTTCACTCAGTTATTTTTTTCCTTTAGAACAATACCCGCTGAAACCATAACTAGTATAGTGATCAGCAGCAGTGTGTTGTTATAACAGTACCATTAGATGCACTTTTAACTGTGCTGTGGAGTCAGACTGACTATAGTTTACAATGTGTCATCCACAGACAGTGAACTTCACCTGAGTCTGTGCATGTTTAATCCCAAACCATGCACATCATTTTGTTATTCAGCTGTTGTGAAGTAGGCCTGGAGACGTATCCGTCATAATGATGTGCTTCTGTGTACAGTTTTGTTTCAGTTAAAAGATCAGCTGTCAATTTACATTCACCCTGCAATTACTGCATTGCATTTACCTGGGCAAATGAGTGGGTTGGGAAATGAAACCAGAGTTCACAATTAAAATGAAACCTTTATTTACAACTGTGTACTGTCATTATTTATTATTTGTGAAACTGGATCAAAGTATTTGCTGTGAAAGTGAATACACACAGGGATATAATAGAGCTTAAATTAGATTTATATGACAGTGTATCAAACGACGTGGGGGCTAGAGGATAATGTCAGTTTAAAAAAAAAAAAAATTTAAACTCAATTTGCCACCAGTTGGCGACATTTACTTAAATAAACAATCTCTTTTTTTGCATCGTTGCGTTCATTTGTGTTCAGTAGACCCAAATTACAAAGTTTTTACTATGTCACCTTCAGCCACTGGCAGCTTTATCCCCAAACTCTTAAACTGTATATAGTCCTACCTCCTGGAGTCTACTTAACCCACAAGTCAAACTATGAAAAATGACCTTTTGAAATATTCCACATTATAGGCTAGTCCTGTTGACTGATTTTTGTCATTAGTGATTATTGTTGATGTGGAAAAACACAGACTGCTTTTACATGTGCGAGGAGAGAGAGTGGACTATTTTTATCTCAGAGGGGCTTGACAAAAATAGTTTGAGAACTCAGATCTCTAAAGAGCCGTGTGGTTGAGGAAGCACAGAGGTCAGTACTTAAGCTCGGCTATGTTTTATGGATAAATTATACTCGGTGAGTTTAATCCTTTAAGTTTAAGTTTAATACATGTTTTGACTCATCGCCTACTTTCTTTTTGTGTTTCTCATGCGCTTATTATCTGAACGGTTAGCCCCAAATACAATGTGTTTGTTTTGCTGAAGGCTTTGTTATGGGAAGTTATGTTGATCATTTTAAACACCTACATTTAGATTATTTGAGGTTAAATCAACTAGTATGTTATTCATCTTATTACTTATAAATAAAAATATTTAATGATTTCAAAAGACAACTGTAATAGTCTGTCCCCAAAAGTATATAACTTAATGTATTATTTTAATCCTTTGACTCTGCAGTGCAAAGATGAAGCTGACACTTCTACTATGTTTGACCCTAGTCTTGGCAAATTTTCACATTTCACTGGCAAAGAAAAAAGGGGGTCTTTTTGGGAAAATATTTGGTACGAATAAGAATCCAAAGCAAAAAAATGACAAAGACTTCAAGTCAAAACCCGATCAATATAATCAAGGTGGCTCAACTTACAGACAAGACATACCTGGGACTCATTATAACAAACCTGCACCGCCTGCTCAGGGCCCCCCACACGCTGGAGGACAGGGGGGACATGGAGGAGGTTATGGAGGACAGGGAGGACACACAGGACAGGGAGGATATGGAGGACAGGGAGGACACACAGGACAGGGAGGATATGGAGGAGGTTATGGAGGACAGGGAGGACACACAGGACAGGGAGGATATGGAGGAGGTTATGGAGGACAGGGAGGATATGGAGGAGGTTATGGAGGACAGGGAGGACACACAGGACAGGGAGGATATGGTGGAGGTTATGGAGGACAGGGAGGATATGGTGGAGGTTATGGAGGACAGGGAGGACACACAGGACAGGGAGGATATGGTGGATATGGAGGACAGGGAGGACACACAGGACAGGGAGGATATGGTGGAGGACAGGGAGGATATGGAGGAGGTTATGGAGGACAGGGAGGACACACAGGACAGGGAGGATATGGTGGATATGGAGGACAGGGAGGACACACAGGACATTGGTGAGGAAGGGAGGAGGAGGAGGGGAGGACAGGGAAAGGAAAAAGGAGGGAGGATATGGTGGAGGTTATGGAGGACAGGGAGGATATGGTGGAGGTTATGGAGGACAGGGAGGCTATGGTGGGTATGGAGGATACAGAGGATACCCTGGTGGATACGTCAACCAAAACCCTAACAACCACATCTTGAGCCCTCACTATGGAGGTAGCTTTGGATATGGAGGCTATGGAGTTGGAGGAGGCTCTCCTTTCTCACGTTCAGTTCAAGCTATGGGCCACTTTCCCTCAGAGAAGTCCAAAGGGTTTGGACGCAGTGCAGTGATGGCAGCAGCTGGGGGCGCTATGGCAGGAATGGCCCTGGGATACGGGCTCGGGAGGTTTCCTCGGCCCCACTTTCACTTCCACAGCCCAGAGGAGGAACATTACTACAACTACTACATGTACAAGAAGTACGGTCTGAAGTCTACTGATGCCAACGACTACAGCAGAGACTACAGCTTCAGTGCGCCTCCTAACAGCTACGAGAGCTTTATGGACTCATGCATGAAAAGAACAGACCTCCTGCCAGCCCCCAAAACTCAGCAACAGAAGAAACCGACTACAACCACCACCTCTACAACCACCACCACCTCTACCACCACCACTGTTACCACCACCACTACAACCACCACCTCTACCGCTGTCCCCTCCTCTAATCTCTCCAGCAACACAACAGAGACCAGGAACGCTACAGCAAACAACTCCACATCTGCACCCTCAGTGTCCAGTGGCCCATCCAGGCAGCCTGAGGCCAGTCCTGGGGCCCCAGCAGCAATGGCAATTCAAAATACTGCTGCAGACGATGATGACGATACTGTGAGTGTAGTAGAGATTGGCTACCCCGCCCTCATTGAGCAGCTGAAGGTCAGGAGGTGTTTGGAGCTGTACATGGTTTATTCTGAAAAGTACTTGAGGAAGAAAACACCACCAAGTGCCAGAGGAGGTGCGCGGCGGCTGGAGATGAGCCTGCACTGGCCCCTAACAGTTCTCCCTATGACCACACTGATGTTAATGAACAGTAATGTACTCCTACTGCTGCACTGAGGCTGGACCACATAATCACTCACACTAAACTGGTCTGTGACTGGAAGAAAGTGTAAAAAGAGCTTGAGTTGCAATATACATATTGTCCCTGGCCACAATAGAGCCACAGTTGTTGCATTTATGGCTCAGAACCTTCTCAAAGCCTGCTGTTTATTACTACTTAATGCTTCTTGATGGTCCTTTCTAATGACAGTTGTGAGAAGTATTAATCATTGAATTTAGTGGTGCATCTTTTATCATTATTTATTGGTATAATTCATGGAGGTCCACACAGAATGGGGGCAGAGACAAATGCATTGTGAGTGTCTGTTTCTTTCTGAAGCATATTTTTTCTCTGTCTGCTTTTATCAGGTTGCACTTGTGCTGTTTATATGATGTTGCAGTAAAAGGTACATGATGTGTTTACACTGTTGACAGCTGACTGTTAAATTTAATAGTATCGGGGGGAAAAAAGAGTATGTTTTGTTGGGATGTTATACAATCTACATTGACTGATGAAGCTATGAATACAAATGAGTCTTGTAGCTTTTCCTCCTTGTACTTTGTAAAGCCATAATATATATATATATATATATATATATATATATATATATATATATATATATATATATATATATATATATATATATATTTCAAGAATAAAACAAACATGAAAACCTTTTAAATATATTTTTACTTAACTTTCACAAACAGAAAACACATTTTTATTTTACATAATGTCTATCAAACAAGTAAATTATAAAATAATGTTTCCTTCACAGCAAAAAGAACACTATAACTTTATAGAAAACATAAATAACCAAGAAGCATAAATATAGAATGTCTCGGGCTAAATCACATGAATGAGCTCCAAAGTTTTCTGAGTTAGGTTTCAACTGCAAATTTACTACAACTAAAATGTATCCCTGTTTCTTCACAGAGAAACTAATCTTGTGAGCATCCTCACGACACTAAGTATAAAAAGTGAGCAGACATCAGTGCGGGGTCGTGTAGACACTTTGGCTCGAGGGGTATACACCCAGATCGAAAAGGTCATTGCTTCGACTGAAGGTGCAACACAGGTCCTCTTCTAAAGAACAATACATTTGATTGAGTCATTTTTGGCTTTTTTTATTTTGACAGAAGTTCTGCCAATACTACAGTAAGAACCAGAACAAAATCTGTTTCTTAGTGGTTCATTTTGGGAAAGATTATGGCATCTTTGTAATGAGTTATGTCTATAAGATCATGGTTAAAGTGAATGGAGTTATGGTGGCTTTGTGACGGAAAAGGGGGTAAGAAACTGCACAATGTCAGTGGATGGCCTCATAAACATATACACAGTGATGTGTGTGCAGCTTTACAGGACAGCCGCCCAGTTGCCCATGAGCAGAGCCAGCAAAGAGCCGATCACAACAATGATGCTGTTGTAGATGGGTCCACTGGAAGCTGCTCCGTAGTAGTAATCCATGTCTCCGGACCCTTCTGGCTCGTAGGACGGTCTGCCTCCACGTGGCCCGAAGCCTCCATATCCTCCATATCCTCCATATCCTCCATAGCCTCCGTATCCTCCGTAGCCTCCATAGCCTCCATAGCCCCCATAGCCGTGTCCATAACCTGGGCGACTGAGGGCAGATCCCACCATGGCTCCTCCTATGGCCCCAACTGCAGCAGCACCAGCCACTTTCCCAGCACTGGGGCCACTGCTCTGAACAGGCCTGGCCCCACCTCCCCCACCCCAACCACGGCTGTAGCCACCTCCGCCACCTCGGCCAAAGCCCCCTCCACGGCCCCCCCCTCGACGTGCCTCAGAGAGGGGCACCAGAGCCACCAAGAGCATCAGGCTCAGGACCACGTTCAGCCACAGTCTCTGGACTCTGGACATTATCCTGTGAGAGAAAAACAGGGAAGTAAAGCATTAAGCAGAATATTTAAAAACCTTGGTTCAGTTATGGTTTTGTAACTAACTCATCAATATATTTTCTGATTTCTGAAGATGACAGTGACCGTCTGCCCATACCTTTGTCATAGACAGTATTATTTATTGCTCCATTACCCATTGTCCCGTACACCTTATATTTACAGACTGGTGCTGATGGGATGTTCTCATCACAGCTTTAGTCCTGCTGTGTTTTGGAGTCACTGATAAATAAAGAGCTTCTAATCCAGCTTTGACCTGCACTTCTTACACAACACCGTCATAGCTCTTTAATTGGGGTGTGGTGAATGCAACCTAGTTTCAGTTCTACCCACCTGACTTACACTTAACTTCACTTGATAATAACAATAATGGCCAATTAATGCATAGCATTCAAGTTTATTCAAGTTACTTTAAAGTAACAAGATTACTCCACATTATCTGGAGGGCAGCATGACATCATTTACTCTGCTGTCAACAGTTTCTTGCTGCTCTAATCTGGTTAAAAGAGGCTGTTGAGCTATAATTACACTAGGTCACTTATAATTTGAGAATAATCCAGCGGCTCTCAGATTAAAGCTGCAGGATCACTTGAGACTCAAACACAAATCTGACATTATTTCTGGTTTTCCACTGTTTTAAAATCACACCTTAATTTGCTCAGCTCACATGTAAAACAGCATGACAATCAAACAGAATGAGACCGCTAAATAGCAACAACAAAGTATGAATGTACTTACTTGACCTTAACTACCACATTTTCAGACTTTTTAAAGTGAAGTAATGAACCTCACCTGTTAATTGGCTGGTTGGGAACACACCCAGTGGACTTTCTTCTTGCCTTGTGTTTTTATCCAAATTCAGAGGTAAATGGATGTGAACAGCTCGGACGCCTGTGAGTGTCTGGGTAAGTATGTTTCAGGGCCAGTTATCCCTCTGAGAAGCTCAATGAGAGGATCACTCTGTCTGTCACTTGTCATTGGCTGACTGTAAGCTGCTGTACTACGACATCGCACTTAAATACCGATCTGCTTGTTTCTAAATTGGTTTGAGTTATTCAACCTGTATGAATGAACCAAGACCAATTAACCCCGAAGCTTCCAGCACCTTATATATCCTTCTGTGTCTATATTTACTACAAGACAACTTAGACTGTTGAGAAACAACAAGATTGAAACCGTTTCATAACAGATCATCGGCTGAACCCATTACTGGATGAAAACAAGAGTGGACTCTATATTTTCTGAAATAACTCTTTTATTAAATTGTACAAAAACATTTTTAGCATTTGAAATACTAAACATCATTAACTATACAAATGCAAGCAATTCTTAGAATCAATGAAAATATATCATGCATGCTCTTGGTCTCACAACAGCACAGTCATGCCTTCTGTTTGTTATTGTACAGTGGGACTTTTGACAATATAAATATTAATTGTAGTATTAAGTATTGTACACACAGCAAAGCAAGAAACTGTGCATGTGGAAGAGAACTAGCATCAATGCTCATTCACACCAATGTAACATTGTATTACATTCCTCAATTCTTCAACCAGTCATTTGTAAAATTCACAGTTTGCCACTGTTTTGTGCTTGTTGTGCAGAATTTTGTCAAAATGTATGTTGGTTTAAAATGTAAACTTATGTGGTCGAATAAGGCCAGTACTTTTCTTTTGTAACATTTAATGATAATGTTCTGTATATGTGAGTGCAGCCTTGATGCAGGACCATCAGAGTGCACAGACAGTGACTGACATAAACAGATTATTCATCAGCCTTTCATAATCCCTGCAATAAACACCTCAGGCGCCGCAATGTCAAAGGGGCTATGAGAGTAAATATTTGACCACAACTTGTTTGGTGCTTTACAAACCTTTTCATAGGCACTTTTAAAAAACTGTATTCCTTTTGTTTGTGCTTCACATGGCTGTAGCTTGCAAACTGCAAGTAATTATAAGGGAATGTATTTTTGCATGTGAATGTAAACAAAAGTAAAACAACATAACAAAAATAGAACATCAGAGTGAAGCAGGATGAAAGACTATACTTATAACATGCACATACTACAAAGGTTGTCAAGTTTGTATATTTCCTCTTCTTTGTCTAAATAACCTTTAATGCTGCTTTAATGGAGTATAATGGTATCCAAATAAGAAACAGTGAGTTCAAATGAATGGGAATGTCCACAGGAGCCAGTTACATACACGTAGCTCCCTCTGGAAGACAACTGAGCTGCTTCTCGATTATACACCGCAGGTAGCTATACCTAAATGGAAAAAGACGAAGATACAGAGGGTATGTTAATAGGTGTGTATTTAGAATATACAAAGATTAGACTGTTGTTGAAAAAAAATAATTTAAGCTGTGTTTTAATAAATCATTACTTTAGTAAGTGTAATTTATATATTTTTGTGCAAATATAAAACTTTGCTTTATTTGTACGTTCAGCCCTTCTTTATGATCTATAAAACAACAGAACTGGGTGTTATGTACCTCGTTTTTAGCTTCTGCACCTCTCTGTCCTCTTCTTCTTTCAACTTGGTGATAAAACTTTGGAGGACAGGCATTTCAAACTTGATATACTGCGCCACCTGGTGGAAAGGAGGAGGCATATTTTAGGACAAAAACATTGAAAATATTAAATGTAATCAATCGGGTTTGCTAAGCTGCATTCCTTACATCATAAGTGACTTCCTCTCCCAGGTCGGCTTCCATGAGAAAAACTTTGCAGACCTGCTCACAGGGTCCCTGCATTACTCTGAGCAACAGGGGATAGTCACTGCGCTTTAGCTTCACACGCTCTGAAACATCAACACATGCTTATCCATGATGATGAGAAGTGCATTCTTACGTCTCATATGGTTTTAACTCATTTAAAACTCACCTCCACTCGCATGGACAAGATAAAGAGCAAAGTCATCTGCGCTGTTTTCAATTTTAAACTTGTTGAGAAGAACTCGAAGCACCTGAGGCGTGGTCATACAGCTGTTGATTCGAACATTTGTTACAGAACCATATGCTGGTGTGAAGACTGCTGTCTGTAGGAAAATGCTCAGTTATGCATGGACACGCACATATTTTTTGGATTGTTCTTGTTAATATTAGGGAAATACCTTGTGGTTGTAAAAGTGCCCGTTAATTGAGAAGCGATGACGCCTGATCTTCCTCTGGTCACTCGGGGACCGCCGCTGGCAGCGCCTCAAGACCCCTGCATCACTCTTTGTCCTCAGGAGCTGAGAGGTGCTGTCACTGTCCTCTGTCCAAAAGTATTATTTACAATGAATGAAGAAAATTACATTCTTAAGGATACATATTTACCAGTTTATATAAAGTTTACCATTTCTAGCAATAAATTATGTGACATTAATCCAAAAATCAGGTAATGCTCACTAATCCTGTATTAATTTCATTGACCTGAATCCATTTAACTTGTTATAAACCCTAAAACCCAGTAATCATAAATAAGAGAAGCTGGTGATGATTAGTGACTAGTTCTAACAGTATCACATTACACTGTAGCGTCTCCTAAAGCACTAACCTTCGGCTTGCTCTTCGCTGATGCCGTTGTCCTCTGGGTGACTGTCAGATGGTGGCGTCACCTCCACTTTGGGTGGGCTCTGCTGTGCTGACGGCTGGCCTTCTGTGCTTTTGGGGGCACTGAAATATTTTGGCAAAACGACAGAGTAGAGTCAAAAGGCTAAATTAACTGACTGGCATGAAGGGCGTAAACATGTTAAATCAAGTTAAGTCCATGTATTTATTAAGAAACCATAGAGTACAGACATCAGAAGTGGATTATTGAGTCATGTTACTGGTGGGATTGGGATTTATTATATAGTATATCCTGAATTTCAAGGCAAAAATATTGTAATAAATAAAATACACATGATGGTGATATGTTCTTCGTAACATAACCCTACAAACTGTGACCTTGCTAATAAATGGTTTCATTTTTGATGGCTTTTTAAAATTGGAGAAAAAAAATTAAATGCACTAAAATCCTTTTCAAAGCCGGCCATTCCTCATCTGACACAGAATCTATTAGCTGACCTGCTCTGTATCACTGTTTCCGGTCAGTGAGGTGTAACTGGATCAGACTGAACCTCTTACCCTTGACTGTCCAGAGTGCAACCCGAGTGCCAGGATGTCGAGGAGGGAGGTGGTCGGATTCGTTCATGGTCATCCTGCATCTGAAGCCTGATTGGACGCCGCAGACCCCAGAAGATGTTTAGTAAGCCCTCCACAATAAGCTCCCCCTCTTCCTGTTAGCAGAAATGCCATGATCAATGCATTGACATTAAACGGACAGTTATTACCCACTTTGGCAGTAAGAGGATATTCATTGAACTACTAATAAGTGTGAGCCGAAAGAGAGCTACAACATACACCAACCTCTCTGTGACGAAGCTGCAGATTCTGTCCTTCATAGTAGAGGTTATAGGTCTTAAGATGAGAAAGGATGGTTGCTCTAGAAACAATGAAAATTACAGATTTAAATTGTCCTTCTTGACAATATAGCGATAAAGCAAATGTCTTTATTAGAGTTATATATAGACTGATCTGATATTGTTAGATATGTCAAACTTGAAAAAGATCTAAAATTACACTGAAATAATGATATTATAATGTTTTAGATGGACTTAAGTATCCTAAACCTTACCTTGTGTACAGAAAACCAAGTTATTCATATCCTCTACATGAGTAAATTGATTTCAGAAAAGTTAGACCATATTATTTCAGGCTAAGGGCAACAGAATTTTTTAAAAATCTGCTCATATTTGAATAGCATGAGCCTGTCAACGTCAATGCCAAAAAGCAAAGAAAACGATGGATGAACCTGTCATTTTACAACAGACTGTGGTACTGTTAAACCTTTTATTAGACCAGACCTAATCCTTATAAGTTGCCATCGCAGGCACAACTTTGGGTGATATGGCTGACTGACCATTTTGTTTATAAGTTATGTCACGGTTTGACTGCCAAACATTCTGCTGCTGACACCATGTTTTGCTTAAGAACAGCTCAGCCTAGTGTGTGAAAATGGGTTTAGGTGTGTACACAGGGCCATCAATATCCTTTCCTCCAAGTAGCACAACCTGGTTTCTTAGAACAGGCATAAAGGCTTATCCTGATTTCTGAAACAGGGATATGATACTCCTCAAACACAAAATCTGGATATTTAAAAACAAACTCAAATTCAGGATACTCAAGTCAATAATAATGTAGTTATCGGGCCTGTTTTCGAGTGTGTACAATACGACTAATACTTACTTGCTGATGAATTTGTTTTCTCCAATCTGAACGCCCTCATCCATTCTCAGTAATCATGGGAGGAGCTGAGAGAGAAGGACGTAACACAGAGTTAATATTTTTATTCAGTGGCTTCAGTCTCATGACTTCACATGACAAACCCAGACACACACTGCAAAGAGTCTGGAGAGGGGAGACGGAGCGTGAGGTATTGCTCCAGACACTAAACAAATTACAGCAGATCATATCTTCTTTCCTGACAACATATTATCTGATGGTCATCTCTACAAACTAAATTAGTGAGTGTGTGATACAGAAGGGCACTTGCTCTTCAGATGTGACCATTTCTTTTCCTGTCACCTTTGAATTCCTATATTTTCCCATCGTTCTCTTTTACATTAAACCAAAATCTCTCCCAACACAAACACAGCTGTTTAAAACGGCACCCTGCCATCCCATTCGAAGATGAATATGTGAATATTTGCCTTTGTGTTTCTGGAATGAAAGGAACAGGTGCAGGACACATGAGCCACCACTAAAACACATTATTTCAGCAGCATAAACACTGAAGCAGCCCATCGCACCCCATAGACCCAACATACAGAGCTTTCTGCAATCCCAGCAATATTTAATTTGATGAAGTTGTCTAACCTGAAGTTATAATTATCCAGCTGCGCAATGAGACAGAGGAGAGAAGGGGTCACAGGTTACACAGGTGATCTCAGGGTGTTTTGGCAGCTCATAGTCACTAATACAGTAAGTCTGTTGGAAATCCTTCATACGTCGGCTATAGACATCTTTGCATTTTAAACAAGACGAGGTGAAGTGTGGGTGTTTGAAGGAAGTCCCTTTCCGTTAGTGCACTTCCTTCTTTACTGAGTGAGCCACACAGGAAGTTGACACTAGCACTTACATGGCCCGAAAACTTCCTCAATTTAAGCAGCCTTATCTTTTTTACTATTACTCACAGAAGTTAAATACATCTGCCAGTTTAAAGGTACAGGGCTGGAAACTAATCTGAGGCTGACAATCTCTGAAACAAATGAGTCTTCTGTATGTTGATAAAATATTAACAACCAATCAGCCCGGATCCCTGCCATGACTTATCAATATTTCAGGGCTCTGTCAAATGCTCAAATGCTCACCATTGACCTACACAAAGGACATCATTAGTCATTAACAGTGCAAGCATGGTCGGGGCCAATGTTTAGCATGGACTTATTAAAAGGTGAATCCACAGACCAAACTAAGACAATGTTGCAACTGTGAGGCTTGTCACAAGACCAGTCAGGCTGAACTTATGGAACATATAGCTACCCACATCTCATTTAAGTCTGAAAAGGTGAACTAACAGAAAAGGGCTGTTGAGGGATAACTTTTCATACACAAACCAGGTTTATAAAACTAGTTAAACAAAATGTTCTTTAAAATGTCTTTGATAAGATTCACATTTTTTAAGAATAGGAAACAAATGTACAATGTTTGAAAAAGAATGTAGTCTGCTTTTGCAGTTGTGTGTTTAGTTACTTCAGAGACACTTCAGTAAACAGTATAATTGACAGTTTTACTCTTCGGTTAAGCCAGGTCAGCCTCAAACACAGCTGTGGCAGCTGTTAACTATTATAACTGTGAGGAAGGGTTTGTGCATGAGACTATAAAGCTGCAGACAGTGCTGTGTCCTGTCTAAAGACCTTTAGGAGCATTGTGAACACAGACAGACTGACCCACAGCTGAACTGGTGCTGGTTCACATCAGAAGACTCTGGACTAAACCAGTTCAAAGATAGAATTCTCTTGTGATTAATTTCAGCAGCAGCCATTTGGCCGTCTTTTCTTTCCATTTCCATCATGTTTCATGCTTCACTAGCATTTGTCCTCATAATATTTTACAGAGATATGGCTGTTTTTGCTCTCTATATGTTTTCCCCTGTTTTTGCCTCCTCTTGTAAAAGAACACACTATCCACTGTCATTAAAACCCATGACCACAACTTCCTGACTTCCTCTCTCACATGTGGCCTATGCGTGTTTAACTGGCCTACTGCCCTGTTGCCATTGAATCTACCCCGTCTTCAGCCCAAATGATGAATAGATAGCCCCCCTACTCTTGTCCACAGCATTATTACTGCTCTGCTTCACTATTGTCACTATTGTCATAGCAACAACAAAAACATCTGAGCTCCTACTGCCCAGAAATATCACAGGAAAAAATAACACGTCCTCTCCTGCTTCTTGATACACATACCAGACCAAACAAAGCCTGTTTTGGGCATGACTCTCTTTTTTGGGGTCACCATTGGCGTCAGTGTGTGTAAAAAAAACCAAAGCTAAAGGGGTTCAGGGGGTTTGTCTTAAATCAAGGCCCCTGCACATCCATGTTAGTTTGAGGCATTATAACTATTGCTACTTGTGTCATGTAAACCAAAAGGAATAACATAATGATTTTATTTCGGATGAACCATTATCTCTCTCTTTAAATAAGATGCAAACATGCCTCTGTGTAACGTTATTTATGATACTAATATGTGCAGATTTATGTTAAAAGATCAGATTAGGACCATTTTAAACTACACACATGGATGTTCAAGAGCTCAAGAGCTACCCCGCCGCTTGAGTGTGCCTCCTACCGACTTTTGGAGCTCCTTTTTCGGCTCTCACGCTCAGGCTTCCCGTCTTCTTCCACCTGCCTCCAGATTTCCGTCTCGCATTAAGACCAAATGCTCTTGGACGATCCTTAACTTGTGCTTGTCTCCCCGTTATCGCTGTTGAAACAATCCTGGGGACGTGTCGTCGTGCGTTTTCACGAGATGACAGAGAAGGAGAAGGGGATAGTCCATCTGTTGTGGCGGAGCTGGCAGCGCTGAAGCAAGAGCCTCGGCGTGAGCCAATCAGAGAGCGAGCCTCACGCCCCTTTGTTCGTGCTGAGCGACAGGAGCAGACTGATGAATGAGCACAGGAAACAATGGACCTCAGAGCTCAACCATTACAAACACCACAGTCATTGATGAGATAAAAGTAAATCAGTCAAGATGCAAGAAAAGTCCAAGTCCCCTCTGAATCTAACATTATATATATGTCAATATCTACTGAAAACCCAATTAACTTTATATAGGGACAGAATCAGCAAAAAAAATGTCTACCACTAATAAATTACAGTGATTTAAATCCAAGAAACTTTGAACACAAATCTATAAATTACTTCAGTCAGTTATGGCTTCACCACCATTGGAATTACAACAAATGGACACAAGATCAAAATACCCAACACACAGTTATCAACTGGAACATCTTCTGCATGCAGGTCGGGGGTCATGGGAGAGCTGTCCAGGACCCTCATTCTCAGCATCCCACTGTCATCTCCACTAGGTGACCTGTCCTCACTCCAAATTTCCAAATACACAGAAAAATGTATCTTCATTTTATTAACTATTGCCCCAAAAAACAAAACAACCTGACCCTCCCCTACAATTTTATTTACTTGCTTTTTGTGTTAATTGTAATGTTATCTTTGTTATGCTGCACTGTAAAGGTCTATATTGGTATTTAATAATAACAATAAAAAGATACTACTACACGTAGCCTATTAATAGCCATAACCATAAAAAGTTTCTCAGTTTTTGCATTTCACTGATTCATAGATTCAAAACCTGGTCTGGTACTACTACATTTAAGTTTACCATTGAGTCAATTGAGTATACCCTTTTTACGTAGCCACGCGATAACTTATGGAAACGACAAAAATAATGACAAAAACCCTTGCTTTAGGATTGTCTTGGGATTGCATGTTATTTTGTCATTTACATTAATTAATTGCCATCAGGCCATGTAAAAAATTTCAGCCTCAAGACTGAATCAAAACATTAAAATTCACTAGTGGCCTTGCATTTTATTCGTTCCCATGCATTAAGAAACTCGAGGCTTCAAAAAGGATAATATCAAACCCTTAAGTGAATGGGGAGCTAGATATATTGTGATGACTTTGTGATCAGAACTAGGAAGACATGTGATACATATTGATTACTGATTAAGAATGAATGAACGCCAAAAATAATACTCAAATCCACTGCTGCAGACCACTGTTCAATAAAGACAAAGACCACATTCATTCTGTAACATCTTTTTGAACATTTTCAGGAACAAAGAATAAAACATTTGCTGCTACAATTAGTATACACATTTCTCCAGAGTAGTAAGCAAACTACTTCAATAAATATACATTTTTTTTCTTTTTACATCTATTTAAAATGTCTCAGCATGTTTTTGTGTTTATACTGCTATTATGCTAATATGGATAAAAGCAATGTTAGAGTAAAAATGTATAAAAAGGTCCTAACATACAAAGAGAATCAAACAACCACAGACTTAAATTAGGATGTTTTTTTTTTTAAATAAACAATGAACTCTGCAGCATGATTTAAGATTAAAAGTTATGATTTTCTAGTTACAAATTTGCTTGCAAAGACAAACAAAAAATGTATAAAAACAAAAATAATTCAAATAGATAAAACAATTGTACACAAAAGTATATTCTTCAGGTAGCAACCCCTTCAAAAAAACTGAAAGGGAGTTTGTGTTGCACACATTATGGTCACCTTCTTAAGAGCCGTCTGTGTTTCAAAGTGTCCACTGAGAGTGTAATGTTGTCAAGTATGGCAAATCATGTAACAGAATCCATGTGTAAAGAACCCCAATAGTAAAAGCACAAGAAGAGACCAGGACAAGGGGAAAATGACCTATAATTCTCAAACTTGTGTGTTGTTGTAAGGCAGATACTTCCAGCTGCCGAGGACCAAGGGGCTCTTAAGAAGGTGGTCACTTGGTGTCGTCTTCTGCATCTACAAACATTAAGAATTCCCAGGGAGAAACACAGCGACGCCTAACATCAGTGGCACACATTTTCACAGCCAGACTGGGGGTGGGGTCTAATGGGTGAAAATGAGTGTGGGACAAAAAGAAAAAATGAAGATGGGATGAAAAGAGTGGCTGAAGCGCTGGTTGAAAGAGTACAATTAGAACAGTAGAATGAATATTAACAACAAGGTCACTCCTTATTCATGTGACTTCAGTACTCGCATAAAATGTAGCATGGATAATTTCAGATAACCAATTGCTAGCTTTGCCCCATCACTGACCTCAGATCTCCAACAGGGTAAGAAACTATAGTGTGATACAGAACGGTTGTCTTTACAGCATCATTAGTCGGGACAAACCCAATATTTCTGCTAAATTACCAATGTTCAAAAGCAAAATGTCATTGTGAATGAGATTTTATGTGTAGTTTCGACAGCTGCACATAAAATACTAATGTTATCAGTAGGTTAACACAGAATGTAAAGTCATATAGTATAAAAATAGGTAGGAGAATAACACACAGAATGCTGAGGTCACAAACAAGGCTGAAGCCACAGAATAAGGCCTAAAGTATGCCGTCATCCTATAAATACATGCTGTCTATGCTTTGATTAGTTGTATAGTAGGTCCAAACAATGAAACCTTACATTTTAAAGTTTTGGAGCAGTGAATCTCACCGACCCTCATTTTGGCACTATTAAATGTGCAAATAGTGTTTGCAGTAAAAAGGCCCTGACTAATTCCGTTGCATTTTTGGATTAAGGAATGAAGTAGAAGCATCTTACATTAGAAAAAAACTGAAACAAAGTCTGACAAACTGAACTGATCTTTATAGAGTATGAATATGTAAACTAACAAATATAGTTTGTACAAAAGACAAACCTCAAACAATCATTTAGTATCAACTCTCTGGTCTTAAATAAATAAATATCAAACCAGTTAAAGAGGAAGTTATAAAAACAAACTCGTTTTGTGACAGTGACAATCGCCAATTTGGTTTTGGTATGTTTGACATGTATTTTGCAAGTAAAAGTTTCTATGGATCTTTAAAAGAGTTCTCTTATTGTGCAATTGTTTGTTTCCTTTTTTTGCAGCAGATCAATAGCTTTGGCACATAATGTGTCAAACTGAACTACTCCTTTGGACAAATGACAGTCCCAGGCCATCAGGTGCAAGCTGCCTATATCCATCAATCAATAAGCTTGGGTAAGTTAGTCTTACTTCTAACAGTCACAATGGGTTTATCAGTAAACTCTGTGGATTTTAAAGCAAAGGGGAGGTGTGAGAACGGATGAGAAGTGAAATGACAGTGATGAGTGGCTGGTGCAGTACAAAAAATATAAATAACACAACTTCCTGAGATTAAACGTTATCTGAAACTGGGCCTTTAATCACGAACGGATTAAATGATGGTCCTTTCTATGATTAAGTAAAATTAGTTTTTAGAAATTTAGGCCAAAATAAAGCCTCTTAAAGCAAGATGTATTTTCACTTTATTTGGTCTTTGACTTCTTAATTTTTGAACATGTTGTACTTTGATGGTCTAATAGCAAACTGGAGAATATTTTTTTATAGCAGCTATGCTAACAACTGCTATAACTGATGCTGAATTATATTTAGGCAAGGTCAGGTGTTTGATCTGGTTGGTTTCTAACACTGACTAATGTAAACAAATGGGAGATGATAAAATAATAGATGAGTTGGAACAAGAGGTGAGCTGACTATTAGAAAAATGTGGAGGCGAGCTGTGGAGTGACATTCATTGTTTGAACTCAGGAGGCAGATAGTGCAAAAACAAAATCACAATCACTGTGCATGGCTAAGGGCACCTTGCAAACCATTTCCATTAGTGAGAGGTCACATTGTGCATTTGAGCTCTCAAGCTCATTTAATCTTGAGTGTATGCATCTCTGATATTGTTGCATAATGCTTTAATGCCAAATTAGTTATGAGAGATTTTGCATAATCCAATATTTACCACATCTATTGTGGTATAAAATCTATTTTATAACATAACTGGCAGAATGTATTTTAATCTGTGATTATTACCAAACTTGCATTGTTTTGAATCCAAGTGTGTATTAATGTCAGTAATGCACATGTGCAGACACAAATACCAACTAGCTTCCCAATGATGACATCTTTACAGCATGCTGTGACTTGCTAAAGCATGCTTAAAAAGCAGGAGGGAAGTGGGAATAGATCCACAAGCAAAAGAAAATAGAGACTGACAAGAGTTTGGTGCATCACACTTCTTACAATTCAGAAACCTTCCATTGCTCTCCTCTTCCATCCTTTTGTTTACTGTACCGTCCCTTGCTCCCAGATGTAGATTTCCAGCTATACTCGACTCTCCCCTTGTGCTGCTCCTCCTTCTCCTGCTTTTACCACATCCCCATGTCCCAGCCCACACCTGCAGGCCTCCAGCAGCCTGCCCCACTGATAGCCCATAAACGTGGGGCTGATTGGCATGTATTTGAAGACTGAATATTTGCGAATCAAGTCCATTCCAAACGGCAGGTCATAGGATCTCATTCCTTCCAGCTCCGCTGCACTTGCACCTGAACCACGCTTCAGCTTCCTGATTCCTCTTTCTTCCGGAGTTCCTGGGGACATAGGGCCATAATATCATTCAGCGAAATCACAAAAAGAAATTAAATAAACAACTTAAATTCTATATTTACATGACATGACGATGTGACAATGTGGAATTATAACAAATCTACAGCAGAGAGGAATAAAGGCCTTACCAGGAATTGTGTTGTCCAAAATAAACGCCACAGAACCTCCAACAAACATCGCAGTGGTGAGGAGCACATTTAACACTTGGTCAATCTCAACAATACCTGTAAAATATACAAACATTACAGATTTATTGTTCCATATAATGCTTTGAGAACTAAATATAGATTATAATGCTTACCAGTGACAAGTGGATTCTGTTTGAGGTAGCTGGGCAGCATTAGGCCAAAGAAGATGGAGAATCCCAGAACAAAGAGGTTTCTGGAGGAGTTGAGGTCCACAAACTGTAGATTGGACAGTCCCACTGCTGTGATCATACCAAACAAGGTGCAGAAGAGTGCCCCCAGGACAGGGTCAGGAAGAGAGGCAAACAGGGCACTGAATTTACCAATGAGGCCCAACAGGAGCATCATCACAGCTCCGTACTGGATCACACGTCTGCTGCCCACCTAAATGAATAGACCGAGGTTACATCAGGGCCCTCACACAAAAATTCAGTGAGCAATTTAAATATATTTTGCCTTTATAAGACATTAATAAAAAACACAAACATATGATAAATTTTTACTTTTTTTTTACCTTTACTTTTGAACTATAAAGCTTTCTGAGTATAAATTAGTAGCATAAGATATTTGTTAAATAATTGTTTTCAGTTGCAGCATGGTTACACAAGTCCTGGGGTAAGTTCATAAAATACTACAGTGTTTCATCCCAGTGGTGCCTGCAGCCTTATTGTTGTGCTGATGGTGTTATCAGTATCAGTGAAACAAAAACTAAATGGTAAAGAAATCTCATAATTATATTCATTTTAAGTTTTACCTTTGTAATTCCTAAGACACCTATATTTGGACTGGACGAGGTAGAGCCATTTCCTGTTCCGAAAAGTCCATCCAGCACACAGGAGAGACCCTCTATAAATATTCCCCTACAGAGATGGATAAATACAGATTATTGACCTGTACCTTTTATTACCATTAATAATCATTTTAGACAATATAACTTGTGTGTTACCTGTTGATAGCATGTATGGGAGGTGGAGGGGCACATGACAAGCGGGCACAGGCGTAGTAATCCCCTATTGACTCTATGATGCTGGCCACCACTGCACTCATCATGCCGATCACTCCAGCTGCTGTTACAGTAGGTAGGCCCCATTGAACTGCAGAGGAAAAACACACAGGGAAAAGGACACTTTGTCCTTTAAAATGTCTGAGGCTTTGAATATTCCCCTTCATTTGTATATTTTGATTTTTGATTTCAGTATTGTACTCTTTCAGAAACTTCTTTGTAATTTGACAATAAAGCCTAAGTGATGTGTTCTACACTTACAAGGATATGGGACTTTGAACCATGGTGCAGCTGTGAGGATCCCCTGCCGTGCATCAGTGCGTGCATAAAATCCATATTTGTCTTTTTCCGGAGGGAAGACATCAGTTACAGTAAATATGAAGCACAAAAACCATGAAACCAGGATGGCCATGATGATCTACATGAACAAAGAAACAAAGGTGTTAATGTATGTTTCTCCTAAAAAAGACATTTCAAGATTTTGGGATGTTGTTAACACACGAAGCTCATGTTGGTGTTTTAAATTTAAAAGCAAACTGCAACAGTATATTGAGGCCCACAGAAAAAATGACAATACAATGACAATAAGAGACACGCCAGTGTTGTTCTTGTAACTCGCCATGCAGCCAGTAGAGGGCAGAAATAGACTGATTCACACGCTGTACACTGGTTATTTAACTTTTAGGGTGAATGACTGACTTTAAACACAGTGCAAGTGTTCATACTTACCGGAAACATTTTGAAGACCTGTAGTCTATATGATGTCCAGCCTTTCTTGGCTCTGTAGACTGGAAGAGGGAAGTGGACATTTCTTGCATATTGGGAAAAAAGCAGCACCAAAAAGATAGTCCTGCAGACAGAGACAGTAGTTTAGTTTGTCAGACACACCTTTTTTCATTGTCTTATTTGTAACACATCCTCTCAAATCTTGTATGAACTTGCTCTCTTTGCTGTCCAGACAACTGACACAGACACAAAAGGGCTCCGAGCAATCAATCACCTTCACTTTCGGAGAAAGTGCAACTCTTAAGCAATTACAAGCACATATTCTGCCCTTGTGAAGACTGGGAGAGTACATGGCCTCCAGCCACTGTGTAAACAGCAGTGACACAGCACAAATTTATGTCACGCCACTTGAACATGACCAGATCAAGTGCATCTTTTTCTTGAATCTATCCACTTTATCTTTACTGTCTATTTGAGCCTCCAGGTGCTTTATACAAGAGCTAACCTCCCTGAAGCTTTCCTACCAGCCTGAACTTTAAAATATCAATCAAGAAATTAGAAAAAAAAATTACAGTGCACATGAAGTTAAAATGGTGCACAGAGAATCACATATTAAAGTCACCACAACTCTGGAACATATGTACTTACAGCATAGCAATGCCCCAATGTTTCCCAGCCCTCTCTCCTGCGGCTTGAAAACCAGACAGGCCAATGAGTGCCACTGTGGGTGTGATGGTCAAAGGTCCAATATATTTTAGCAGGAGCCCAGGCAGACCGAGTGCTCCAATAAACACTTCCACCATAGATGACACAATGATAGCTCCCTGGATCTGAGAAAAACAAGTGGGAAAAGGAGAAAGAAAAAACATAGAACCTCTGACATATTCAATGAAACCATAGTAGGAAATAAGGATAATACAGAATAATAACTACATTAGTTACTCAGTCTGGGGTTATTCTAGATCCTATGTCATGTGTTTATTTTAACTGTTTAACTCAAATAAAAAAGTGAGTCAACAGGTCTAGTGACATGAACGTGACCAGCAGCTGAACAGTTACAAAAGGGTTACACAGTAAAGTTGAATAACTGCTAATGTTTACATTCCTGTTTTTCTATTTCTCTCTAATATTAAACTCATTAAATAACTCTTATTTTCAGTTATCCATTTGTATAGTTTTGGTTTCTCACCTCTCGTATCCTGGGATGCCAGATGTGCTCCGTGTGGAGGAGCTCAGTACCATTAATTACTGGGATATCTGGTCAAAAGAAAAGCAAAGAGAGCACAATGTCATGATGTTAATGATAGTGTGGTTACATCTGTGACACAACCCTGTACTTTGGGACAGAGAGGGCTTACCTGTATCATTGCACTTCCATTTGTCTAGAGACAAAATGGCTCGGGCTGGGGCAAGAAAAGCAAATGCACTTGCCTGGAACAAGGGAAGCCTGGAAAATAAATGAAAACGGCAGAATGTAGGTATCAGAAAGGAGTGCATTTTAAACTTTTTTGTTTTAGTGCAGATGTCAAAAGGGCTGTGACTGTGATTTGCTGCCACACCTATTTGGTTAAATTAGGGCTTTCAACAACCCCATTATAACCCCATATCGGGAGTCAGGTTTTTTCTTTGAGCTGAGGCGATAAAGAAAAATTAGGATGAGTGGTGGAAAGACAATAAGAATTAATTTGACTTTAAAAAAAGTACACACATAAGTGTAAATGTGTAGTTGCAGACTTTCAAGAAAAAAAAAGTTTGGGCCATTAAACCTATTGGAGGGAGCATTTTGTCTGTACAGCTTTTTGTAGTTGTAGTAGTTGCAGGATAAACTGTTGAATAAGGACTTAAAAGCCTGTGGGTTGGATAAGGTGAGGCACTGGATCACATAGACACTCAAATTACATGACATCATTCAGCAAGATGCAGTGCCAAAGGAAGAATGTGGAATATGGTGAACATTAGAGGTGAAAGAAATCTAAAGACCTGCCGATTAACAACTGCTTGACACACTTGGCATGTCTGGCAAGTCGGAGAGGAGCTATATTACCACTACAAAGCCAAGGTTGGGTTAATATGTGCAGTGACAGCAGGACGGCACAAGATAGAGCATTTCTGATGTTAAACAAGCACTTAATTAAATCCTCGGTCAAATGCACACTTTGTGACTATACTTTAGATGAAAGCAGACTATATTATTAATAACCTGTCCAAAGCCATGACTGTACTGATTGATTGAGTACATTTCAAATTGCTTACAGAGGGGTGACGCAATGGCTGAAAAATATGCACACACAGGCTTAGTCAAAGGCCACGTCATGTCTCTGTAGCTAACTGGGGTCTGCCCAGACAGTCCTGCCTATGTTTTGTTTAAGCCTGAATAAGCATCACTGCTATCCTCATAAATCCTGGGACATTTTCAGGGTCATCACAAAAGCATAGTTTAATAATATGGTAATAGAGAATTCGAAGATTAGACGACAATTCAAAGATTAGACGACAATCAAACATTAATAACCCAAAGCTCTTTACAAGCACAGTTGTGGCATTTATCTGAAATAAAAAAAATGATGTGCCAAATTCTGTGATCTTAAAAAGTAAACAAGAAAATATTTGTTTTATCAGTTCAGAACATCTATTAATTAACCACTTTTTGACCAATAATTGCATGTTTATTCATAACTTTAATTTCTTTCTGGGTTTTATGTAACTAAAGGCAAAATAAAGAAAACATGATAACAATTATGTCCTCGTCCCAATACAATACTTAACTAAAAGCTACTGATTTACTCAGTTTTTATGAAACATTTAATTTAGATGAAAGGAATCCCTAAGGATTAGCATGCAGCTATGACATAAGCACACACTTAAGACACTTCAGAGGGCGTTAAGAGGATGAACAAAGCAAGAGGAACAGAGTGGCAGAGTGAGAAAACATACAATACACAGGCCTATTTGTGTGTTAGCACCTGCAGCCCAGTGTGGTCTGTAAGAGTGTGGTAATGCCCACACAGAAAAAGATGGTCCCTATGAGCTGGCTTGTGGCCCACTGGTCAAAGCCCACACACATAGCCTCAGCGAGAAGGAACGGCACAGCGATTGTCCCACTGAAACATGTCAAGTAGTGCTGAAAAGAGAGAATACAATGATGACACAGCTATAACTTTGAACAAAATACAACATTCATTATAACATGTGACCATTAAAAGTTTCATTATATCAACTCCCCAAATGTTGAATTTTGTCTAAATACTAAGACTGATTTCTCTTTTATGAGTCACATTAATGAATCACTATCTTGTGGTAATAATGGCTTTGAGAAATATTCCTTTTGGAATTTTTTATCTTTACCTGCATGCCTAAGAGTATACACAGGTACCAGGGCGGTGTGTCTTCAATGGTGTAGATCATATCCAACCTCCTCGCATCAATACTGTCTGTGCTGTCCAACGTCTCAGACATCGAGCTCTACAGACACACACAGTAAAATTAAGGCATGTTTTCTTCTTAATTTGACTTTGTGTTACAATGACTTTTGTAATATTTACGCAAGAGATAAAAAAGGAATGTGGCAGAAAAAACGTAACCACAGGATAAACCAAGAACAGATAAATTTGCGTTGCCAGAAAGTGCCGTGTCACAGTGACTGCATAAAAACAGGATGTGATTCTGAAAGGAGAGAACATTCAGCAAAAAAAAAAAAAAAAAAAAGACAACTGTTGCTGTTTTTTTGTAATAGCTGACTTTTGACATTAAATAGACTTGCAATTTCTAATACAATACATGCGAGCATATAGATAACAAAAAAACACACAGGTTACATGTTAGTTAGCGTTATAAGGATGATCTTATATGGGAATATGGGAGAAGTCTGAAAAGGGGAAGGGAAAGTGAGGGAAAATCTGGTGCTTCCTGTAATTTTGCAAAAATACTGTGTTGCACAAGATTGAGCCTGTATTTGAGTAAGTTTGCTTAAATAAAGATTTTGGATTATTGATAATGACTTAAATACATCAGTTCACTCGGTTTTCATGTTACCTTTTCAACTCCTTGGTTATCTTTAGTGTAGATGGCCATCAACTCGGTGTTCTCAGTGTCCTGGTCTACGTTAGCCGCACCCACACCATTCACCACCACCTAAACACATCCAAATATAGCATTTTGGAACCCACTTTGTCACACTTAATGGGAATCTGAGGCATAGTTATTAAAGTCAAGTTAATGATCCCTTTAATGACACATTTTTGGCATCTGACAGTAACCACAGAAAAGGCAAGTGAGAAGAGCTGGACTGAAAGGTGCAATTAAAGCCTGTAGGGCACTCACAATAAGTACATGACGTGCGTGTTTTAGCAGTTTAATTTGTGAGCACACAATTTTTCCTCATACTATTTACTTGAAAAAGACAATAACCAGAACAGTCTCATTATACAAGTACTCTATGCACTGCCATCTTTACCATGAGGTTTCTATGAGGTTAGCGGTTATAGGACTATTTTTGGTTCACTTCTGTTCTCCCTTGTAATGTGAAAAAACAAAAGAACCAAAGGATAATAACCTTTCAGTGCACTCTTGAACATACGTCAAGTACACATCCTCCACACAACACCTGAACAGTACTATTGGTTGAGTAGATCAAAAAAGTAGATAGATTTGGCTGAATATTTAAACCAAAGCATGAAAACTAAAATTAAAAAAGGCCAGTTTGAGCTTTCAATACAATAACTGCATATAGTTCTATGAGTTCTGATATAATACCCCATTAAAAAAAAACTATTTGTTCTGTGGGTGAGTCACACAAAAATAACTATTGTTATTCCTTTTCGACCTGCCTGAATGACTGGGCCTTCGCCAAGAGGATGTGGCCAAAGGAAATGAATAATATGAGCAGCGGCAGCAGCATGAACTCACAGCATTCTAGTCCATTACAATTCAATATAAGGCAAGAGAAGTCAAGTTTAAAGGTTGCCTCAAATTTTTGTTAGGCATTGCCATTATGTAGTATGTTAATAAAAGACAGTCACGTACTGGGATGGGGTAGAAATCTGCTCCATGTTTGCTCTCATCTTCGTATTTCACCGCCTCGCTGCTGCTGTCCATCTTGGACGTGGTGTTCTTGCCAACTCCCATCCTGGGGTCTTCGGGGCCCTTGTCCCTCTCCTCTCTCTCGTCCCCTCCTTGATCTTGCGATGGTGTTAAAACTTCAGCAGAATCCCTCAGTCTATTCGCATCCTCTGGGACTGGCTCATTAGCTAAAGGAGGACAAGAGATGAGCAGAAAGATTAAAGCCCTGTTGTATTTGTCTCATATCCTGGCCTCACTGTGAAGCTCTGATCACATCAGATGTTTCTTCTTATTAAATCCAAGCTTATTGGTTGTTCTGAAAAGCATGTGCCATTTATAGAGCACACAACGCTTATCAATATAAAATGCTGAATCTTTTTTTAAACAGTGTGTTTTTACTTTATAACCATTCTATAGGTAAAGGTTTAATGTATTAGACAAGGTATAAAAAGATATTCTGCAGCAAGTGACTCGTCTTTAGATGCCATTTTCTTATAAACACAAGGATAAGAGAGAAAAGGAAAAAAGAGATTGAGAGGAGATATTATATCAACGCTTTAAAAAAGTGTGAAATCTTTCAGGGGAAAAAAAGAGTTAAGAAATAGGGGGCAGAGAGCAGAGGAGGATTTGTCCTGACTGTGTGAACATGTATCTTTATGTTTTAGTGTTTGCACTGCTCTTCATAGAACAACAATGCCCAAAGTGTTTTTAGTTCAAATATTAAAAGTACCAGCTGATATTATTTAAGTTAAGCTCAAATATAGTCAAAATGAGCAACAAACCAATATTTTTCCACCTACAATCACTTTATTTGCATTGCATATTAATTGCATTTACCACAGACATATAATAGGAACATATACTGATGTCTTTCAAAGTAGTTCTACTTCACTGGGCCTAATCCTTTAAAATTAAAACACATCTCTCCAATACACCACACCCAGGTCTCGGTCTAGCTGCTTGCAGTGTAAGATGTTGGGACAGGTGTTAATACCTAATGGACACATCCCATCACTCCTGTCAAGCTGCACGGCTGGGAGCATCTGTGTGAAAGGGGCAACAGAGAGGGAACAGAGGAAGTAGGAGAAGAACAGGATAGAGGGATAAGGAGGGAGTGAGACATCAGTTAATTTGACAAAGAGCATTTAGTCACAAACAAAAGCCATTAGTGTGACTCATGTGCTTTAAGTGCTTTCAGTGTTAGGCAAGATTGGACCATGTGATGTAAAAAAAAAAAAAAAAAAAAGTAATGCTTTTCTGCTTTTAAACCATAGAGAATAACTTTACTTCTAGGTATATTTTCAGCATAGCATGTTTTGGATGTGCTCAAAGATATTATTCAAAAGTTATAGTACTATATTAATTTTTTAGAAAAAGGATAATACAAACTGGACCATTTTTTTTTTTTAAAGGCTTTAAAATTGTATTTAAGAGAGATTTTTTATTTTTTTTATTTTTATTGGTATAAAAACATGCTGCAAAGGATATATACAGTAGAGAGAATGTTTGTGGAGGTATAGGTCCATGGTTTAGAAACAGAAGACGTTTTGTCACGCATCCAAGGGACTTTGTCAGTTCTAAAGTAGACTTGTCTGTGAGATGAGTTTATATCCCTCAGAGGTGGTGGTTTAACAAAGTGTCTGATACCCAATGGGGACCCCAGGACATAGTGTCATTCAGGGTTAAGCAGGTGAATGGCCTGTGTTGGTATCAGTGGGAGAGTCGTCACTCATCTGTGGACCATTAGAGTAACTTGCCCTCTCTGAAGTTCATAGCCTATCGCTTTGGTGAAAAAGTTTCTGTCTGGGCTTTAACACACAATTGTAAACAGATGACAAATGTCTTTCAGTCCACATCCTCTGTTACAAAAATTGCTTGTTTCACTCCTAGTTTAAACCACTTGGCCTATCTGGATATTACTGTCCTCAAAGTAGTGACAACTCTCTTTTAAATGTAGGTATACTGACTCAAGTCTGATAGGATGGGCCCTTCTGTGTGGATTCATCCTCTGGTGAAGGGCTTGCTTTGACTCTCCAATGTCACTCATTTCTTCACTGCCCTAGACATCATAGACCTCTTTGAGTGGCTAGCCTGATACTTCCTTACTAATACAAATACTGGCATTTCATCTGCCTAAAGGCCCTTGGATGAAGGATGAAATGTCTTCGAATTCTAAACTATGTCCAGATGCCTTCTTTTTAACCCCTTCAGCGAGCAGAGTGTATGTTAATGTCAATCCTCAGCAGTTTCTTGATAAGACAAAAGCTGATAAACCATGTGCTAGTAGCACATGAGCAAATGACAGTGCTGACCTTAAAAGGCCTTTACTGAACAACCCATCTGCCTTTTTATGTTTAGAAGCTGTAAAAAAGGCACAGGACAAACAAAAGAAAATCATACCAAACAGAGACAGAAAAGAATAAAAAAGCATGTCCATTAAAGAATATATTATGACTGGTAGAAAGCAATAGTGACTCAAAAACTATATTTTTTCATAGCAAGTGAATAATCAGTTTATATGGGGATTTTAGAGACTTCAATGCAAATAAAACACTAAACAAGGATTTTCACCAAGCCAGACAATATGAACCGGGAAGCACATGTTGCAATACAGCATGTGAGCAGTTCTGATTTCACAGAGAGAAGGCAGTAAGGGGGAACTGTAAATGCCTACAAGCCAAGGTCATGTTTACATGGATCAACTTCCTGTCAGTGGGACAGAGGTGAGACGGGGTTGCCTCAACGAGAGTCCCAGCTTCAGAAGAAAATGAGGCATGTGAACATGTGAGTGGAGTGTGGCACATTATGAACAGCAGCACTACAACTGTGTGTGGGCTTTCTGCCAATTTATCCACCAATGTCAGCTGTACGCACATTAGAGCTAACCACGGTGTGTTTGACGGAGATCACATGCATGTGGCTCTCCAGCAACAGACTACTTTTACTGTAAAAGACCCTGCATTTACCAACACACATTATTGGGCATTCTGTGCTAATTTCACAGCTCCATCATCATCAACAAATACTAAATGCAAACAGTTTAAATTCAATGTCCATGTATTGAGAAAGAATACAAAGCTTTGTTTGTTTTCTTACATAAGATATTTAGTAAGGCAAACACTTTTTTGCTGTTTTTAGTCTTTTAGCAGGTGGACTAAAGCAGAAGTAGTGTAGGCAGACTAAAATAGATGAGGAAGAAAGATGTCTCCCTTTAACACAACCCTTTCCAAAGTGACACCCACACTATCAGCAGTACATGATGAGCACTGAAGGTTAGATAAGGAAAAAAAAACAAAAAAACATTTACACTGACTAACTTGGCCTTTACTTTAACTGTATGATGTTTTCACCCACCGCCTTTGGCATTTTTTTCAACAAGCCCTGCCGACACATTAAAAAGTGAGGTATCCATTGTTGCCCGAGGTTCAGAAAATCCTTTAATCCGATCGGAGCCAGACTCCTGCTGCTGCTCACTGTGGGGTAACCAGTCTCATTTAACTTGTACAGTAACTGGGGGGAAACACGCAACCTTCCCTTACACATGTTCACAAAAGCCACATGTTTAAGCACCAGAACAGATTTTACAGTAAATAGTTTTCTCATAATTAGATGTGGTAATGAGACTGTACCACCAGAATAAACAGAGTGTAAGAAAGACACAGACAGAATACAGGTTATAGATTTACAGTTTGGAAAAATCTAGAGCAGCAGCATTTTTTTGAGAAAGAAACCAAAGTCATTTAAGCATGAGGCAGATTTCAAAACAATGGTCGGTCTATGTGTCTGGGCAACGCTCACCTGGATGCACAAGTTTGGTCAGATATGGGCCAGATATTGTTTCGACCCCAGATGCAATGCTCCAGGTGTATTTTGTATATTTCTCCTTTCTATTAACATAGTTTATTAAGAACATGTAACAGTACAATCTTATTTTATAACCCTTTGACAACAGTAAGTCCTCCTTGTGCTTTTAAACACTGATTACATTGTACTGTAAGTGGACAGACCAAATAAAAAGATAAGCTCTGTTTAGAAGTGATATGAATCATACTACTTTCAGTGACATCCTATGGGTTAAGGTTCAGGGTTTATGAACTCCTTCAGAAGAATGAGAGTATGTTTATGAATTTAGATAATAAATTATAATAAATATTTTACCCCATTGTGGGGTGCACGGTAGCGGAGTGGTTAGCGCTCCCGCTTCACAGCAAGATCGGTGACCCGTGTACCAACTAAAACATATGGCTCTCTGGTTGTGGTCTGTGTTGTGTCAGGGGTCTCCGGACCCAGGTATAGGTGAATTGGTGACTCTAAAGTGCCCCTAGTGGATGTATGTGAGAGTGAATGGTTGTCTGTCAATGTACGTCTAAGTGTCAGCCCTGCGACGAACTGGCCACTGTCCAGGGTGTACCCCGCCCAAGGCCCAAAGCAGCTGGGATAGGCTCCAGCCACCCGCGACCCCACAAAGTGGGATAAGCGGTAGAAGATGAAATGAAATTTACCATTGTTGTGTTGAACTATGATGTAACTGTGTAATATGTATTTAATATTGTACTAGACGCAAACTTACTTGAGACAAAACCTTTTATCATTGGACTACCACGATAATTAAATAATCTTAATTATCTTCTACAGCTTTTGCTTAAATATTATATTTTAACAAGAATATTTAGCTGCTTTGTCAGTTTATTTATACAGATAAAAAAATGATTTTCCGAGGTCCGCAAATAACGGGCATGATTTTAATTTTATGCAACATATATCTATAAGCCACACATGGCAAGATGCAAACACGCTAAGAAAACAATTGTCATTTTACATGTAGTCATGCATCGTCATATACATATACCTACAAATCAGCAGAGCGAGCTCAAGTGAAAGTAAAGACCACTTCTACCCACACAGACAATAAGAAAAACTTACCAAAAGCTCTTTATTTTTTCCACATCATTTTAACAAATTATCTGACTTGATATGGTCACAGACACTTCTCTGTAACAAATGAATGATGAAGGACCACACATGACAGCACACAAACTGTACTACACAAGCAAAGTGCCAAAGCAGAGTCACCATGGTTGTGTAGAGTGATTAAGCCTAACGTCCATGAACAAAGAAGAAAAAAGCAGATGATTTTTGAGCACAGTATTCAGAGCTTCATGATAAAACCACCCACAACGCTCAAACATCTTTACACAGTACAGTGGGGAGGCGCAACATGACCCAGCACTACGGTGTAATCTTAGTCACATGATGCCTACTGCAAACAGGGCCAGGAATCAGTCTGCATCACAGTTTACCTCAATGGGCCAGTGCCCTGACCCAGTTGCTTGTTCAGGACAATTCTCTTCTCTAGACCCATTTCCTAAAATCAGTGGCTGAGAGTAGTTTTTCCAGGGATAACAAAAGAGAGTGTGCCTGTAGCCCTAGTGCTTACATGGGATGAGTCAGTCAGGTGGAATGCAAATGATCACAGTGGCCAAAGCAAGCCAAACACAAATTTTACATTTGTTTATTATTGACCATCAAGGAGAGGCAACCTATTTGAATTTGGATTGCACTGGATTTAAGATATGTGCTTGTGTGCGTGACTTCAATACCAAGTCCCCCAGTGAGGAGACAGGCACCTGAAATCCAGGATCATAGCTGGTTACAGTGAGACTGCATCTTTATAATGTTGAAATATATAAGACTAGGGAAAAGCTCACGTAATGAAAAGTGATAATGTTATTCAGTTAATTTTTTTACATTTCTGAATTGACCAAACTTTCAAGAAAAAAGACAGTGTGAAATTTTTTTACACACAGGCACACACTTGACACTTAAACACAATTTCCAAAGGGCCCATCATCAAAAGCCAATAAGTCCTAATGACTACAGACGCTATAGCTGTAATGTATAATCCATATATTACATTGGTCACGGCACAGGACACGCATGGCTAAGGCCCTCTTATCAGCACATCTGGCCTCCACTTAACAATGACCATAATGAGTCCCGCGTTAAAAGTCGCTTGTCACACGTTTCTCTCGAGATAATGAGCCGAAAGGTTACCTGTCAAACTATTTAGCGTTAATAAAGGGACTGGCTCGAGGTTTGGGGTCAAGCATCACCAGGCGGTCCACCGGAGGCAGGACTGAACATCGCTCTTCTTTTACCATCCGCCGTTTAACGTGAAGCATGGCTGGACTAAAGCTAGCTTAGCTTCACTCGCGTCGTGCTACATCCACACACGTATAAGCAGCTAGTTTGTGTCTGGGGACGAAAACGGACACGTTACACACTCACCTGTCTGATGTAAGAGAAGACAGAGCCCACTTCCCTCTCGGCTAACGCTACGTCCGCTGGCTCGTCCCCGTGGTTGTGTTGTTGAAGCGGAGCGGAGGGAGAGAAGACCTAATTACACTCAAAACCCGACAGAGGGCCGCTTTAACTGCACACACCAAACAGTCATTAGTCCCGGGTCTTCAAACATGAGGCCAGACTCTTTCACTTACAGGAGCTTATCACACAGACACGGAGAGATCTGCCTTTCATAAAGCCACGGGGTTGACGTCCGACATCACGCATGCCCACATTAATCGTGACGTAAAGACTTCAGTTCCGCCTTCGAACACCGTGTCAGCCAATCAGAAAGCGCCTGGACATTTCACACTCCTTTCTTCTTTACAGTAAAACGCCTTCTAGTTTCTATAATTAATAACGGATTCTTGCACAACTTTTCATTATCTGACGGTCGATAGAACAAACAAAACAGTTCGTTTCAAAGCACACACTAATGGCAGAGATGTCGCCTACCAGTGTTCATGCGTTTCCCTCACACACTGCCATCTATCGTTTGTTTGTGTGCACTGCGCAGTTGTCCTAGTTTCTCACATTACGACACAGTTGCATAAGTGAGAAAGTCTTATAACCGTCTTTGTGTGGCATATGTAATGATTTGTTTGCAAAGCAAAAATTGTTACGAGAACTGCAACAATTGACATCGCTGTTACAACTGGAGACATAGGATTGGGTGCTATATCAATCTTCAATCACATAACATGTAGCGTGTTAATTGGTTAAATTGATGAATTGTATTAGCTTGTTGAAAAATGCACTTTAGTTAATTGATAATTTATTCTAGAGGACATTGTGTTGTCAGCAAATTTCACAACGCACATTTGTATCTACATGCAGAAATGTAGTCATAAAAGTAAAGGTCACAGGTTTTAACAGCATCTTTATTTTAATGACATCACAAAAGTCCAACTGTACTGTACATTATACTGTGGCACTTAGAGTAAGCATGCTCAAAGATACTGAAGAATCAAGAGAATACTTTTATTCAGCATGAACACACTTTTAACAGTCCGTTTCCTTCACAGTAATGTACAGCTCACGTGATCCACCAACAGACACTGTTTGAACTGGGGCAAATACAAAAAAGTGTTCATTTTAGTTTCTGTTCTTTTACTGGAATGAATGAACACAAATATTTTGTTGAAGATTAATGGCCCAGTGCAGCACAGATGAGGCATGGCTGTGTGACTTGTGGCTATACATATATATACAGTACACACTGTTGGTCAGAGTGTATGGGGTACAATTATCTACAGGCGCATATTGTACATAGTCATACAATTTCCGTGCAAGCTAATTTCACATCACATTTTGATGACAAACATGCTTATGGTCAATTCTCTTTTTGTGCCACAGTGATTTTTTTTTTTTTTTTTACTTTGTTTTCTCCGGCTGGCACCATGGTTTGATTTATCCTGTGCACAGTTTGAATGGTTGTTGTGATATGTGTGTACAAGGGAGAATGAGGCATATGCTGTAAAGAAGAATGTGTGAAATGATATAGCTACTATCCTTGTTCCAAGGACATTAGTTAATGATAAAATGTATCCCTCCTCAAATTCTGCTGCTTTATCTATGTGTCTAAAATAAAAGTACATGGAAGAAAACAACTGGAAATGTACATCAGGAAGCTCTTCTTGTGCAATTAGCAGTCCTTAAAATCCAGCCTTAAGTTGCAGCTATAACTGGGCAGCTAAAGTCTTGTGTCTTTACAGTGCCTACTCTGTATGTGCTGGAGATCAGTGTAGTGAGCCTGTATGCATGGTTTGTATGTAGGCGGGTACAGCCATCCATTTCCTTATATCACATTTTCAAACAGCTGCATGGAGCTCATGATGTTCTCATCCTGGAAAAAAAAGTTTAGTTCATTAAACATCCGACAGTTTATTAACTTACATTATATCTTTGTTTGACACTTAAAACACCATTTAATGAAAATTAAATGGTTTTATTGCAAAAATGTGGAAAGGAATTACAAATACTTAAAGTTCAATCAATGAGGCCTCATGTTTACATTACTGATGTAATGTTGTTAATGCAGTTGCAGTTGATGCAGTCATCATTAAGCGCTTGTTTTGGGAAGTACAAGACCAGCAAAAGTACGCTAAGTATTATTTATAAATTGCCCATAATTGATTAATCATCATGACATGGTTAATGAGCGACTTTGTCATTGTACAGTGTTTGTCATAGTCACCTTCTGACAGGTTTCAATGAACTCTTCGATTGTCACTACACCATCTCGGTTTCGATCCATTTTCTAGAGAAAAAGGCACAATGTACAGTTTAGATAAGACATCAGTGTGACACAGCAGAGTGTGTGTAATTCATAAATATAAGAAAAGGTAAACCTGGAAGAACTTGTCCACATGTTCAGACGGAGCATCATCCCTTACACAGGGGTAAGTGTACCTCCCCATCATGTCATAGATGGACTTCATAATCGCCAACATCTCCTGATGACAAGAGAGCGAAATGTTACAGCCTCCACTTCTTGGTATTACGGTGTGACTGAAATGTTCCTACAGTCACAGTGTGACCCCATAGTAAGTTGGGTTAGTACCCAGTCCTGTGAACATCTGATACTAAATGCTGTATAGACACTTTGTTTCCTGATAGACCGAACATTCAGTCACACAGAAGTGTATTCATTTTTTATAATATCAACAATGAATGATTATCTTTAGATGATATCCACCTCTTTGGTGATGTAACCATCCTTATTAATGTCATAGAGGTTAAAGGCCCAGTTGAGCTTCTCTGTGACCGAGCCTCTGAGCAGCACAGACAAACCAATGACAAAGTCTTCAAAGCGAATAGAGCCATTTCTGTTAATGTCAAATGCATTAAAGAGGAAGTGAGCGTAGGTTGTTGCATCTGTGGTCAGAGGACAAGAAAAGTTAGTTATTAATTTGATCAGTGCAACAAATAAAGTCAAGAAATCATAGTATTGTAATGCCTAACCTCCTTGAGGAAAAAACTGTGAATAGATGGACTTAAATGTTTCTTCATCAACCAACCCACTGGGACACTCCTGGAAAGACAAGAAGAACAAAGTGTATTTGTTAGAATTGTACAAGTCAATAAAACAGCAGTTGCTGTAACTGTGCTCATTGAGATGTACATTCTTGAAGCCTCGGTACAGAGACTGTAGCTCCTTCCTGGTGAACTTGGTTTGAGCCTGCAGTTGGTCGAGCCCCTCCGGTTGGTGACGCACTGTGGACAGCTCCAGGTCACTGTCACTGCTGTCTGTGAGGCCAAAGACAGGAGGACGGAAAGAGAGGATGATAGACAGACGAAAGAGAAAGAGACAAAAAACAAAGAGAAAGAACGACGTAAAGAGAGGAAATGAATAGAAAAACAGGGCGTGTGGGGGAGACATTGAGTGGATGCAGGCTGACATTCAGGGAGAGGACGGGATCACACATCTAACAAACAGGCATCGGTCAGGAAAACGTGCGAATAAAGAAGGCTCAGGATAAAACTGTCAAAGACCAGAATGCAGGTGAACAGGAGACTCACAAACAATAGGTACTTTCTTTATGGCGGAAATATCACCAAGCAAATTTTAGAATTTGTTTGCCACAAAATCTGTCGAGCCACTGGAGGGTTGTCGGTTCACACACTCTAAGAGAAAGCACTGCACAGCTGGGAAAAAGAATACATTCAAAAAAAAAAAAAAAAAACAAGGGAGTTTTCTCAGAAAGCACTAATGTACTCACCATCTTTAAACAGAAAGAACAGGGGAGGGGAGTCGACACCAAGATGGGGTGATAGAGTAAATGGAGAGCAGTGGTAGAGTGATAGTAAGAGAAAGAAAAACAACAAAAGAAAACAGGTCAGCTAGGACATATTGAGGTGTATATGTGATGATGGACAGTCCGAAGAAAAAGACTCATGTTAGAATCAAAGTCAACGTCCCACCGAGCAGTGGAATATAATACACTGAGAACTATACAGAACAAAACCCAATGAAGCCTGTACAATCTGAGTTATCTGGAGGCTCATTCAAAGCACTGGGAAATGATTTGAATTAAAACAAGTACCTCACAAAAATCTGTTACGAGCTTGGTGCAATTGTATTTCTCTAATCTTGTCCAGTAGTTTAGGGACTCATCATTTCATGTGGTCCCGATCAGAGGTCTGCAGACTCTGTGTCTCACCGGTCTCAGTGATGTCGATGAGGCCCAGCAGGTGCATCAGTTTGAGGAACATGATCACCAGGCACACGATGCCCACCGTCTGCAGCCCCTCCGTCTCCCATCTCACACTCATCTTCCCCTGTTCTTCTGAGTGTTCTTCCACTGCCCTTTTCTCTTTTTTTGGTCTAATTGTAAACTCTCTCCATTACTGTTTCTGCTGAGCACTTTTGAAACTTCAATAGAGTCATTTCTGATCCTCAGTCTCTGTCTCTTCGCTCGTCCTACTCTCTGAAACAGTGTCACTCACTGATTGCTATATTTCTGTCACAATCTTTTCTATCAGCCTCCTCCCCTTGCCGTTATAATTAACTGCCTTGTCTTTTTTCTACCAGTTCTTGGCAGATCTTTTATTAAGGTCAAGTGGATCAGATCACTGCTTGGTCAAGTTTGGGATTCACAAAGCCGAAACACATATTACATAAAATGTAGTATCAACTCACAAAACCCAGCACACAGTTTCTATATACAAGATATATTTTAACACAACAATCCCATAAGTCTTTGCAGCAGTGCAGTTGCAGACAGAAGCCTTGACAAGGTGCAAATACAGAAAAGTTAGTGTTGCTTTGAGAAATTGTAAATGGTGATTTTTGGTGCCATTTTAAAGGATGTAGTTTGTTATAGATGAGAGAGAGAGGATAATTTGCCTTTAGGATCCAGTGTTAAAGGTTAGCTGATGCCCTGGATTGCTGTCTCCCTGTCAGTGTGCTGATCTAGTTTCTAATTGTTTCTGTGTCTCCCCAGAGGTCTCTGTCTAACACAGATTTAACATAGCATTAACTCATTAGGAGACAGGGTGTCACACATTTCACTTTAATAAAGAGGAACAATGGATGCGGGCTCCCTCAGGGTCTGTAACACTTCTGAACGGAGACTTTGGATGGATACCTCCCTCTAGTGGACACCATGAAAACCACTGAGACCAAAGCCACAAGAAACTGTTGACGTTCATCCAAGCCATGAAATTCAAAGGACAGAAGGTCAAGTTTAAATGTATATAATCACCTAAGTTATTTAGAGAAAGATTAATACTGACAATATGTATGACCCTAGGTTGTCATCATTTGAATGTAATGTATTGACACATTTTTTTATTTAGCCTTTTGATGGAGTTAGGTACATGTATCTTTAATCAATAGAGATAGTTAAGCTTGGCCACAATGAGGTTTGTTAAGTAAATATATATTTACCCATTTAAAAATACTTCAATGAAAGGCTGCCAAGTTCTGCCTTCTAGGAGTGTGATTGCACTATAGCAACCAACTGCTTTGAAAAGCACAATTTCAGGCAACCTACGCTGACAGAAACATATTATCAATATTCTATTCAGTGTTTTAATAGAGCCCTCTAAATGCTGTGCAATGCATGTATTATCAATTACAATTGTTTTTTCTGTAATTACATTTCTGATTAAATGATCCTAGAGCTTTCTGCTAAATATAGAAATAAACAAACTGCTCAATTTTCGGAGTATTGATTTACTAACAACTGAATGTCCAGTGTGCGGCTCAAATGTAGAGTAAAAATACCAGTTATTTGTATCATAAAAATCCTAAAATAAATCCCCAGGCGGCTTCCAAGACAACGCTGGCTCCGGTGGGGCATTGATGGCATCCCAAAATAGGACTGAATGGACCAAACTCAATGGAGCACAGTGGACCTCACTGCTGCTCAAATCAAATGACAGTTTCAAGCCACATCACAGTAAAACACAACAAAACAAAAGTATAGTGCCCTAAAACCTGATTTGAAATTTTTGGTGTCCCAACCATTTCATGCTCCCTGCTGTGATAAATGCTTCCTGCTCCAGAGAAAAAGATACACGATTAAGTTTTAAGCCACAGAAGTTGCACAAATCAAAGGACAGTGGTGGTGCCCACTAGACTACATCTTTAAACTACATTAACATAGGACAATGAAGAAACACAGGACAACATGACATAAGTCCCAGTGGGATAGGCTGTGATCTTATGGTATAAGGAAGAGGACACCTGCTTACAATGGAAGGGGACTTTTGGAGGCTACTGATGGATAGCCAGTGTCCTTCAGGGTCCTGGAGGAGTACTCCATATTTAGGCGGCCTCAGAGAAAGCCAGTTCGATAAAGCATGTATAATTGATGTGAAGTAATGCTAAACCGGGTTTAGGCACTGCCTCATCACTGTGGGCAGAGGAGGGGGCTACAGGGGTAATGATTGGAGAGATTGAGAGGTTTGATAAATTATGAAAGAGTATTACTGGTGTTTTGAAATTATTACTTCTGATGCTGAGCTGTATCAGCGGCACTAATGTGCCGACTGGAGCCTTCCTGCTCTAATTGTCTTGGCACACTGACTGAAAGGCACTCTGACTGGCCCTCTGCCCAAAACTCTAATCAAAGGCAACTACATCATTCAAAGAGCAGTACCTGATCTAATTTCTGCCTCAAATATACACAGCCTACTGACTACAAAACTCTAATGCTGTAGTGAGCACAACATGACTTCCCATTAAGCTTTACCATAATAATGCCAGAGACCGATGCACTGCCTGAAGCTATTATCTATTTTATCACTTGAATCTGTACATGCTTTACCTGTGCAATTATTTATTTTAAGCGGTATATTTAATGTCATTGATAACACCAAGCACATAACAGTACAATGTTCTGTTACTCTTGACATGCTACAAGACCTTGAACAGTGTCTCCAAAGATCATCTGCTGTGGTCCAGGTGAGGACAGACTCTTACCTTCAAACGAGGACATGGGCTCCAGGATGCCAAACTGTTTGAGGACAGCCATGAAGAGAATGATGACGACACCAATAGCACACAGCTCCATGCCATGGATGCCCATGGCTTCAGGGGAAACAAGGGACCTCGCTGGAGGCCCAGGTATCAAGGGTCAGGCCAATCAACAGAGGGCTTTATACAGAAGGGTCAGGAAGTGAGAGGATCCAGCAGTCAAGTTGTGTTTGTGTCCGGGCCAGGCCACTGGGACAGCATGAGAAACACAGCGGCAGGCTGGACCGATGCTCCTTTAAAGTCAACACTGATGCTGAGGCGGAAAATACGTGAAGGCCGACATCTATGGAAAACCTGCCTCTCTGAACTCATCAAACAAAATGGGTCTGTGTCACCAGTCATTTATTACAGTGCATTAAAGAAGACGTTAAAAGTCACTTTGTGATTTTCCTCTTGCAAACAGTCGTACTGAGGCAACACACTAAATACTGCACTGTCTTTTAATCCAAACAGGTATTAGCTTCAAGCCATAGCAAAAGCAATAATCCACATCACACTTGTAGATAGATTACACAAATGACTACCAGTTTTATGGTATTTTCACATTCTGCAGGTCCTTTTCACTTGGAGAGAGAAGGTCTGCTGGGAGCACAACCCAGCCACATTGTTATATTCTGGCAAAACAACATGAGCGACCGCAAATGAATAACCCATTATCTGAGATAGTAATTTCTAAAACCTCAACTGCAAAGCACACATCCTGTAAATACTAGTCATCATTGTAACTTACTTCAGAGGCTATCTCACCAAACCAAGACAGTCAGATGGTTGAAGGTAAAATAAAAAGAAAGAATAATATCCACAAGGTACTGAAAAGAAACAGGTTTAAAACTGACAACCAACCAAGGATTCCCTGAGAGAGAAAAAAAATGTGACTTCAGCTTGTTTCCTCTGCATGGCCCTTTGTCCAAATCCTGGTCCTGATATGGAAGCAGATAATGTGGAGAGAAGTTGTTAAGAGCGACAGGAGCGGCGCACGAGAAGGGAAATCCTGTAAAAGTGTGAGAAGCCACCGAGAAAGAAACCTCCTTTCCTCTTCGAACGGACTTCCCCAGCACTGCCTGCTCTTGCCCTTGGCTCCGTTTAACTGTTGCTGTGTACAACTTTTCCTCGGCACTCACCAAGATGAGGTTCTGTCCTGTCTCTTCTTCTTTTTGTCTTTTTTCTTCTCCTCTCTCTATCTCCACTGTCATCCCATCCCCAACTTTGGCAGACCGCAGACGTTCTCCCCCTCTGCTCTGTGACTCACTCTTTCACTTTTCTCGATCAAGTGTCCTTTCGTTCCCACCACATCTATCCGGTGCTGCTCTTGGTGGAGGGTGCGCAAGTCAGATTACCCAAATGAATGGACAGTGGGGAGATAAGGGCTTGAACGGCACACGCAGATCAAATAGCCGTCCGACTAAAAGTCCCCCTCTGCAAACCACAGCAGTCAGGAGTACGAAGTCTTGGTATATTGGTTATCTTTCAATTCCTGATGGCTTCTGAGTACTACCTAATGGGAACTAGGAGAATAAATACATTCTTGTATTTCTTGTGTGTGTTTAGCAGGTCAAAAGAGGATAAGTGATGACTCTGCAGTTGCTAATGCACCAAGATAAAATGTGAAGAGAAGATGTGTGTGTGTGTGTGTTAATGGTTTGACTCGGATGGAGATGGGAGACACATTTTAGAGGCCAGAATGAGAACAATCAATAACACGGTGACGCGCTTGTGCGGAGAGTTCCCTTTCTGACTCCTCTTCTTCCCTTTTGTACAAAAATATCCACACAAAATTAGGCAGTTGATTTAACAGTCAAGAATGAGCTCCAATCCATCAACACCAGGAGGAGGAAGACAGACAAATGAACAAATTCATCCTGTCACTCTTTTTATGAACTGTTTATCTACCAAATGGCAATTAAAGCAGATGGCAAATTCTTCAGACGTCAACAAACAAAATGGCCATCTGTGTCTGAACATGCTTCTCCTCTAACTCATTTCAAGCAAAACTTCTCGCATTGACATATTTAGTGAAACATTATATCAGAAGCTTCAGGTCATTCAAAGCATCATTCTCTAAACTTGATGGCCTAAAAAAACTCGTTACTCAAACGTAAGCTATTCACAGCAGACATTAGTGTTGTGCTTAGGTAATGCTTTTTTTTCTTCTTTCAGAGAATGGACTCTAACTTGTTTAGGACTGTGTGTGTGTGTGTGTGTGTGTGTGCACGTTTTCTCCTGTGTGTGTCAGCTCCTCGGCCCAGGCCATTAGCAGCTTTTTAAGAGGAAGGCTTGGCACTGACTGCTGACACAACTGTCAGTAAATAGAGAGTAAATAGAGACTTAGGTTCCTCTCCGTCAGACACATCACTAACGATCTGTACAGTCTGTAAATGAAGGGGTAAACATCAAAGTTACAGCTTACCCATTGAATACTAAATATATTTTTGTGTTGGACAGAAAGTGAGAAATAAAACACTTTCCTGTCATGATAGTTTTGATATCTAGTTCAGAACACATCAGAATTGGTTATCAGCGTATCAAACTAGCAGTACCTGATGTTTGGCAATGCAGCTTTAACAATTGCATTTATCGTAATGAACTAGTTAATAATAATGGTCCTCCCTGCCACACTATACTTGATGGTAAAAAAGTTTTGTTCTTTCTCTATTTTTCAGTGAAACAGCATGGGTTTCACTGAAAAATAACCCTCATCAACAAATGTCCGTTCAAGACTGCATTCCAAGCAGTTCATGATGGGAAAAAAAGCAATGACTTGATAATGACTGTCAAAGCAGTTGTGCATATAGTTCTGAATAATAAAAATGTCTACAAAGAGAAATAAAGAGGTCCTTGTTTAAAGACTAGAGCCGCAGTGTGCTTTTAAAATAACACTGTCTGGAATAGAACTGAATTAAATGGAGGTAAAAATCTTTGATACCTCAATCACAATAGTAACAAACTGGACCAAGTTAGTTCAGACAATACAGCAGAGTCAGAGCCCAGTCCTACCTGATCGGTGATACCTGGTTGCACTATGGCCACAATGAGACAGGCAGCTGGGGCGAGACAGGCGCCTTCGGGCCTCCACAGACAGAGCAGCCATCACAGCTCCCATGATGCAACACAACCAGCTAATAAACCGAAATATAGTCTTTAAAATCGGTTCAAATAATGATGTCTGCTTCCCTGCCTAAACAGAGCGGTCGCAGCTGTGAGGCTGATACTGTGGCACGGCAACAGGTGAGTAAGCAGCCTGTGTGTGTGCTTTAGTCTGAAGCCACATTTGAAAGTCTGTTTGAGTTTGCCACACCATGTCATGTTGAGAGGAGATAAAAAAAGAGGACAGGATCAAACCTCAGCACGGAGCAGATGACCTTTCAGATCAGACCTAGCACACCTCCACATTTCTTCACTGTCTGTCTGAGCCTCATCCTCTCGTCTGATCTCTGTCCAAACTCAAACGTGAGCACGTGAGCGTCCTCTTAGACCATCCTCTTAGACCATCCTCTTAGACCATCCTCTTAGACCATCCTCTTAGACCATCCTCACTAGATAGGATTGCTTCCACAAGAGTCGTTGAAGTGAGAACGTCCACATTTTGCATCTGCTATGTTCATTTTTGGAGTTATGTTGTCTTCATAAAAAATGTGTTCCCTACAATGTTTGATATTATTTGATCATCCTTGCACTTCATTCAAGCAACACACCAACACTAAAAGGGGACCAATAAGATGTGATAGAAGAGACATAATATAAAGCCATAAAGGACATCCAACATTACTTTACAGTGTTCTTTAATTTAATAGTCTTTGGCCCTAGATTTGACCTTGCTGCCCTACAACAAGCACCGGACCTAACAGAAACATTAATGTGGGAGCCTCTCTCGTGCATGTGATGTTTAGTTGCTGTTCAGCCTTTTACCAGCCACAGTCAGTCTTTTATACACAATGAATATGGGTTTCTAACAGAGTAATGTGTTCTTAGACTGAAAACAGCTTTAGAGACAATGTGCAGGCAGCAGCAGATCCAAATACCTTTGCAGACAAACACAGAGACACAAAGAATAGCTTCAGGAGAAATGTCATATATAAAACACATAACTCCAGTAATGAAATAATAAATAGTGAGTGGTTCTGAAGAGTCAGTGCACTCAAGTGTCGGTTATTAATCCGGACGCTCAACTCACACTTTTGTCAAGGAGTCATTAGTAAACAAGGAAACCGTCTGAAGTAACCTCTGTCAGCCAGAAGAGCCATATAACGTGGATGAAAGTTTATGGTAACACTAAATGGAGCAGTTGATCCTGGACTGGACCTTTAAAGGAGGCAGGATGGTGTGTGAGGGCTTTTTATGGCTGTCAGTAAAAAAATGCAACCAGTTAAAAATACAAGAATAAATGTAGTCATGTCAACTCCTTAAGTATTGATGAAAACACAACAAATAAAACAGTAATGTATTTTACTGCCTTTGCTGGTAGATTATCTATTACCTGTTGACTTCAACCAAGTAAACTATTTTCTGCAAACAAAGGTTGGTCAGGAGCCATGCCATGCCCATTATGACCACAAGAAGGCACTATGTACCAGCTGCCTTCTTTTCACTGACAATCAGAAAGGACAGAGAAGCAAACAAATGAAACACGAGAAAATGGATCAAATTTTTCAGCTTATTCAAATAGCTCATGTAAGCTTATTTCGCTGCACACCAATAGGTTGAAACAATGTGGTTTGTCATCATTTTTGGGGCTGTGATTAGGAAGAACAACAGGTAAAACAACACGGATACACTGACGAGGGCTATACATAGATGTTCTGCACATACTGAGCACATGCCTTTCATAATGCACACAAATATAGCAGAGAGAAGAACACAGTGCTCAGGTCACAGGAAAAGTCATTGTAATATAAAAGAAAAGGACCAGCTTCCAAGACCCTGCTATGTCCCTTTTAAACCTTTTCTCGCCTTCATGACCCCAGCTCAATGAGGCAGGTACAGTATGTCTTCATAAAAAACAAGAAAGGACTCACTAGGCACCTTCAAAGCTGAAATGTCAAGACATCACTAAAAGCGAGAATAAATCAATCACCATATTCAGTCTCTTCTTGGGTTATCTCAGTAAAGGTTCTGTCCTGCACTTTTTGGTGTCCTATACTGTTGGCCTAAGTTTTAGAAAAAGGCACAACATTAGGACTGATGGCTTTACCAACAGCGCTGTCAAAATGAATAAGTTGGGGAAGATGCTGAAGACATGAAGACAGATTGCTGATTCAGCCATAGCTAGTGTGATGAAGCAATGTTTTCATTGGTTGAAAGGACACAGGAAGAGGTCTCAGGATAGACTTACATCTAATCAATGATGAAACAACAGACATAAAGTACAGCCATAAAGGACAGGCTGATTAAAACAACATGCAATTAAAGGCTAGTCAAATCTTGAACATTTTTTCTGTGCCATAAAAGTTTACTTACTAAGGTTTATTGAAAGATGTGGATCATTTATGAACGACGTTAAGTATTGTTAGACTTTGAGAGGGAAACAGGTACCTTGTATCAGTGTCCCAGTGATGAAGCCAATAACGCAGCGCAGCACTTTTTCACACTCTGTCCTGCAGGCGTTCATCCTCAAAATGAGACCAACACAACGCCGTGAAAACACAAAGATCCCAACGTTTCTCGAAATGAAAAAGGAAGAGTTGATTTTACTCAACATAAAATAATGTCCCGGCAGCTTTAATCTTGCAGTAAAAAGACTTGACTCCACTCAAACTTGTGGTGTTGTATGATCCGCTCTCGTTCGGACTCTCATCGAGGTGTCCCAGTTTGCTTACAGGTGATGTTCCCTCCCTCCTCCCTGTCTTTTTCATTAGATCCACTAGATCCTCTCTCGTCTACCCTAGTGGCCTAAAGGCTGAGTTGAATGGCATGATGCTGGGTCTTGAAGCCCTGATAGTTTCATTTGACCGGTCCGGACTACAGGATGCACACTTTGACTCAAGCTATGATCTGCTCTTGTTTCTCTCTTTAGGAAGAGATGGCCACTGGGTCATTCTTTCCCCCTTGATGTACACTTTCTCCTGCCATATGCAAAGAAACCCACTACCTATGTGCCCTCAACTTCCTTACAGTGAATCTAATCCGACCCATATTACATTACCTCACATTCGCATCTCTCCTTTTGCTCTGGACAACTTCTTTAACATAGAGTCATGAGAGGTTTGTGCACAAACTAAACTAATCTGAAACTATTTCCCTTAACTATTTTATGTAAAAAGTAGGATAAGCACATTTTTTGTGAAAAAAAAAAAGAAAACAGTTTGAGAAAAAGGAAAGTTGGCAAATAAAAATGACCTAAATCCTCCTCATTACACCTCACACCCTACATGAATCCATCTAACTTCCTCTATGGCCTTCAAGATCATTATGGAGGTAAATGTATCTGTAAATCAAAAGCTCTCTGTCTCTGTGTTTAAACATTTTCCTTCATTTTTTATTTTTTTTTACACGTGTGGGATTTTTCAGTGAGTAGCTATCAGCCAATCACAGCTCACACAAAATGAAAAACAACATTAACCCACATTATCACACTATTATTACTAGTTTTTTTTAAAGCCAGGATTTGAATTCCCTGTCCGTGTGCTCTAACATCTTTGTAGATCTACTAGTTAAATGAAGTCCACCACCATTACCAAAATTACCCTATCAGTTTTCTGTGCTCTGAGTTTTCCCTGAACTCGGCTGTAGTCCTTCATGTCCAGCAGTCTATCAAGCTGCCCGTGATACAGCCTCTGCTCTGTGTCCGACCTTTCCGAGTTAACCACAGCAACCGCTCTGCCACTGCAGCCACCTCTCCCTGATACACATCTCCGTCTTTGCTGCTATTTTTAGCTGCTGGCCATTACCAAGGGCATGCCCACCAATATGCTCGAACTGCGCTGCCCGGGCACGGCTCGTATGAAATGGATCCCATCACAGGAGTAATTTTGGCTTTTTCTTGACCTACTACTTGTGCACCAGCACAAAAGGGTTCTCTAATGATTCCACATCAGATACATCAGGTTTATCCTCTAGTCAGCATTTATACACTTCTGCTGTATTATCCTTTATTCTGTGTGATGTTACTACAGTGTCCCTTCCATATAAACAAAAGAATAACACTGTGAGTTACAGGCAGTCAAGCAGTTATTTTAGGACCACACATTGTGGTATTGATCCATTTCTACTCATTAAACTGTTTTCTCATGTATCTATTCTATTATAACATTTAAATTCCTAATTCCTAATGCTTGCTGCTTCCCCTTTTCAGGACAGAAAAAGGGGAACGATCCCTGATGCTGATGGAAGAACAAGAGACACTTTGTGATAAGCCACAAGGGTGTTAAGTGGATGTTCTTGTTCTCACATTTCATGGACAGAGTACCATTACATGGTACATGACGCTGAGGCCCACTTATCTACATGTCTGGTAAGTCTGTAAGAGCCTGGTACTAGATTTAAATGTCTTTAAAAGGTGAAAAAAAAATTATTTATGTCTATTATTATGGAACTGTGTACCTGAAAATACCAAGATACTGCAAATTGTGAAGTGTAAATTTTATTTAAAAATCCTAATCAATAATTAAATTAATGACTACACATAATTTCAAATATCTTATCTATAGCTAATAGATTTTAAATGCCTTTATCATTCTATTCTGGCTTCAGGGAAAAAAAAGCCTTATAAACTGTATAACTACAGGTGTGCCACAGGGTGGAGCCACAGGACTGACACAGTGGATGTGGTTGACTCATCACACTCAGGAGTGGAAAAATATTATATTCAGTAAGTTTTAAATAACTGTAGTGTTAAATCCTACATGCTGTTCTATAACAAAAATGCTTCAGTTATGAACAAAATGATGGCAGAAACAAGACACTACGGTGTTACTCAGGTCTTAGCATTACCTCTTTACCGCCTATGATTAGAAAATCTCATGATGTTGCCAGTAAGAGGTTGAAATGAAACAAAGGCAATGAACAGAAATAAAGTGAATAAAGAATATCCCATCAAGTATAGTGTAGAGCTTGCTGAAGAAAAACGATCTACAGCCTGTTATTGGAAGTTTGATTAATGAGCTTATGGGACTCAATGGGTCCTTGGTGTTTGACCTGGGGTCAGCTGTCCGACTCATAGAGTTAGTTGTGTCCACAGGGAGCTCAGGAGAAAAACAGGGATCAATGCAAAATCTGTTAGTCAAATGTAAAGCATGTCTCACTCACCTTTGTCCTGCGGCTGTGTACTGGCAATGATCCATTTTACCAAGCAACATTTCATTAGAGCTTTACGAGAAAAGCGTGGCTTCTGCCACTTCCCAGAATCCTTCACTCTGCCCGGAGCAGGTTCGACGCCATTGGCATCTCCCAGCAGGCTGCCATCCACCACCTTGCCGTCCACCTGGAGACACAGATGAACACACCAGCTGTTTGTGAAAATGTATGTGCCTCAGTTTTGTGGTCAGTCACACAGGATTTAGAGGGTCGACAAAAGTTCACTTTAGAAAGTGAGCAGGATTTAAGATCAGTTTAAAATCTATATTTTCATAACCAGCTTGGGCTGAATCCCGTTACTGCAGCTTTACTTTTCATTTCAAAACGGTAAGACCATAATCAGTCAGGAAATGCGGATTTCCCGTCACACACTGATGGTCTGACATCATATAGATCCTTTACAATCAATAACAGGACACTATGTTGAAGCCTGGAGTGAAAAATGCATTGTGTACATGGAGCTCAAAGGTTCAATATCAAAGATGAATAAAAGCAAGTGTATTTGGCCTGTCACAGTTACAGAGGACGTGGTTCTATAAATCCCCTTCCCAATGTTTAAAGAATAGCCACATCACACAGCAGATAAACATACATTTGTATCATCTATTTTCAAGCTCACCAGTTCTGAATCCCACAAGTATGGACAAAGTCAATATATTTCTATGTACATTACCAACCTCTTTTGTTACTGCTGACCACTGATCCACATCATTTGTTTATTTTCTCATGAGCCACAGAGCACAGGCATTTTGACTAAGCACAGAAGACAATGCAACAAAGGATGCAGTTAAGTGGTGCAAGTGAGCATGATAAGTATTTGTTTTAGTAATGTACTCCTTTGTACTCCTGTTATGAGCTTGTCTTCTCTGCAGTATGTCCAATCATCGATCCAGCTTCATGTTCAATGTGGCAAAATTTTTTTGGCTGAAGTTATCAATGCATTACTTGTCTTTTATCTTCCATTTAGTACATCGTCTAGTATGCATCAACAGGCAGTGGATCTTAAAACACTGTAACAAGGAATTAAATCTTAAACATACTCAATGTATACAATGTCCATATACTTTATGGTATTTTTCTGTTATGTGTGTGTCAAAACATTAACTGTCATCCACTAATTTGAAAACACAATCCACTATTTCAACACTGAGTTATTAATGAAGAACTTGCTGTTGTGACAGCACACAATGTTTACATAATTTACATTTGTTAAAAAGACGTGATATTTTAGGAGGATCCCAACAGGGTTTGATGTTAACACAAGAGCAACATCTATTTGAAGTCACATGATTTAAGGAGGAGTATGGGTATGAATATTACAATGGATTTGCTCAAATACAGCTCTTGCTGTTTTGTATTATTCATGGAAAGTACCTCATGGTGCATTTACAGTTGTTTAATAAACATGAGCAAAGATATTGGATTTTAAATGAATTCTAACTGTTCTCTTGAATACAAGGCCCATAATGGACGCTGATGTTTTATTATTAGAGTCAATGGTTTGTGACTAATTCCAGATAAATCAAAAGTACATCTCTTTTGACTTTCATCTTCATGTTTTGCTTTAATTTGTAATGTGCTCCACTCCGGTTCATTCATATTTATCTTCTCCATCAGAGCTGAGCAGTGTGTGCCTTGGCGTCCCTGCCTTTCAGTTTCTTCAGTGATTTGATCTAATGCGATGTGATTTGGAGGGAATGTCTGGTTAAATTATCCTAAAGCTCAACAAGACTTCCCTATTGGCCACACAGCAACAGTAAACACATCCATATACATGTGCAGTGAGAGTGGGAGGCCAGATGAAAGAGGAACACGGAACAAACAGCGGCTCTGTTTAATCTTCAGCAGGAGAGGAGCTGAGGATGACAGAGGGGGGAGAGCAGAAATGGGGGAGGATTTAAACGGCTATTTGATCCCACGGGAGTCTGACCGGGCAAATCCCCCAGTTTAAGGTGATGAGAGAAAGAAGGAGGGAGGAGGAGAAGAAGAGGGGAAATGCCCGTGCTCTTGGAAGAACTGAAGTCAATTAGCATAATGAAAGCTGGGCTGATCTGAGAAGAAGAGCAAAGGACGGACAGAGGACGCAGAGATGGAGATATGAAAACATTTGGCAGGGGAATACATTGGGGAGAAAGAGAAACTTCCGGGACAAGAGGAAGAGATGGGCATTAAACTGATACAACTGTCCAATCTGGGCAATTAATTGAGACATATTTGAAATTGACAAGATGCATCTCGGAGCCACACAAATACAAGCTGGATTAATCATTTTAACTCCAGATAATCACCTTTACGTGTTTGTCCTGCCAGTAGGAGGTTTTCTAAAGCTTACTCAAATGACATTAGAATTTATTTTTCTATGATTCATGCACCTCAACAAAAAGTACATTTGAGTGTAGAATATTGGTCCCAAAATTACAGTCAAACATGCAAAACAGCATTACCAAAATGCTTCATGCATATTTACTTGAATTAAAAAAAAGAAAAGAAAAGAATATAAGTACAATATAGAATACACCTTTTTTTTTTTGGCAATACAAACCTTGTTCAATTAGCCATGGTATATTTGAGGTTGAATTGCTCAGCCTTATTCCAAAAAGAAGAAATATAGCAGGAAAATACAGGGACAATATCTGGGGTACAGCCAAGAGTACAGAAGAGTAAAAGAAATATTTGTAAGTCATAGATTAGAAAGTAAAGGCTTGCAGACAAACAGATGCAGACAGTGTAAACACCAGAGACATTTTGTGCTACATTCCTTATTGGATCATGGTCCAGTGGGCGCATAGACGCCGCAACGAGTTTGTTTATCGCCTGTTCCTCCTTAACGCTTCAGTTAGCTTTGCCCCGCGCTGCACTTCACCCTTGTAATGCACAGCGTCCTGTCACCCAACACTATATGCTATAATGCTATAGTATATAGGCCGGAACGTTAAGAGCAAATAGAGCAAAGGCACAGCGCACATACTGTATGTGCTCTGCAATCAATAATTAAATATCTGCCTCCATGTTATTGGTTCAATGAATATAAGTTTACATGAAGCAGAAACCCTGGCCTCATTACATGGAGTCATACTGTTAGTCTACTGCTGAGCGGAGATGAGATAAAGAGATGGAACCCAACTGTAGCGAAGTGGGCTTACATATTTCAGGAGTTGCCATTTTGAGTTTTTGTAAGTGACAAGGAGGCACAACATACAGTATAGCAACACAGTAAGAGAAAAAAGATCATTTGAAAATATGTTGACAAATCCATCCATCTGTTCATTCATTCGATCCCGCCTCCACTGCTTTTGTGCAAGTCTCAAAATAACTATGAAGCTTCTATTAATAAGTGAAATGTGATTAAGATTGCACTAGACCCAGTGTGTGTCTTTGAATATGTCCCACTCGCTCTGAGAATTGCTCATAGCTTTGAAGGAGAACTGTTTCATTCATGATCTACTTCAGTGGCGTACTTAGAGGCAACTGTCTAAAAATACAAGCCAGGTAGTTTAGTTGTTAAGTTGGAGATGCTATGAAATGAAAAGCTTGTAGGTAAAATGTCTAAATCCAAAGAAATCCAAATCCACTCACTTGATGAATTCAATAAAGTTACATGAATTGAAAGCACATGAGATATCCTAGACTCTCTTGAGACACACAATACTTCTGTGGCCAATTAAAAAAACATAAGCTTGATGACCAGGGAATCAAACGAAAGATTTCCAACTCTCCATCACGCCAGAAAGAAAACCATTGTGATTTACATATTAGCGTGTGTGGTTTCGTCTATGTATATTCATGTTTTGAGATTTGTGTCCAAGTACAAAAATAACTCAACTTATGCAAGACTCCAGACTAACACCCAGAGCACATGAGCCCAGACCCAAACACAAACAGAGCACACTCTATAAATACACAGCCCTTACATCTGTCACACGTCAACATCCGCCCACATTCAACACCGCAGTGCAGTCGTACACACGCTCAGACATCAGAACAGGCGACCTCCAAACCGCCGCAGCCCCAGCGCAATTAAGAACAGCACTCACTAGTAGTAACTAAACCTTTCGTCTAGGTAGGCCCAGACTGGCCAATCACAGCTTAGCAACCGTTACTAGGCACAGGAGGTCTGTCAAGATTTGGTCTTATGTTGTATGTAGATAGGTAATTGGTGTAGTGTGCATCAAACGCAGGAGATGCTGAAAAGCTAAGCCGCAGATGCACAGTGTAAACAATGTGGAGGTAATCTACAGCAAACAGGAACTGGACTTATTTGAATAGCGTCTACACAACCCTTTAGCACGACAGAGAAACCATCTGTTGTAAGGAATTCCCATTTTAAACTTCATCTTAATCGGCACAAACAGCAGATAAAAAACAGTGTTTGACGGTAGAGACTGGTGTGATAAGTGCAAATACATATTTACAATTAGAGTGACACAGAAAGAGACAATCACGGAGCGGAAACCAGTGACAAAAATTGTGAGCCATTTGATTTTGTTTTATAGTGTCACTCATTTGGCTTTTGCAATGAAAAACTGTTAGCTAGTTTTAGTTCAGTTTCACTGCTGGGGTCTGCAGCCTCCAGGGACACAATTACTTGAAGCAGTTGGTTTGTGAGGAGTCAGGGACATCATGCTGCACAAATAACTTCCCAAGCTAATAGAATACAAACTACCAATGAAGTCATTAGTGGTAGGTGTAAAATCAAAAGCCATTGAATGCATTTCATAATCTAAAAACAGATATGTCGATAACATTTTCTCTATTTAGGTTAGAAGAAACTATAGATGACAGATGAAGATTAATTGCTCCAGTGCAAGGGGAGACAGTGAGGAGTAGCTTACTGACTGTTCATAAAACACAGAGGACATCCTTAATCTGCTGGGCAACCTTTCAGTCTGAACAAAAACCCAGGCTCACTGAAAGTTACAGTCATGCTCATTTCTTTGTATAATATAAGATATATATATATATATATATATATATATATATATATATATATATATATATATATATATATATATATATATATATATATATATATATATATATATTCCTCAATCCTAAGAGCCAGTCTTCCTCATTTCTTCCAATCTATTTTCCAGTCAATCACTCATTCGAAAACTTTCCTGCACAGTTGGCTGTCACCAGGCTACACCTCAGGTAAGGCACTGATACCAGCAGGGAACTAAACATAAGGAAGGCAATGCCAAACTCGAAAAAGCCAGAAATTAGATTAAATTCTCTTGTCCAACTCATATCATTTAGTTAGCCAGTTAATAAATAATAGTGTTAAAAAGAGTTTAAAACAAAGGCACAAATGAAAACACTCTGAACATCTGTTTAGTGAGTCTCAAAGGACATATGTTCTTTTTTTCATGAGGTTTGTACTGTACGAAAAGCGAGAAAAGCTCTGTACATCTATAATGCCAGCTCCTCAGAAGAATATGTAAGTGTGGTGATGGTCCAGAGCTGATACTATTTGTGTCCCGACCACTTGAGCCTCTCGGTATTCGCTGTCAGTCCAAATCAGTGTCTCAGCGGGAAGATGGCACATCCATATGGACTGCACGCTGTGAGTATGTTTGTGCGTGTGTGTGAGAAACACCGAGACAGAGCAAGCCAATGAGTATTATATTGAAGTGTGAGCCTTCATGTGGAGAAAGAATTCATTCTCCGGGGAGGCTCTGAGCAATCGAGAAGCTGTGTTTCAATTATCAGCTCCTCACACACTTTGTTCATGTTAAACACCAGAACATCTCCTGCCGTTTCTTTTTCTGGAGTAAATTGGCAGATGTTAAAGATGCAGCATATGAACATCAAAACGCCCATTGATCAGTGATTGGTATTTTACAGCAGTGCCTTTACTTTTGCGGCTCAATAAAACCGTGTGTAATTGTGTGTTTTGATTAAAATTAAAAAATGTGTTCAGTATTTTAAGAGTTATCTGATGTTTTTGGGGGGTTCTTTAAGGTCAAACTCTTCTCTCTTTCGCTGGAAGTTGGATCAAAGACTGAGTGGTGCCACCCCAGTTTCCCCCGATACAGTTACCAGACCTGTTCAATTATTCAATGGATCTAAATCTACCAATCACTCCACCTATTGAACAGGTGGCTTCCTCAGACACTAGATCAGGTGCAGCATAATGACCAGGGTGTGTGCTGCCGTCACTCTGTCTGTTGAGAGCCACTGATCTGTGCAGCTTCACGGAATGACTGCTTTGACAGACGTGCTGCTGTGTGGATAAAGTGCAACACCAGACTGAGGTACAGTTCACCTAAACAGACCTCTGAGTGTAAAAAACTGAATGGCAACGGAGTGAGGTGTAGTCATTGCCAGGTCCACTGAACCGCTTGAAAACCCTATTGATCATCTGTCCACTGGCCAGAAAAAAAATCTTCAAATGAGTCAGACACAGAAACATGGGGCACCCTGAGGCTCACAGTGTGATTCAATTCAAACACCAGCATGTCAATACTCAGACACAGAGCTAAATCCAAATGTTGCATCGGGGTGTTAACGGTTTCCTGTCTTTTCAGCCTCAGCGGTAGCCAGTCCTGCAGTAGGCAATATGTGAACAAAGAAGTGAATTTATTGGGATTATGTGCAACAATTACATTAAGACTGCAAAAACTAAAGCTTTTGGTGCTCTTTTAAGGGATGTGAGAAGACACAAATACAGACAGTAATGTTTCCATGACCTCCCCATGAAGACTTTTTTTAAATTCTTGCTTTACATCTGAGATGAGTTGGAAAATGTTAACACTTTCTGGCTCTTGTCTCAGTCAACAAGCGGATTGTGGATGTAAAGCTGCAAGTCCTGTTGCTGTTTTGTCTTTGAAGCACAGAGGAACAGAAGCACTGAGAGGCACATGCATAAATGTCACATGCATTAGCTTTTTCACAGAAGTGACATTAGTTTGTGGCTGTTCAAAGCGACTGAGGAAATTGGGCCAGCTCTCATTAGCTTGCATGTCACAGAGGTCATAAAATCTATCAATAGCTGTAAATTTATTCTAGGCTGCTTCATAGATTTTCAGTTGATTTTACTGCATAACAGTGACATTGTTAAAAAAGAATAACCATGAGTGGAAATGATCAATTACTTATTAAGTTGCAAGCTTTTAAGAAGACAATGCAACAAACTAAATCAAAAAGCTGAATGAGTGTAACAGTCAGTCTTTGTGAATAAATGATGAGAGCAGTGATTTACAGCTCAGTGATGAGCCTCATCATTACTGAGAGCTTCACCAGTACCACAGTGTGCTCATTGGAACTGCTGCCCCGTACATGATGTACAGCCTTGAGGTCACCATTTACCATTTGACAAGACCACAGGCTTCACCAGTTGGTCTTATATCTTTGCAGGACATTTACATCAGGTTTTGCCTCTGTCTTTTCTGAGACATTCAGTGAAAAGTATGAAAAAGGCAGACTGCTGCGGGAGCAGTGTAACAAGCATTACCTGTGTAGTGTTCATTTTACAGTCTATTAACTTTAATACTCCCAGAGTTATTTTTGTGGAGGACCTATTTAGATAATTGACTCATCAGAAAGAACAACAACAACACAGGCATGTCAACAAACATCCTTTGAGCATCCTCATATTTTTAAGTTCAGTGTGGACACCTTGAGTCATCCAGATCACGTGCTGTAGTCATGCAAAGCGCGGTCTGATAGAAATAAAAGTCCCTAATGAAGACGTGATGCCAAGTGACACTTGCTGGAAGACGTTCGCAGGCTTTGTGTTGCGCTCAGAGCGAAGCGCCTGCTGTTACATAACTTCAGTCCCAAAGTCAGCGTGAAGCCAGTGAACACACACAGCCCACAGAGTCACAAGAAATTAGTGGATGGGGATAAAGCAGTTCCGTTTGCAACAAGCGTCGACAAACCTGCCTGCGCGATGCAATGACACCTGTCGCGTGGTCGTGCGTAAAACGCTCTGAGTGGCGTCTTACCTGCATGTTCACGGTGCCGTAGCGGCGAAGCTGAAGCGTGATCTCTGCCGAGCGCGCTGGTCTAAGCGCAGACACTCAACCTCCCACCAAACGCGAGATGCGAAGGAATGCGCGCACACGGACGCTCCCCCACTCTGTGGATAAAGGAGAGAGAGGAGAGGGAGGGTGAAACAAGTGGACTCCTTTTTGAATGGATAAAGATGAGACTCCACAGGCTCACACTGACATTGTTTTGTTCCTCTGTATTTAATTGAACTGCCCATATGTCACTCTTTTATTTTTTTTTGGCTCACTTGCTTTTTAATTAAAAGCGTTACCCTTGTGTTCTGAGACTAATATTGGATTTAATAAGGTGCAATTAGTCGCTTAGAAATGCACGCCAGTTCAATGAGGTTTTAAAAATCAATATAACGCTATTCATTTGACAAAAACAAACAGCTCAAGGTTTTCTTTAAATGAGCTCTGTTGATTGCCGGGTAGTGTTGTTACTCATTATCAAACCACCATTAGATCAAACCATGGAGTATTGCTGCTAATTAGTAGATTACTCTGCCAGTAGCTACTAAGAACACGTGTAAGCCCTAAGTCCACAGGGACAAGGAGAAATAAAATAAAAGAAGGGGAAAGTGGTGCTGGTGGTTCAGAGCACTCCTTTGGGTAACAATGTGAAAATAGTGATGCTTTGCCTTTGCTTATTGTAAAGTAGGCTTCTGCGTCTGCTTCTACCACACTTAACACTCAAACCTGGCTGATGCAGAGGAACATTTAGCTGCAGGCACTTGTTCAAGCCCAGACATTTCCCACTGAGCTTGAAGATTGAAGAAAAAACTGTGAATGTACAGCAGTGGGTGCAGGTTTTATTAATGCATATATATATATATATATATATACATAGTACATATAGTACATATTTGAAACTATATCACTGGATCTTTAGTCATTTTATTTAGAGCAGCATAACTGGATTCAGTCCATTGGTCTTGGTCAGTCCATTGTCCAACTGAAAAAAATAATTGCCCAACCCTGTTTGATGGTAATATCTTTTATAATCTAAATGTGTTACAACAGCAGCAGGTAATTCTTTTGTGGGGTCCAATCTTCTCTAGTCATGTCTCCTGTCCTCTGTGAGTGCACTGCGAGTGGCCTAAGCATTTCAAGAGAAGACATGTGTTATCTTAGATTACTGTATGTCATTGTCATGAGAGTAAGTGATGGAGAAATGCAATTAAAGCTGTGCAGGAGGAACAGGATCAATTTGGGTGACCTTGTCTCAGTGCTGATGCCCAGAGCAGAGAGTGGGACACTGTTTCAGGATGCTAAATAGCAATCAGGCCAGGTCAAGCTTCCACACATATCATGCTGATTACATAATGAACAGCCAAGAAATGTAAATAGCCTGCAGAATGAATAAGGAAAGGCCATCTGTCGAATTAAAAGTGCTTCCCTTTGGCCACCACAGCTGGACACTTGCTTTCTACTGTTTTATACAAAAGGCTGCATGAGAAGGCCTGAAGAAAATCCTCCACTGAACAGAGACTTGACCCCACTGTTACGGCGATGAGCTTGAGTAAAATGATCACATACGCCTGCTAACATAATATTTGTGAACGTGTTCCTCAATCAATTATTCATGCTTTCCCATTAGAACATCACACATGCCTGTACACATACTGCACAAGGTTTACTGCTCACATTCAGAGTTTCAATTTCTAAAATTTGTATCATATTAAGTTCCTGCTAATGCATCATCATCAATGCAGATGTATTTTATTTTATGCTCTTTAATTGGGGAACTGCTGGTGCAGAAGGTCATTGTTAAAATCATCCTTTGAAGTATTGATATATTTGGAATAGTTAATACCACATGTGCTTATTACAGTCACACAAATGCCCCACCAGAGAGGTCAAAAGGTCAAGAGGAAGTATACCTCTGTCGTGATTTACAACATAATAACACTTTTTTTTTTTTATCTCAGTCCTTGTCAGCTTCTTCATCTCTGTCTCTTGTCTTTGTCCTCATCTCTGCTTCTGCTCTCTTTGTTCCACCCATTATCTTTGCTGCCTCTGCCTTTACATAAACCTAGTCCCTCGTGACACACGCTTGTTACAACAGTAAGCGCACATGACAGTCATGCATAATATGTTCACAGCTGATACCACACAAATAATTGCATATAGTTTTATGGGGCAAGCAACATTTAAATTTGCATCACAAGAAAACAGCAAATTAGTGTCTGAGTGAATGAACACACGCATAAGCACCTGTGCCCCGCTGCATTTTGAGCACAAACATTAAAACACACCTTTCTCTTGCCTCTTTTTTCAGCCAGGGCCATCACAAGTCAATATTTCTCTGCTTAAGCCCCTATCTTCCTAATGCAAACACCCACCATCTCAGGATTTGTCATCCTCTCAACAAAGAAGGATAACAGTAATCAGAGGTGAGGCTCAGTTCGACAAACAGTGAGTCTAAGGGTCACTGCTCTGTGAACCCCTGCAGCTCCAACAGAACCTTTCTATGATCCCAGAGGATATCAGCTGGGTGCATCAGGACGGCGGCTTTGTCCAAGGACATCCACTCAGGATCAGTGATAACATCAGACACACAGAAATGCAGGAGAAAAGCAAGAGACTGTGCTTTTGCGGTGAGTTAAATCCTATAAGAACCTCTGACATAAAAAGACCCAAAGATCACTTCAGTGCTTCTCTATGAATTATGTTTTTAAACGTCTTGAAAATGACAGATTATTTTTTTAATCTTCATTTCAGCACCAAAAGTCAAGTCATAGTACATCAACACGACTGTAAGGTTTTCAAATCTTACTGCCACAACACACTGTTTAAAGAACATGCACTTACCCCAACATCTTTCTCCACTCTCTGAATGGTACAGTCCAATCAATGAACAATATCCAGGTGTTGCTCATTAGGCAGATTGTGCTCTTTTAAAATCAGTTGTGCGCTTCATAAACTAATCCCTCTGGAAGAAGATTCCATGAAAATTTAGTGAAAATGAACTTTAATGTGTAAATGTACAAAATCCATAGCTATTACTTTCCTCAGGGTAATAGCACATAGACCCCTCTAAAGCAGTCACATGAGAGATGCACTAATGATGCGTTTACATTTTTAGCATAGGTCTGTGAATATACCACAGCATTATATTTAATTTTAATAAGACAATAGCCATAGACAGAGGTAGCACAACTAACATGATTACAGCTCTCAAGTGAGGCATTTTATCAGTTTGCTCTCCTGTAAAATGTTTGCTTTGGACACAGACAAACCAAAGGCTCCGATCTTGTCGACAGTCTGCTGAATAAAACTAAGTCTCCTGTAGCATGATCGCATTGAGTCTGCCTGAAGCTATTACGGATCACCTGCTGTGTGAGACAAAAAGGAGAGAAAAGGAATCACAGTTTTGTTTTAAGACATAAACTAACACAGCTTTATTGCTAACTTAAAGATAAAAGTCCAAAAGTCTAGTTCGCTACATGATAAGTTCACCTCTCAAAGTAACAACTGATGTGTTGCATTTCATTGTCACATTGAATCTGCACCTTACTCAGATTTGCTCAGAGGAGGGTGTATGAGGGTTCATCATCAGACAACGTAAAACCCTGTCTGCCTGATCTCAAAGCAGAGCAGAGATCCCCGAGAAAGGAACCCCACAGCCGGGATACAGGCGGTAATTTCCTTTCACCTTCAGAGGAATACAGAAATAACACACAATTCATTGCACGTGTACAAAGACACACACCCAATCACACACACAATGGAAGCAGCTCAGGAGTAATTCACCCCTCACAAGGATTTCATGTTTCTATGGAGAAGAATGTCTATTTTTAGAAAGGGTATAAATAGCTTTTTCTGTAGCTCCGATGGTTGCATTCATGTCTGATTGTAGCCAACAGCCTTTACTGTATATTATTGCCCTTTTCCGTGTCTCCGTGGAGTCGTGCACACTCTGAGGAAAGGCGGAGTATATTAAGAAAATGAATGACAGAAATGTAGACTCTTTACTGGCCAAGTGTGGACAATGAACTACCATTTGTCTCAGTGACATTAGTGCTGAGGTCTCACAAAACACCGGCGACTTCAGTAAGAGGACAACACAGCAGCGTTTTAGTGCCGTCACATCCATCAGGACACTCCTCTTCAGAGCCATAAAAGCACAGACATCACAAGTGCACAAAGTACCAGGGCACATTACTCTTCATTAGCCTCATTAGAATCCGCAACAAGAAAGTTAATGCACATTTTGGTCATGCGGCTAGAGGAGTGGACGCAATGGAGGAAGATATTGTGTGACTTACAGTGGAGGCCGGGTGGGGGTAAAACAGGGAGCAACTTTGTAGCCGTGGAAACTGTTGCTAAGTAGCACACCAATGCATCCCTGGACAGAGAGGGACAAACATTTTTTGTTAATGCAAATTTCCAAACTTGGATTGATTTGATTATTGGTTTATTATGAGTATTATTCTCCTCAGACTCATACAGGCTGAACACTTACTTCAGAAAAGTTCAAACCAGGCGCTGTGCAAACTCTTCTGTTGCCAACTTGAAAAATTCTTTTAACAATAAAGAGAAAAATGGCAAACTGTCAATGTCAAACTAGACTTTTCTCTGAAGATGAAGAAAACATTTCAAAAACTGAATTACCTAAAGGCTTGTGCTTTTATCCCATTTACAGATTTTACCCATTGTCCCCATAAATGCTGCTAAAATTTGAGTCTTTTAGGTGCAATATTTTGAACTTATTTTGTGCAATTTTAGGGAGCCTTGCAAAAGCTGAATGTGATGGATGTGTGTGTGGTTTTAACTTACAGCCTTTAATCCTTTTACCTTTTTGAACAATACTTTTATTTATTTATTTATACCTGCACCAGTGATGTACGATGACAATTAAGTGATTCTATTCTATTTAGCAGATATCCATGAGTGGATTGGATTTACTACAGACATGGAAGAGGAGTTAACAATGAGAGAGAACCAGAGGGGAATACTGTTGTGTGATTGGAAAACAAAAGCACATTCTGGCACTGGCATAATGGCAAATTTCACCATAACCACTCTACTTTCTTCCTCTTTATCGCCCCCCAAATTCCCTCGGAGAGATGTGACATGTGAGTGACACAAAACAGTGACAAAGGGACATCCCATTAATATGCTAATCCATGCGGAGATGACTTCAATACACAGAGCGCAGTCAGAAACATGCTGCGTGGATCGAGGCTTATCTGAATGCGATGCTGGAATGAGCAGCAAGTGTTTGTTTGTTTGTGGGAAGAGGGAATCCCCACAACCTCTAAAGGCAGCACCAAAACGTCCCACACCAGGTGCTTCGGATGTGGTGGTATGTCGTTGCCATGTGCGGCCTTGCTGTCTCTGTGCTACCATCAATAATCCATGTGAGATGGCTGAGTGCTCCCGGCTTATGTAAGAGGGTGTCAGGTCTGAGAGTTGGGATCGACCCTCCTGAAACACTAACTGAACCGTGTCACTTCATCTGTCTCAAGCAAAGGAAAAGGAGCTGGACTTCGAGACAGCTGTAAATCAGTCCCTTCGATGAAATATACCTGAACTGGTGGAGAGAAAAGGTTATTGTTGCATGTCAGGCTCATGGTCATGTTGCTTGCATCTGTCCAGCTACAGTGGCCCGAGGGATGGGCGAGGGCAACTGTGGATCTGCGCTGTCTTAGTAAATATAGCACGCTCAGAGAAACACACAGAAAGATAGGCAGCCCGAGTGTTTCATCCCGCTTCCCTTATCTCCACAGCCAAAATCCCCTGCCTCCAAAAAGCAATTTAAAGAGCAGACAGAGACGCAAAGTGCACAGACATGGGGGAATGCAGCCTTAAAATCAGATTCACAACATAAGAGTGTATATCCTAGATGCACTTAGGTGGATAAATTCAAATGAATGCTTTAATCCTGGCATAGTTTTACAAACAAACATTCATGTTTGTTAAAGTAATATTATTGAACTCCATCGAACAGATTAAAAACACCAGTAACCTCTGTTTGTTGTAAAGATGAAAATCCAATCTCTAGAGTGTGACGCTATATACTCTCCAGTAATTATTAACTTAATACAGATCATTTTGGAGAATAAAAACACAAAAAATATCATGGCAAAAGGTCCTACTTTCAAGCTAATGCAATACTGTCACCCCTACTGGTCAAAGATGATAAGCTTTCAAGTGTCACATGAGAGCTTCCTCAGACTTTACCTTATTCCTCATTAAAAAATCAGTCTGTTAAGTCTCTTAGTCCATGGGCTAAAGCCATACAGCTTAACGGAAACAAAAGACACTTGAAATATTCAAGTGTTTTAAAGCCATGGATTTACAACAGTGCACAATGTCACTAACAAGCTATTTTAGTTTATTTAGTTACATAACATCTTTGAAGAGCCCCACCTGAGACCATACACTTTTCAGTGTAGTTTTTAATTGAATGTGAAACTTAGATAAGCTGATGTTATACAGTAAAAGTAAAAAAAAAGTGTGTCAAGTTTTGATTATAAGTGTTATATCTCAGTAATTTAGGCATCTATTTTTTTGTGTTATTGAGCCATGCTCTATTTTAATACTCTTGTCTTATACAGGTTTGTACAAGGCTTGTTGAATCACTTCACTTCTGAAATAAACTTTAAAATAATTAAACAGACACTTATGGTGGACAGTTGAGAACCTTGATCTGAAGTCATGGTTCAAACTTATATACATATTTATTAACATGTAGTTTATAACATGGGTATTGTCTCATGTTTTGTGAAGATCTATACTTCGACCAGGATGCTCTGTTATTGACTGCTATATCTTTGAGTTAACACTAAGTCCCAATTGGACAATCTTTAAACCTATGTCCAGAGGTCTTTTTTGAAACCTTTTATTGAGTATGTCCTGGATGACTGAGAATCTCCACATATTAACGTTGTGACATTTTAATAAATTACTTATGTGTACCTGATCTTGTAAAAATTGTGGCCCATTAAAAATCTGGTCAGGCTGAAGCCTCTTCACTGTGCTCTGGCAGGTGATTATTCCTCACCTACATCCCAGGGCTTAATTAAATATTGAAGCCTCTTAAATGGTTGTACTGCCACTGTACTTAATCAGCCATACTTTATGATGTAAGCCCTATCATCTATTATCCCAGAGCTATATTTTATTACAGCTGTATAGGCAAAATCACTGAACATGATTTGGGCCAAAAGTACCAAATCAACTGATGATTCCTAAAATGGCTTTAGACAACTCCCATTAGGTAATACAAATTATGAAATGTCATTATCCAGATGTATTTGTCATAAATAAATCCATAGAAATCCTCTTTGCCTGCTGCATGGGTGCAGGCTCATTAGAGATCAGGCCTTTGAAGAGATGAGTTTTGATATTTCAAAGGAGTCTGGGATTACAGTGGCAGCCCATGTACTGCAGGCATGGTATAATCTGCTCTGTCTATGCTCTGCCACCCATATCTCAGACTCGTTTTATTCTATATGACAGCAGGAAGCTCCCTAAGAACGAAACCATCTTTCACCAACATGTCCTGAAATTGGCAACATGCCTTGGGTTTAGAGTGAGGGACAGGAACAAAAGAGGAACTAAAGACAACAATGAGGTTACTTTTCAACTCACTTTTTGGCAGAAACAGGCTGACACAGGCTGTCACTGGTGAGACATTATGTCATTACTGCTGTTGAGTACAGTAGATGGGTTCATCCTGGTGCCAGATGTGGCAGCCAATCAGATTAAAGCTCTGGGAGGATTAAAGCTGTCTGGCTTCACTACTGCACACAACCTTTTCACACAATAAGTGAGAGGCATTCAGATGCACACACACTTATGTCTTAGGTAAACACCTGAGAACATTCACCTCATGACTCATTTTGTTCCCTGACCTGGAGCTGAGGAGTCAGCATCACCCAAAGCCAAATGACATCTGTGATGTAACTCTTCTCCGAAACTGAGCAAAGTCTATTTCAGAGAAGATCACAAATCCCTAGAATTAAGGCAGATACAAAAACTTCATGAAATCAACTCCATGAAGAAACCAGTGCTGATCCAACTGTCAGTAACTAAGAGTTTAGAGCAGGTACTGACATACAGTTGGAAAAGGGACTAAAGCAAATAGAAACTAAACTATCGGAGCAGAATTTAAAGAAGCAGAAGTTAAGAGAACTAAACTCACAAACCTAAGAATGTTGTAAAAACAATAAGATGGAATCCATTATAGTCATGTAGGTTTGAGAAGTATTAGCAGACTGACATTACTTCTCACAGCCTGTTTTTGGGGTCACAACCACTTGACTGAAATCATAATGCTATGAGTTAAAGATTTGTTCAGTCATTATTAGAGTCTCTTATTTGTTGTAGCTAACAGTTCTGATTACTCTCCATGTTTGCTCTATTTCAGGCAGATAAATAGGTAGTAGCTGTAGCTAATTGAAGGTAGCAGCAAAATCAAATATGCCTAACGAGGTTTTTGCCTGGTTAAACAGCAGTTGTGTCGTGTAATTTACTAAGACATTAAAGCTACATTTCCTGAACTGAAATCACATTTTCCGTGGAGGACTGTATGCACATTCAGGAGCTTTGAAGTTGGCTCCCAAACTGTAAATGTAGCAGACCACCGCCATCTAGTGGTTACACCCAGACACAACTGCAGCTTCAGGCTCAGAAATAGTTTTATCAAATTCAAAAACGCCTGAGGCCAACGCATAATGAACACGTGCCTGTGAGAAAAACAAGCCTCTAAAGATGACTGTACAGCAGATAAATAAGTACTGGACACAATTTTATTATTTATTTTGGACTGAATCAATAGTTACAAAAACATTTGGGTAGAGTGAATGCAATACCACAATATATTTACAAATGTGTATCTACATGAAGGAATGGGATAATTGATGTATGTTTATCAAAATGCCAACAAAAATAAAGAGAAAGACCAAAGGAGAGCGAACAAGTGCTGAATTTAAAGGGCTGTGTGGACAACAGGAAGCTTATCCCAACACCATCAGTATAAAAGCCCTTATTTTTATCCACAAAAACAGATGGCATCCTACAAATGGCAATGTCACTGGTTCACTGAGAGTTTCATTAGTCAGGGGACGATGAGCAGCCATGTTGTTTCAGCTCTTTTCACCACTCAGGATGAGTCCCTGTCATCTGTGGTTCTCCATTCTCCCCTTCTGGTCCATACTGAACTATTTAGGAAGCCTCTTCATCAATCTTTGGGGCCAAGTAGTATTTGACATGTCCCATATCAGCGATTTTGTACTCAACCACTGTGGAAAAAGACAAGACAACTTATCAACACACAACAGAGAGTGAAGACTACGCAAACGTTACAGTAGTAAGGAATTTAATATGCAACATCTGCAGATAGTTACCAAGTGGGATGTCAGCTGACATGCTAAGGGTGACTGTCTTAGACAGTGGCGTAGCCTTGGTGAAGAAGTTGAGGTAGTTGAGGGCAAAGATTAACTGCACAGGCTCATTCATTTCAATAGTGACCTAAAACCAACAGACACCCTCAGTAAGTCAAGTTTAATTAATCCAATTTCAGCTTAGGCTTGCTCTTTAAGCTCTAAAGTTTTACAACACTCACCGCCTCATCCTCTTTGTCTACACTACTGGTCTGAGAGAGCTTGATGTTTCCTGTGCCTAACTCTCCAGAGGCAGAGAACTTGACTCCATCTTTGGCACAGGAGATCATGACGGCGTCACCGATCTGGGACAGGTCACGGCAGATACGGGCAAACTCTCCAGAGGGCATCTTCACGACACAGCTATACTCTTGTTCCTAAAACCAACCAATGTCAGGGAGCACAGACAGGGGCACTGTAAAATACAGCAGAAGAAACTCACCGGTATCCCAAGCTGCTCCACGTCCAGGTCCATCAACTTCATCTCGTAGTCGGACACCTTCTCCTGGTCTGAAGAGTAGACAGAACGGCTCATCAGGTTATGCTTCAGAAGCACAGTGCATTTAAACAATAATGCAATTACTCACTGAGCGTTTCAAAGACGAGGGCGAGTGTGTCTGCATTGTCTTCTGCTCTCAGTGTGATAATGTCTTCGTTTCCTGCACACTTCAGTATCTTTGACATACTGAAGGGGATTGACAAGTGTTAGTACAGGCCATTTCACACATTTTTTTAACCAAGAGTGAATAAACAAATCCAATTGTACAAGTAAATATATAAAAAAGTCAAGTCAAACTGTAAAAAGTAATCTAAAAGATAACACTGCACATCTCTGGGCTTTTATCACAAGGAAACATTTATAAAGATTGGTTTAATCCTTTATTTTATTATAAATGCCTTTTCACTCAGACTATAGACATTTTCTACAAATCAGAGCTTTATTGCGCCGTGTTTGACCTCAACATATGTAACCAACAAAAGTTTATCTATACATTCTATAGTTTGAACATAAGCTGCAGAGACAAAAACATAACCGGAAGTTAAAGTTCCCGGGTTAACTACATTTCCCGCCAACCCTCCTCCTCTGGTAGAGATTGGCGCTCAAATGACGTAGCTACACAATGACAATAAAACCCTACTGGTGCTAAGGCTGCAGGGTTTAGAAATGATCACCAAGACGTAGCAACCAGCCATTTTGGAGCCAAACACAAAAGCCAGCCCTATTTAAGCGCGGGCAGAGAGTGAATCAAAGTCCAATACAGAGACATGCCCGGGCAACTCCACCAAGATGGCCACTTTCCTACTTTGTCATAGTAGCTCAACCATTTAATAAGACCTATTAATGGAGATTAAGGTATACGCCCGTGGTAGAAATGATAAAGTCACGTTGAATCGTTTAATCAATGTTTGCATAATGTTCTTGTGTATGCTGTTTCCGTCTACTAAGGTTTGGAGACATCAAAAATCAATATGGCTCTCTTAAGTAAACTTTAGGCATATTAGAAGCGTGATAAGCCTTAATAAGTGAAGTGTACCTGCTGAGGTTGACCCCCATGGCCAGATTTCGGTCGCAGCGGTAAGAGTCAAAGCCGTCGCTGCGAAGGGTGAGCTGCACCAGAGAAACGTGGGACGAGTCCATGCTCTGGAGGGAGATCCCAGACGAGCTGACATCCCAACAAGCCTCTGTGATCAAATCCTTCAGAGCCTCCAGCACCTTCTTCAGGATAGAGCCCTGGACCAAGCGTGCCTCAAACATGGTTGCTATGAAGTGTGACGACTGCGTAAATGCAAAGGCAGAGAGGTTTTTGTGTCGCCTAAAGCGATTTTCCTGAAACTGTCAGCCGCGGTGATAAAAAGGTTTTCACCAAAAAATGGAGGCACTCCTCAAAAAGTCCTGTCTTTGTGCGCTGGGACTGAGCAGAAGTACAATGTGCAGACAACACTGACAGCACACAAAAAGGTTTGAGCAGTAAGCGCGCGCTAACGTGTGGTTATAATGACTCGGCGTCTTTGCGTCACTTCCGCCATTTCCGTAAGACTTTTTTGAACAACTTTATTAACAAAGAAGAACAAACTACACTAAACTGTTGACAGTCAAAGTAAGTCAAAGTCAACATAAATAATGAATGTCAAAATACATAGAAAATAAAAAGCACGATTAAAGTTGCCTCAATAGTGACAGTCAATATCAGAGAAATCACAATTAAACTTTAAAACTCAATTTGTGAAAAAATATGAAATTTGACTAAAAAGAATTTGTCTCCTCCTTTCTTACCAAAGACATTTGCCAAAGTCTTACAACTACTACTTCTGGAAGATCCTTATAAAAAGCCTTGGTATCTCTACTTTGAATAAGATACTACTGAATCGGTCAATATCGAATGGGAAGAAAAAGTGAAGCCAAATTACCTTCCCTCTCATTCAATAATAATGTCTCACTTTTGTTTAAACAAATATCAATTAGTACAAATAATATGTAAAATGACTTTGAACTGAGAGAGGAATTTCGGTTAAAGTATGTGTAAACAAGGGCCTACTTTTTTAGAAGAAAAAAAACCCCATACTGAATTAGCAGTATTTCATCTTGCACAGTAATTCTTATGAACAATGGCTTTATAATAACACTGTAAATAGTAAAAAAAGATTATCAAATGAATACAGTAGCCTTTGTATCAATCAGTTCCTCCAAATTTAATATGCACACACACAAAGACACATACAAACGGTGGTATTTTATACTGCCATTGAACCCCTGAGTGTTTTTTTTTAGTTCACTTAGGATAAGGGTCATTTGACATTTGTCTGGAAAAAGTAGAGAAACCCTTTAGCAGTAAAGTAAAGAGGTATTACGGAATGTGTTATATTGCATTATGTGTTGTGGCAGAGATTTCATTTAGTCGTGGACGGACTTTAGCAGGAACTTTGCCTTTGAGTATAACAGTTTAAAGGCAATCAGACAAGATATAATTGGTTGCCATGGCAAGGATGGGGGCTCCAGTTGGCACGCCTGGGAAAGGACCACTCGATCCAGCAATATCAACGTGAGAGTACGGCAGAGGCGACTCAGAATCCACTCCATGCTGCATTCAAATAATCATAAAACAAAACACACATAAGTATTTTCCCTACCAAAACTTAAACTTTGTTGCATAGAAGTTTTTTTGTTTTGTTTTACTAAACCAAATGCATTTGTGAGCACCTTGTCGAGCCCCGAGGCCATAATGAGGAAAGCTGCTGGTGTCTGGTGTCCACGAGGAGTAGCTGATGAAGGCAGGTTGTTGCATTGCAGAATATCCTCATACTCAGACTTTCCTTTGTGAAACTCATAGTCCTCCCGCCTGATGCGAGATACCTCAAACACATCGCCTAGCACTTCCCCAGCTAAATGGCATATCAGAGCAGAAATATTAGTTTTTACCAAATGAAGAAATTTTAATGATTTAAGTAATAAAGGTATGGGTTGGGTAGAGGTGATGTTATGTTCTTTTAATTGACTGTATTTTTATTACGTTTTCATTTCTTTCCTTATATCTTTAACATAACTTCCATCATTGGTTTGAACAACATGCAATACCATTACAGTAAAATACAATGAACATTGATAAGATATCTTTTCTACAATGACCCCAAGGTCTTGCATCATTTTATTGTCTCACCTTTCTGCCACTGAGCAGCATTTCCAGAGCGATGAGCCGGACCATTATCCATGATAATCTGCAAAGAAATAAAACAAAAAAGATATGACAAACTGAAATCTGCAGATTGCTTTCTCTTACAGCATTACTCACTGAGTAGTTAGGTCCCATGGCTCTTATGGCATGGCCAGTGAGAGTAGCAATGGTAAACAGCTGAGGGGAAACTTCACGCACAGCCTGCAGAAAAATGACAACGCGTAAGATCAAATATAGATATAGGATGTACAGACTGAACAATAAATAACCCCACCTTTTCTTTCATCTCGCAGAGCAGATCGACCATCACCATACGGCCCTCTGCATCAGTGTTGCCCACTCTTACTCTACGACCCGCACGGGAAACCACCAACTCATCAGCCACATAGCAGTCTAAAGTACATTAAGATGAGTCAAGAGCTATGCACCATCTGCTCTTGGAGAAAAGTAAAATATAGTTTACACTTACCTGAACCCACACTGTTTCTCACCACGGTCATTGCACCAATAACTTTCAGATGTTTTGGTTTCAGTTTGGCCACAATCTATACAACAAAACTCATGTCACTGACATTTCAAATGTTGAGAGTTTCTAGTTAATTTCTAGTGGTACATTATCACAGGAAAAACAAAGCACAGTAGTCAAAGTATTGTCTGCACAGAGAATTACCTTCTTTATTACAATTTTTATCTGAGATATTGGATATGGATATTCAGACACTGCCAAGTTCAGCTATGTTTAGATGTCAAACATAAATACAGATGCTTCACCTGGAAGAACCCTGCGACAGCTGCTGCGCCACACTTGTCTCTGTGCATCCCAGCCATGACTCCTCCAGCCTTGATGTCTGCTCCACCAGTGTCATAGGTGATGCCCTGGAAAAATAGAAATTAAAACCCACTCAGCATAAATGTCCTCTGTTCTAAGTAAGCAATCCTGGGCAAGTACTAATTCAAACAAACAAACAAACAAAAAAACCCTTTTACTCAAGTTCACACTGTCATGGACTTACCTTTCCAACAAGCATCAGAGTTGTTGTGATTGGGCCCTCTCCACAGTACTGCAATTTGACAACTCTTCCCTGGTGACGAGGGACGCCTATTGAAGAGTTAATAGACGGGTATTACACAAGAGAAATACATCCAATTGTGACAAATATGACAAATATGAACAATGTCTTACAGTTGGCACAACGGTTCACTGCAGCAAGGCAAGGATACTCCTTCTCCAAAATCTTCACATCACTTACCACTTCCACCTAAACAGAAAGAAAAATGCACATGCATTAATGCTCTACAAAAACTGTTCTTAACATACTTCTTCACTCAAGAACCTGCACAGGGCTGTCCTTGAACAACTCCACAACATAATCAGCCACACGAGGAGCAGCCATACGTTCTGGGTCAGAGCCACCAATATCACGGTACGCCAGTCTGAGGAGAGCAAAAAGGACAGAGTGTGAGTCACAATACAAAAACTAGACAGTAGGATAATGTGACCAACCTGCCACTCTCCAGAGCGTCGGCGAGCTCCACCAATCTCTTGCTCTGGCCTTCATCAGCTGCCCACATGCCCAGAACGCACACCTTGTAGTCGCTTGGCTTGACATTGCTCTCTCTCACTTCCAGTGGCTTTGGGGTAGAAAACATTATAGATTTTTTTTAAGCAAGCCTGGTTCAAGTGAGCTTGACTTAAATAGTGTTTTGCCTAGAGAAAAAGCTCCCGGTTTTGCTCAAAACCATTTTAGCTTGTGTTTCCTATTTCTCTGTTTTATTTATGACATCTCAGAGCCCAATGGCGTAGGCAAAGCTGCTAAAACTGCTCACTGATTAGCAGATGTCAATTTCTGTACAGAAGATTAAAGGTTGTCATTCCAGCTAAATGAGCTCAATTTCAGTCGCCTTTGAGTCATTTTAATATTTATGTTTCAAGTCTACCTATTTTATTTTTCTACTGATTATGTGCTTTTTCTACTGATTATGGGCCAGCTAGAAAGCTATGGGAGCTTGATGTGGCCCCCAGGCTGCCAGTTGATGATCACTGCTCTACGTAAACTGCTTCAACAATCCAACAAATACTGACCTAAAGCATTTGATAGCTCTACACAATACTCACCATGTAGAGTGCATGAAGGGCCCCCAGAGCAGCCACCAAAGTACTATTTTTATAGTCTGCGTGGGGAGGACACACCAGCAAGGGTCGCTGCATACCAGCTTTCAGTGCTCTGAGAGAGAGAACAGATGAACAGACTCAGAAGCTGTGAAACCTGGAGCTGATCCCTTTTTAGATTAGGTTCCATCAACACACCGTTTGACGCCATTGACTGCTGCATCACTGAAGCGACGGATATCATCATAGTCACGGTTTACGGGCCCAGTGGACGCGAACACCAGACGGTTTCCAGGGAGGCCGGGTACTTTGAGGACCACCACCTCTTCCCCTAGCCCACTGTCCACCTGCGTGAAAGTAGTTACATTACACTAGGTTTTCCAAGATAAACTAAACTGAATCTGTTCAACATTTGACTAAATATTGCAAATTGAGCTTTTTATCAGAAATCCAGGCTTCATGGAGACTTACAGAGCTGTAATCCTGCAGAGGAGCTTTGAGACACTCCAGCTGAGGGGGCAGTGTCTCATGGCTTTGAGTCACCAACACAATGCCATCAAAACTAGGAAGAACGAACAATAAATCTCAGCTCTCTAAAACACAACTAAACAAGAAGTACACCAGTTGGTCAATACTCACTTCTGGTTCTTAAGGTCTGTGGTCCATTCGATGGGCTGAACTCTGTATAAACAGAAGAAGAAAACACCAAGTTCCTTTCTTTATCAACTGTGTCAGCACTGTGGCTGCTTTGAGCGTGATTAGAGTGAACAGGTCAAAGAGTGGATTTCTATTTCAGCAGCTGAGTTGAGATTATTTCTGCAGTAATAAGAAGACTTTGTTCCTGTTAGGTCTGTGCAAGTAATTGGTGTCCATTTAATGTCAGCGTTATGCAACTTTATACAGGAATGATCATGTCTTTTTTGCTGTTCTGGCATCATATGACACAAGAGAGAAAGAGCAGCAATACTGAACGTAGCCTAATACTGAAAGTAAAATCAAAAGCATTTTGAAATGTGACAGAAAAGGAGTTTAGATTTTGTAATGTAACCTAAACATACTTCACTACAAGTCATTTTTGCTGATTTGACCAAATTTGTTCTAAGCATTCTTGCATATTTTAGACTTAACCATCTAGACTTGGACCTAAAAGAAGCATGGATCCCAGGAACTCATCAAAACACATAGAAAAGGAAAAATGTGATGTTCTGTAATTATCATTAACAGATCATTAAATTCGAATTGGAATATTAATTTAAATAAGTGCCGCACAAAAATGCATTTGCAACAGACAAATTTTTCACGTATTAAACAGGATTGAACAGAAGACAAATGTGTAAAAGTACGCAGATATAACGTGGTTAAAAATACAACATGTACGGAATGCAATGTGCCCGGAGGATTTAGTCTTGATCTTTAAATCAAACAAGGCTTTGGATTATTCGTGCACATGGAGCCCAAGGCGGGAAGAAAAAAAATTCTAAATTTAATTCCAATGTTCAGGAAAAAGCAGACTGTCTTACCTGGTGCACATTTTGGTCTTGAGCTGGCAGTGTCTTCAGAACAAATGTGCAGCTGACACCGGCCACAGGGAGTACTTCCCCACTCCTGTCTCCGCTGGTCACATGACTCACCGAAAGGCACTTGTGAGTACTTCGCGGACCTCACAGTAGCTCGTAAGTTATAAAATTGCCAACTATTATGCTACTTCTCGTGTTTAAATTAATTTTCTAATCGCTACATGTGGGACTATTTGTTTTTACGAGACTCCTTCGGTGGACAAACGGTGTAATTAGCGTTTGGCTTATACTTAATTTAATAAACGTTAATTCAGGGAGCTTTAAAAGTTTACAGTCGGGAAATGTAGTTTACATTATTTTTTTATATAAACAAGAAAACAGTGTGATAAAGATAAGTTAGTCAGTTTGTACCTACTGTTTAAATGTTTCACTTCAAAAGATAAAACTATATCATGCGTGGGTATTTGTTATTTTAACTTCGTTTAGCTGCGGCTACAAATAGACTACAAAGTAAAACCGGAAGTACTACAACAACGCTTCTTGAGCTGAAACGCGGAGGTAAGTGTTCACAACAGACCGTTCAAAGGGCAAAGCCAACTAAAAAGTAGACAAGGAAGGAGGCATTTTAAGCCGAAATGGCGTTTAATCGCAGAGACAGCTGCAAGTGAAGCTAGAGTCACACGGGTAGGCATCGGACGAATCTTAATATCAATGATCTTCTGTCCGAATGATTTTGTCAATTTGCAGATAAGGTGAATGCAGATACTTGACTATTTGATTGTACAATAGTCCAACCTTTGAGATATACAGTATGCAAACACACATTTTACATGTTACTTAAACACCTGAGACATCTATGTTGATCTATAAACTGTAACAAGATTTTTGTTGTCAAAGTGGAGCCTAATATTTAAATCTTTATGGCAGGCTATGAAGCACTTGTTCCACGTTCTTTGTAATAACAGATTTTGCACCGCTGGTCTCATCTTTTTGTTTTAAAATCTGAGTCAATTAATCCTTTATCTTCTTCCTACATAACCTGTATTCTATTTTTTATTTTTTTTTACCAGATGAGACTTCCTCTGCCATCCTATCCCACCTTTAGGAATTTCTTTTCTCAGAAACAAACAGTAAAGACACTAAGCAGAGGCCTAAGCGGTGCAGCTATGCGTCTGATACAGTTTCATCACAGCGAGGATGTGGGAAGAAGTGTCCGAGTAGGTGTGGAGCAAGAAGGGGGACTGGTGGTGGATCTAAAGGCTTATGACCCCACCATGCCCTCAACAATTAAAGAGCTGCTAGAGCTGGGTGACAAGGGTCTGGAGAGTGCTCAGAGGTAACACGCACACTTTCAGGAAGATCACAAGACATCTCGTGATTGATTGTATTCTTTTGTAGATAACATTTTACGTAACTTTAGTGGCACACCTGTTACAACAAAAAGCCAGAAGGTGGAGCACATGAGCTGCTAAATGAACAAGCCCAGTGATTCTCAAACTTTACTCTTTACCAAGTACCATCTCATAATATATTTCTTCCTCCAAGTTCCACCTACATACAGTAATTAAGATGGACATTGAGTTGAATTTAAATAAAGTTTAAGTGCCTCTTGTTGGACTTGAATGGGTCCAGGGCAGTTTTAGTTTGATTTTAACAAGCTTTATGGTTAAGTTGGTCTTTGAAAGGTTTTCATTGATTTTAGTTGAACTTTAACAGGTTCTAAATGGTTTCAGTTAGACTATAATAGATTTTAAGCTATTTTAGCTGGACTTTGACTGCCTCTAGTAGTTGTAGTTGGTTTTTATTTGGACAAAATAAAATGGATCATGATCAAAATGGGCTCTCTCTGGTGGAGGATAATAGAGCTACCCCAGTTTGAGAACCACTGTACTAGTCCCTAACCAAAACATTTATATGCCTTGGTTTTACTTGCCTGTATTTTCAGTCAGTGTGTGAAAGTGTTCCGTTTTTTGGCCTCTACAGAGCCCTGGAGTCGGGTCAGTGTGTGGTGAAACGATCAGACATAAAACTGCTGTCTCCTCTGTTGGCCCCAGAGAAAGTTGTGTGTGTTGGTATGAACTACCGGGACCACTGTCTCGAACAAAATGCCCCAATCCCTAAAGAGCCTATCGTCTTCAGCAAGTTTCCCAGCGCCATCACAGGGCCTTACGACGACATCATTCTGCCTTCAGAGAGCCAGGTGACAGCACTTCTAAACTCAGAACCCTCATTTACTCAATGGGCCCTTAGCTCTAATGACTGGATAAGAGTGTATTAACAGCTTAAGGGATGTAGAATGTATTACCACTTCTGCTCTTTTTGCGTTCACAGCATATTTTTGAATTTTTGGCAGCACATATCTTTTTTCAGCTTCTCTCTTGTGCATTTCAAGGAAGTGGACTGGGAGGTGGAGCTGGCTTTTGTGATTGGCCGAAAAGGGAAGCACATTAAGGTGAGCTTTATGTTAACGATCCAGGGCATTTTTTCTTCACTTATCTTGTAAAACCATTACGTAGCTCTGGTTTTATTTTGCAGGAGGAAGATGCTCTTTCTTATGTGGCTGGGTTCACTGTGGCCAACGATGTCAGTGCACGCGACTGGCAGATGAAGCGAAATGGGAGGCAGTGGCTTCTAGGAAAAACGTTTGATAGTTTCTGTCCTCTTGGTCCAGCCTTAGTAACCACTGATGCTGTTACAGGTGCGAGGCAGTGAGGGATGACAGCACAGAGTCAGAGAGGGTGAATTAAAAACACTCTGGCAAATTGTGCAATTATCTGTGATTTTATACGTCAGCAGCATCCCTGTGTTAACAAGCTGCAATTATGTGAAGTGTGCTGTCTTTAGTTCACAGTATGCTGTCTACACAGGCTGCCAGCAGTTTATAGCTGTACATTTCACCTCCAGATCCTCATAAACTGGGCATACGCTGCATTGTTAATGGAGAGGCAGTCCAAAACAGCAACACGGACCAGATGATCTTCAGGACAGAGACGCTGGTCGCCTGGGTCTCAAAGTAAGGGTCATTCAAGTAGACTGAGCTAAAAGACAAAATACAATGCAAGAAAACATCATTGTACCTGCTTTTTGACACAGCTGTAAAATGTACGCTAGAACTCAGTAAAAAAATCTGACCTTTGTATCCATATTGCAAGCAATCTTCAAGCTTCAGCTCTTCTTGTGACTTGAATACATATTTTTATTGCATCCCAATTGTTGTGTTGGTGATAATTATATTATTTTGCTTCTGTTACTCAACTTGAGAAAGCAGAGGTCTTATTTGAGAAATTATGCAAATTGAACCCTGAGAAACATATCTACACCAATAGAAAGCGGCTCCCATTTATCACAGACTCTGAGATGAAATTTCACGCTTCAGCTAAAACTTCTCCACCACAGCTGACTCTTGTTCCCTGTAACTTAAAACTTAGCTGATTTAAGATTCTTGGACGGAAAGACTCTCCTTCACAAACTAGCTGATGATAGTGGCACTGTACAAAGAGCACTATTTTGATCATATGAATGTCTTTGTCAGGTTCGTGACTTTATCTCCAGGAGATGTTTTTCTCACAGGCACACCCCCAGGAGTAGGTGTGTTCAGGACACCAGCTGTATTCCTCAAGGTGACTTTTTTTTTACTCTTGTAAAATAAAAAGCAGTGTTACATGGGTATGTTCTCTGGAAACAGCTTTTTTCTCATTTGTTTTTCATTTTGTTCCTTTTTGTTTCAGAAAGGGGATGTGGTGGAATGCCAGATAGACCAGTTGGGTTCCATAATTAACAAGGTGGTCTGACCAGTGCCAAAATGACTGTTAAACCTCACTATGAGTTACTATAAAACAAAAATAGTGTTTTGAAGTATTCCCATTTTGTTGCTCAACTTGACCAATTTAGCCACAGATCAACATCAATATTTTTACATTTTAAAACTTTTATTTGATAGTGTATGGTGTATATTTCATGCCTCCTTTAAAGAAGATATTTCCTCATTTAGTGTTTGATGAAGGGCTGTGTCAAACACATACATTTGCCAATAGGCATTGTGTATAGCCTTCAGCTGAGCTTTAATGACAGACACATCATTTACAGAGTAATTCACTGTGCCATTTACATTCTTAATCTTATTTAGTAAGCCCCTGTGCTATGGGTGGATACTGTCATCCTTTATCATTAAGCTTTTGCTGTATTTTTATTGGTGTTTGTTTGGAAACAGTTTGTGAAAAGCATTTAGGCTTTAAGAGTACTAAACACCAGGGGGCAGTAGAGTTTCACCCTCGCTAATATTTGGTCATGCTTCGTAGGTGATTGCAGTCCTAACCTGAGTGTACAAACAAGTAACAGTAAACTCAAAAATAACTTTGCAAAAAAGACAGCTGTCTGAGGTATAGCGTCTTTTTGGACTTTCAGGGTCAAAAAGGTCTCCACTGAAGGTACAGGAAGCTGAGTGATGACTCAGCACTGCAGTCTACTTATACAAGTGTGATATATTTGGTTGTCTCAGAGCTATGACAGAATAAAGATATGAGGCTCGGCATTCTATAGCCACAATAAACATACTGATATACTCATTAAATATACTATGTGTTGATGAAAATCTGTTTATTGTAAAAATAAGTATCATGTCTAACTGATGAACTTGTCAAACCAAATGCCAAATATGTTAACATACCAAACAAAAGAGTAGCATCCTCATTAAACATGAACATGAAGAACACAAGCTGCTCTGATGGGTGTACTCTGACAGAGAATCTTCACGGCTGATTACAGAGATTCATAATCCTGATCTCCTGTGGATTTATGCTAATGTTATTAGTAAACAAACTTAAAATCAATGTCTCATCACTACAGGAATGCAAGTCACGTAAAGGCATCATAGCCTGACTCAGCATGCATCTTTGAAACTGAGGGAATTCAGGCTTCTCCAGCATTAACAAATATGAGGTCAAATGCAACAAAACAATGCTGTGTGCAGGCACTGAGTCATGCCGCTTTGTTAAACCTATTAATTGTAGAGGTACTGAGAGATGAAGCAGTGCAGTTTTTGTCTGTTTTCTGACAAGTGGAACAAAGGGCTGACACTCAGGAAGACGCCTCCTTTCTCTTGCTTCTCCAAAAGGACCTAACATGAACATAAACACAGCATCACAAAGCCTTTTATTTGCTAACCTTTATTTATCTCAGTATAAAGTCTGCCCAAAGCTTATGCTTATCCTTAGCTTTGATCTTTTTGCACAAGGCCAAATAAAAAACAGGTGATAAAACAACACCTTTCAAATGAAGTTTCAGACTCAATATACTCCACAAAAAACACTTTCGCATAATTTTACAGTTGTATAAACACTATCAGTGAAGCTCCATTTGGTTTTATCTGCAGTAAGAAAACATCTGTGTTTACACCAGATCGCATTTCAGACAAATGCAAAAATCATTTATAAGGAAGTTGATGACTGTCTCATGAGATCTTTGCACATACTGTATATGTAGGTCAACAGGGCTCTATTTTTATGGACTAGCAGACCAGACGAGAGATGACTGCCTGCTAACCAACCTGACAAAGGAGGTTGTAAATGAATAGAATCTAAGCAATAAACAGATTCATGCATTAAACAGAGTGCAGTGAGCTGAGGTCGGACTATTGCCCCCTTTAGACCTCTTAAAGTTTGCTCAACTCTTCTGCACCAGTCCACTATGCTGCTGTTGGAGAGAAGCTTTCTGCTGCCACCTGCAAGACAAGCTATGTGCCTTATGCGCTGTATAAAGGACAACATCCAAAGAACAAAGAATTGCTGCAGCTTAAAATGCGCCTTTAATCAATATGAAAGTCTTGTCAAGTTCATTTTTACTTTTTTTTACATCAAGCTACCTCTTAAAGGCGCAGAAAGAACGAATACTAACATCGATGATTCCTATAGTTTTAGCTTTGCAGATGGGAGTGGATCTGAGCCCAAAAAATGAATTTGATGTTTACATGTATCCAATATGATATAGTAAATAGAAACAGTACAACCACCTTTGGGCCAGTGAGTCTACTTTATGGATTTGCCCATTTGGTTCACACATTATTAGATGCAGCTGGCTAAATTTCTCTTTAAATTAAAATCAATTCTGTCCTGTTCACTGCACTTGAGGATTGGGAACAATGTTAGAAAATGCTGCCAGAGATTGACCATTAACAGTGATTTGGGGATTAGGGTTGACCTGATGCAGCTTGAGAAACACAGCAGTGTTAAAACTAAACTTTAAAAGTTAGACTGGGCCTTCACTTTTCAACCTTATTTGAGTTCTAATTCTCGGCAGACAGATTTAGAGAAACGTGTGCACAGAGGCTGTCACTCACCCCCAGGTCTATTAGTGTTCGAACTGCAGTGTGTGCAGCCTCCTCTGAGCAGCTCTCTGTGAGATACGACACAAAGGCACACATGAATCACAAGATTACACCTCCAATACAGATGAAAACCAGTCAGAATAGAGCAAAAATTACCAGTGAAGAAATAGGAATGTTAGAGTGTCTATTAATAAAGCATGTCATTCATGTTATTACTTTTATTTTGAATTCTTGAACAGTATGTGATGTGTGAAGTGGCTGCTTAGTTACTTATGCTCACTGCAGGAGTTGAATCAGTGGCAAAAAGAATGTGACAAACTTTCGAAACTAATTCAGTCTGTAAAAACTTCACTGGAAGGCATTTTTGCGATTTTTGCTGAAAACGCATCTTTGTTAAGATGTACCCAGTGTAGTAATAAATGTTTCTAGACTCAAATATCAGGATGTGCTCACCATAGTGCACTTTCTTCTTACTTGCCATGTCACGCAGATGGGCGTGGATCTGAGCCTTATATTCTGCCTCTACATGGACAAAGACATGATTGAATAGTACATATGGTAAGAACATTATGGAAACAAGCTACCAAGACAAGTAAGGGACTTGATAGTCACTAGAGATAACCTGAGCCGCTTTGATACATGTCAAAGTTGTGTTAATACATGCAGTACGTCTCAGGCAGGGTGTGGATAGTGTGTGAGAGTGGAGTATAACGCGTAACTTCTGAGGCCAATCTATGTGTCTATGAGTTACAATATAAAGAGAATACAAAGGCACTAATATCAAAATATATTCATTTGAAGGTATAAATCCCTAAGGTTGAGAGTAATATATTACTGTTTCATCTTACTCCGTTTACATGATCTAAACGTCGCCAATGCGAACTCCTACTTTACACCCATTCTTTGGGCTTATCTGGGGAATATGTGGGTATGGTTTTGTACCAAATGCCCCCTCATAGGATATACTAGGTCATCAGGTTCAGGTTCAGCTAGCTTCCTAGAACAGGGCGTACTAGGAAGCTAGCTGAACCTACTCTGGATGTCTCCTCTAAACAGGTAGACAGATATTCAGGGTCTGGATCATCTTGGTGAAGTTGAGCTGAGTATGTTGCCCCTGACCCGGGTTGATAGCTGTTCTAAACAGACCAAAGCCTCTCTTCCCGAGAGCTGAGAGCTGCTAGGCTCATACTGCAACAGACCAGGTATCAGTTCGAAACTGTGTCCTCATTTTGTGAAGAAGCTGGTCTGGAGAGGGTTCTAACATGGTAAAAACTATCACTGTCACGTGCTGCAGCTGTGATAATTTAATAATTTTTAAACAAATCTTTAAAATTAGTTTTAAATGTTTGTGTGTGTAAAGTGTTTTTTAGTGATTAAGTAATAAAATCATACACTGATGGCACAGTATTGTATTGTCACTCTTTTTCCTGACCAAAAATGCTTCATACTTGGGTTTAAATAGAATTTACATCAGTGAAAAAAGTTTAAAACCACTGCTTTAGTGGATGCCTTTAACCATGTATATTTAATAAGTCAGAAGACTTCAAAGCAAGACATTGAAAATAATAATCCAATATGAATTATAAATACTATGAATTATAAAATATAAACTTGAAGTGAAGATGAAAATCAGATGAATACACTTTGATCAAATTTTTGAGTGTTTTTGTTGAAGCGTCAACAAAGGGCCAACATTGTTGTGAATATCCTGTTTCCATGTCAGCTGAAGGGAGCCCCTGCAGGCTTGTATTTCAGAGAGCGATGAGCGGATGTGAACAGTGAGCCTATGAAAACATCACAGTAATTCTGGAGTATTATTACAGCATTACACATTTGAACCTCACTTTTACTAAATGATACAGTCAGTAGTTATTTCCACAACGCTGTGACATCACATCTCTTCACACTACCCAAGGATGCAAACTGACAGCATAATATGAACCCAGGGTGAGCACAGCACTTTAGGAATAGTCACCTGGCAGAGGTGAAAGCAAAAGCTCTAGTCCTGACGTGGCCCACCACAATGCTCTCAGATGTCCAGCCAGCATACTACAGAGAAAAAAGAGCATCTCTGGACACTGGCTCGGCTGGGTTATCTAAAAACACCACAGAGAGGCCACAGTGTTAAATACAGCATTTTTAAATATTTAAGTCCTTAAGGACGCTACGTGAGATGGCTTTACAGAGTTTCTGTTTACACCAGTTTGAGGTCTGCTCAAATGTCTTCAGCTTTCTAGTAAGTTTTTAACTTTGTTTTATTTATTTTATTGATGTATTTATCAAGGATGTTAGGCACTTGCATGTTTCAAATATCATAAAGCTTGCATGACTAGATGTCCTATTCTTTTTTATCCTTAATAATAACATATGAGAAAAGCCCAAACTTAACAATTTAATGCATTCAACATGTTGTGTAGTGTAGGAAGGAAAATCACACAGCTACTATAGAGTCATTTCTCAAGACCCCCCTTAAAGCTATTCTAATGCTTCTTAATCCAGTTAAAATTAAATCTTTGATCTTTGTTAAACTACAGCTTTTTCATTGTGTCAAGCTCAAGTTAATTAGCTTTTCTTAGCAGTCTTTCAGACAGTGACCCAAAAGTCAGTTCACTGAGGTGACAATTCTGAAAAAAAATTACAGTAACACACAACATTAGCAGTAGTAAAGCATCACAAATTAAATATGTAATAAGTGATCAATTAATAAATAAACTATTTATAAATGCAATTATAAATATTACTGTATATACAACTATACAATGAGCCTATTTTTCAAGACTCTGCATTTGAAAAAATGTTTACAACCTAATGGTGTTTGTTAATGTAGAGTACTGCTTGATGAATACTGATGAATGAAGAAGTTTTCAATATTTAATAGTGTGTAATTATTTTAAAGTGTTACCAAAATGACATACAATAATCATGACACGCTTCTTTCAAAGGGGATACAACTTCTAATTGTGATTCAAGTTACGTGACACATCCAAGAAGGGGCTTTTGTAATGTAGATTTACTCACATCAAAGTTCTTTTTATGTGGGTAAATCGAGATTTTTTTTTTTTTAACTGGACCTGAAGGCTGTCAGCAAAAGTGCCATCTTTCGTAAGTTGAGATCCTGTCCCCTTTATATAACCTCTGGTACATTTCAGGAGGCATGTAAAAACTACAAGATGAACATTAGCACTCTTTTGTACCTTGTAAGAGCATAACTCCTGCTCGTCACAGTCAGAGTCACTGTGATAAGGGTCATCACTGGTGGTCCATGTAAGAGTACCCTCTCTCTTCCAGACATCACAAATAGGGGCATCTCTGGGAACCTTCAAAGGAAGACACAGCACTGACCTAGAATCAGTGTTACAAGTCTGTATATCTATGTAACGCGGATTATAATTTACGTAAATGTTCACTGTTTGAAATGTCATTTTTCTAGATGGTAACTGATTACTTATGCATACCTTTTAAATATGCAACTTTATACTAATCCTGTAAACACTGTGAACTACATGTTCTGCATGACAAACATTTACACCGCCAGATTTGATCTACTGATGAAATTCTGACAGTTTTTGCAAGGTCTCTTACTTCTTCCATGATCAATATGCCGCAGCGTACCAGACTGTCAACTGCATCCAAAGCAAAACTGTGGGAAGACTGACAGGGCTATGGAGACAAAAGGATAGAGAAGCAACGGGTAAGCCTAACTGTAGAGCAAGGTTTAAGCACAAACATACTCAGTGATGCTAAGAGAGACAGCTGCCATAGAGAGCGGGAGGTGCGTAGTAAAGATGTAGTAACGATAAGGACAATGAGAGATAGCCAGTAGAAAGATGAGAGCTGTATTATTCTGTGAGGAATAGGCTTACAACCACAGCTGCAAGCACATTCAACAAGAAAAGACAGCTCCTGCAAGGAAAGGTAGAGAAATTTAGAGCTGCTCAACTCAGACTGATAGGACAAGTACATACACCGCCACACACACAATAGCAAGACAAATGGTTTGTTCAGCTCCATTTAACATACTCTGAATGAGACATATTGGGTGAATGCGTATGAATTTAAACGTACTGGCATAAAACCTGGTGGCAGGAGATGGCATAGCTGCAGGGATCTCTCAGTCAGCTCAGACTGGCACAAAACAACGTCAATCTCCATGTCACCTTTGACCTCCTCTCCGTCCACACCGTTACTCCTCACTCTGCTGCTAACACCACTCCCAGCCACGTCACTCAACATGGCTGACACTGCACATGCTGAGGAAAAAAGATGAAAAGAGTATACAGTACTGCTCAAAAGTTTTCTGCATTTTTTTTTTTTTTTTAACAAAATATCAGAAGAACAATGTACATGAAATGGTGTGGCCACCCTATACTTTCAAAACAGATTCAATTTTTGAAGAAATCCACAGAACCATCCACAGATCTGTGAATGTAGGCTGCCTCAAATGCTTCTGTCCCTTCTTGTGATCTCAAACAGAGATGTTGACATGGGGACTTGTTTTTCTTAACGCTGAAGATAGTTCCTAATGACATTGGTTTTATGTATGGGGCTGGTCACTTTACCCAGAAATGTATAATTAATTTAGTTTACTGCAAAGATCTTTGTTTCATGTGCAGTTGGGGAGTCTCAACATGTACATCTCTATCTTGGGACAAGGATTTACATAAAACATTGTGTAAGGTACCTTAGTGGTTATATATGATCAAGTGGTGCACTGCAGACAAAACTACTAACAGGCATCCTTAGTACAACTATATTAATTCTGGTGGGTTGCACACAGCAGCATGTTTTAATGCACTGCATAATAGCTTTCAGCTGTACACAACCCACTGCCCACAAGCTCCTCATCCTAAAGAACTAAAACAAGTCATACAGGAACAATGAATCACGCAGCAACAAAGACTATTTTCAACAAGAGATAAAACTTTCTGCACTTCAAAACACCACCAGTACTTTTTACTTCCACTGACAACAAACCTAAAATAGGACTCATCATTCATCCCAGGGTGTTTGGATTTGAAGCACTGTTATTTGGCTTCTGCAGAGGATACTAAGGCTGAGGATATAAATTTTGGCTTCGCACATCAGTTACTGCTAGTGTCATTGCAGTGAGTTCCTCACCCTGAAAAAAATGGTAATTCTGCTAAACTACACCGACCTTATCCACATCATACAAACCTAAAGTAAGTTAACAGTTTTGATGGGTATTTTATGATGTACAGCTACATTAAATCCTATTAATCACTCCTTGAGAAGGCACAGCGTATATATACTTTCATGCAATGTACAACACTGAAGCACTGCCTCCAGGTTGGTTAGGTCACTCATACAACATCTCAATTTACAGAGATTTATTTTGTGACTATTGCCGCGCAATGCCACATTATGCGGAAGCATATATTTGCATACATGCTGTGTTGGTCTATCTTTAAAACTTTTACTTGTGAATGTTGCAATGTCTCCTCACGTTTTCACACTTGAACCCACCAACACAGCCACAATCCTAGTAGTGATATGCAGATTGCTGCTTGCACATGAGTGATGTAAATTGCAGTCCTGCACCTTGGACACCCCGAACCCATGCAGGATACACACGGTGATATGATGCACTCAAACAGCAAGTAAATCTCTGGCCTTGACATGCAGCCCTTCATACTCTCATTTAGAGCCACCAATTTAATTATACATGCATGTCTTTGGAACAACTTCAAACATAATTTAGAAATCAGCCACCAAAGCCAAAACTCTACAACACATTCTATTTGGCATATTTTTGACAGTGGTAATAGTGTTATAAAAATAAAATGATACTCACCACCAACAGCTTCTAGTATAAAGGTGTGAGTGACAATCTGGGCCTGGTGAGTGAGGTGGAGTGTGGCAGCAGGGGAAGGATGAGGCACAATCAATGGGTCTTTCCTAAAGTGAAGTTACCAGTGGGCCCCATTAATAACAAGATTTCAACAAAGTGGGGAGATTTTTCATCTGTAACTACACATACAGACCAACCTTGATGGCACTGCAGCTATGATGATGTGAGGGGCAAGCAATGTAAGTGAATAATGGACAACCTTGGCGAGACTGCCCCCAAAGCCCACATCTTTGTTCCTGAGCAAGAGTTCCTCAGTAAGCCAAGCTACATCACGACACAAGACAGATAAATTCACACCCTGCGGAGGGGAATAAGACAGGATCCAAAAATCAGTCTTAACAACTCCATCCAGTGACATAAAGTAGACACTCATGAGTATGACTCACTGTCACACAAATAAACTATGATGAAAGCTAATTTTGTTTATGACCCCCTAGATGTGTTGATAGATAATATGTGATAGAGTGGCAGATTTAAAAACAGGAGTACATATACCTTGCTGTGCCGGTGCAGCAATAGGGTGGAAATTAGGCTGGTGGACATCACAGACATACAGGAAGTTGTAGCTATTAAGAGGGCACAAACACACAAGCACACTCTATTTATGCAGCAAATTTGCATTCTGTTGAAAACAGCTTATCAATAATTGTTTATGATTCAGAAGAGGTACATAATCATGGACAGACAGTAGATGAGGTGAAGGATGATGGCAACGCAAAGGTCTTCCTCAGGATGAGCTTTAAATTCAGATGAATAGTGTGAAGGCAGCAGCCATGACATTCTCCTCCGCCCAAGTACACAGTCAGATCTCAAGAGAAAAAATAACGAAAGAAAGAATGATGTCAGGAAGAATTTTCATTCATTTCATCTTTTAAGTTTTTTCATGTAATGTATATGCTTAATGATTAACTGACAGGGTGAAGCTCATTACCAAAGAAGGATTTGTGTCTATACTTAAAAATACATTACAGAAATCTTTTCTTCTAATAAGGGACAGTATATCATCACATTTGATTAGCATATAGCTTTTCTAACTTTACAGTATGGCACTAGCATATAGCTTTTCTACATTTCATTTTTCATGAGGATTCAAATGCTAAAACTACCCCAGTCAGGGGGGAAAAATCACTGCATACTATAGTAGCATAGTAACATGATGATAATGTTGACGCGCATTTAGATGTTAAGCAGCTCACATGCTGATAAAAATCCAATCTCTTCAACAGCTTTTCATCTATGAGCTGCCATCTCTGTGACTTGCACCATTTAGTCTGCTCCCAGCTCTCTTAGAAGAATTAAACACAAGCAAAGAGAAGCCACTCTACCAGACAGAAGCCAACCAGAAATTGAATGCTGATGTTATTTGTGTCTCTTATCTTTTTCACTGACAGTCTGTCTAATATTTATGTAATTGGACCACGTATAAGAGGATGAAAACTCATCAGGGACTGCATTCTAACAGTGCCAGTTTTAAGGTTTAGAGGAAAGTTTCTCTTTCAAGTTGAAGAAAGAAACTTCTCAGTTGTGCAGATGTTAGGTCTATCTAAATTCAAATCGGAGTAGTTTGTTCACAGACAGTATTAAGAGTCAATAGTGCATGGAGGTTTGCCTCAGTGCACACATGCTTTTATCACCTTTTGTTGATGATAACAGGCAGCAACAGGTCCTGTAGAGGGAGCCAGTCATCTACTCTGCACCTCCCTGACTCACACATCTCCTAAAACAAAGCAATAACATAACAATAACATGATATTAATAAAAACTTAAAGATTGTTTTCAGTGAGTTAAGATCATTGCACAGTAGATCAATTAGCATAGCTGCACTATTAGCTGGACCACTGCAGCTGACTAATGCAGTCAACAAAAGCATTGGTTGGACATGACAAAAATCGGCAAAATCAAAAAGGAAAACACATGCTGAAGACTGATACCATGTGATAAAGCATCACAAGTAGGCAGGCCGTATTTCAAAGGGTGACATGCAAAGGTGGTTGGAAACCTTAACGTTAAGTGATAAGACTTTGATGCTAGATCTTTTTATAGTTTACCTTCAGAGAGAAGGGCTGAGCCAAGTCAATCCTTACACTTCCTTCTGGCCTCCTCCAGAGAAGAGAAACTATCCACTTTATTACAGTGTTCAGGCCAATCTTCAAAGAGAGACACAGTCATTTATAAAAGGAATACACACAGCAAGTTAGCAATAATAACATAATGAGGTCTTTCCTTAGGAGGGCATTAAAACAGCAATACTCCTAATGAACAGGATCTATAATGAGCAGGAAGATAAATAGACATCCTTGGAGCCTGAGATGGTGTATGCAATGTCAACTGTGTTTGAATGATTAAATAAAATGGTAAGGCGAGGACCTTATTACAGCAATTAATTGACCACCAACACCCTCTCTTCAGTATCTTCTCTCAAGGGGCCAAGACTAAGAGAATTTCAATTGCTTAGCAAAAGTATATGTTATTGTGTAGTGATGTGTTGACACACATCCACCTGTGTGTTGGTCGGGGGCACACAGTTGTATGAGATGCCCACAGGTACCAGGCTAACATCAGGAACAGATCCGTCTTTGATGAGCTGACTGATGTGAGCCAGCCACTGGCCTCCTTGGCCAGACTCGGCTGACACAGCAACACTTATTGTCTGGCCCTCATGTAGCAGCTCACGTACCAGCTGAAGGTGGTTAGAGGGAAAAAAGAGTCAACAGTCAAACAGTTGACAGAGGCAAAGGTCTCAAAATTTGCATTTAAAGCGTAATTAAATGCTTAACAAGCATTTCAAATATACACATAAGCAATATAGAAAGCCATATGTCAGGAATATAAAGATGCTAGAAAGAATTAATTAGGGCAGCTCAGGATAAAAAAGATAAACAGCATACATAAAAAGGGGAGTGTGGGGGCACTTGACATGACATTCAGAGATACTTCCATGGCCCCGAGAACTGTTCCCCTTACAGACAAGGATAATTCAATTACCATTGAACAGGAGCTAAGCAGGCCTACACTCAATAAACAATAAAGGTCTATTAACATTGAAATACAGGCAATAAACAAGCCTGCTTTCTCACGCACAGCCAATGTGTTTTGCACAAACGTTCACTATGCGTGACTTATAAACAACCTGTTCATGTTCTCCGGTGGCGGCAGTCTTTTATATTAATGTCAAGAATATTAGTTGGGCACCTCACAACTGATCTTAATAAAAGACTGTAAACTAAATATATTTTGGGTAAATGGATACAAAGAAATGCAGAAGCTCTTGTGAAAGAAGGTGTCAGTGGACAGGTGACTTAAAATGCCAGTACACATTTTGTATGCATATAAAGGGAAAAAATGACTTGTTTGGAAAACTTTTTGAACATTACATGGACAAAGTGCCAGTCCAACTAAGCACAATTCTTTCCAATGTTCTCTTAGCTTTGGTCCCCTCAGTAAGCTCTTAAAAAGCTACAAAGAGCTGACATAAGATTTGTGGATACAAGGCCAGTGGAAGAGAGGTTTTATTCACAAAGGTGACTGTGAGAACACTTGACAATTTAGTTAAAAGTCCTAGTAAGAAAAAATACAGTATTTAAATTTAATTCATATAAAGAGCTAAATTCATATCACTAATGTATAAGCTTTTTATTCAGATTCTTGATTCAGTCCACATGTGACACTGTTTATTGCAGGGACTGTTTGAGCTGCATTGGGCATAAAATGTGTGTCTTATGTATATCTGTGCCAACTACATGCATCACAGCTAGTCCAGATTAACAGTGATGACAAATTTACATTTAAATTATCCTAATTTATTACGTGTTGTTGAATTATTTTCCTAAAATATGGCTGTGGAATATTATGAAAACATGGAAAACTCAATTACTATGTTGAATATTGCACATATGTATAACTTTCAGTAAAAGTGTAATTCAGTAAAATTATATAAAATACAAGGTACATACAAGAACTAACTACCACCCCATAAGTACTAACCTTTACATTTGAGTACACCACAATTTGATTTAACACTGTGGTTAGCCAATTACCATAAAAAGCTGACACCAATATCATAAAAAGTAACGGAGGAACAAGTTCTTTGCGATACAGATATCATGATTGTTGATAATGCAATAACAATAAATTTACAATATGTTATGCAGTTGTGGTCTATAACTACATCACACAAAAACACGTTAGTTCCCCAAAGCAGTAAATCACATTTCAAGGTAAACCTTTCATCTGAAGACATGCCATACTCACAGAGGTCACTACGGCCGAGTATAGGTTGTCCATCTCAGCCTCCTGCTCAGTCAGTGCACAATCTGAGACAAATATCACTCCTATTTTCTGCAAGATCAATCTCCAGATAAACAGAAAACATGTGCTTTATATATTTGTTGATAGGGTTGTCTCGAGGCCAGTAATTTCACAGATTTTGTTGACGTTTGTTATGATTTCTTAGATCTTTAAAAATGTAATAAATATGAAGAACTGTGCTACCTTAGTTGACAGCTTATCATTTTGTAACAGCCTTCTAGTTGCATTTAAAATTATACAATACATAATAATGTAACAGTTACAAAATATATAAATGAATCTAACTGGACTCATTAGGGCAGTATGAATAACAACACATTATCGGTGTCATTACTGTTACCAAAGGCATGAATCATTTTTACATTTAAGCTAAATCTGTGCATACCTCAGGAAAGAGTTGTTAATCTTTAGAGGACATATAGTGTATGGGACTTTCAGGCTGTGACAGAAGAGGACTAATGGGACGAGAGCACAGTCCATGGCACTCTGACGTATATATACATAGACCATTGGAGATCCCTGGAAAACAAAACAGCAAACATATTAGAGGTTAAGCATTTGCCTTCACATTTAATTCCCCACAGCAAACAAAAAATGACTGAGGTGAGATGAACCAATGATTATAAGTTTTCTGTTTTTTTAAAGTAAAGTTCGAGGGTGTCAGCAGTACTGACAGTGACAAATAAATCTGAATTAATCCTATAGATTTTACAATTTATTTTTGGCAAAACTGAACCTTCAGACATGCGATTTAGTTGCATTTAGTCGACCATGTAATGAATATACTCAGAAATAATTAAACATTGCAAGAAATGGCAGTGGAAGTCCACCCAAGGCACACAAGCATCACATTCACTGTTTCTTTGATTTTTGTGGAATCATATATACTTCAAAGTTAGGAAAGTTTTTTTTTCTGCATACAGAATCATACTGTGTTGGTGTGAATGCTTGTACCTCTTGTGAGGCTCTGTGCAAAGCTAGCAGATGGTTGAGGTTAACTTGGATGCTCCTGAACACAGAGGCAAGCATCTTCAGCACCAACCAGCCCACAAATCTATCACAAAAGAGGATGAAATGTTTAGAAACATCTCTAGTAAATAGGATAGTTGGGCATTATGCCTAAGGGAAAAGTGGACTCAGCGCATTGAAGCTAAGGTACAAAGACAGTCGGAAGATAAAGGAACATTTAGTGCAGAAAAGTAGAGTTGCAGTGTGACGTGAATAAAAACAAACGTAGAGACAAAAAGGAAAGAAGACAGATGGGGAGATAGAAATGGTGTGTGCAAGAATGATTCTGGCTGAAGACAGAAAAAACTATGCTGAGTGAACAAACAGAGCTGAATTTTGAAAAGTGACTCCTTCAGACCTAAAAAGCCTAACTTTGTAAAATCATCCCATTGAACCTTTTTTGACACACAAAAACATCACTGTTATGCTTTCACCCCTTGAATTTTCATTCTCAATTCTGAATTTTAAATGTTGTTTTACGGCTTGGTTTTCAACTGCTCATATAAACAGTACACCTGTTTGGACTAAGTGCTCTCTGTGGGATGAGCTCTTAGCCTTCAGGAATGCACTCACTTGTGCAATTTCAACAGCTAAGGTGAAGGAGGAGACAAAGAGACCATTACGAATTAATGTAAAACCACTCTCCGAAGAAAGATGGGGAGTTGGCAGCACTGACCAACATCAATGGGTCAAATGGCTAATTCCAGATGTCAAATGGTTTTCTCTTGTTAAAGGAACAATGAGAAAGGGGTGAGGTCTTCACTACATCCAGTGGACAATACAAATGGCAGTTCTCTGACCATACCAGACAGATTTTGTTCGTAACCATGACGGGCTGCACCCTTGTTGCTCTAGTATTGTTTCATGTCTACTGCTCTTTTATATTTAAGTCTTTTCTCTTTCAGTATCTCTTATCAGACAGATGACCCTAAAGCATTTATGAATAAAACGAGTAGCAAGAAGACCAACTTTGACATACACATACCGCATTAGGCCAGAGGAAATGCAGGTGTTAATGAGGGGGAGGAATGATGAAAGGCGTTTGAGCTGCCCTTGGCCGTCTCCTCCCTCCAGTGCTTTTTGCTCTTCAGTGAGCGCCTCCTTCACCCTTTAACACATGGTCACAGGATAGCATGGTTAGCTCAGCATAAAGCCCCTTTTGTGTTGCACACACTCAAACACTGGCCTCCCAGTAAGACAACAACAAGTTTAACTGAGGTGGTTACATAAAGGTTAAACTCGATAACACTGAAGGAGACAAAACAACAGATGCAAACAGTAGACTTGGAGACAAAAATAGGGAAGGTGTAATGTCAGCCGTCAGTTATCCAATACATCTTCACTAGCACACACCTAATTATAGTCTTTATTCTTGTCAACTCTCCCTCTCTTTGGCTTCTTCACAAGCTATTCATTTTCTCCATTTATGCCTATCATTTATTTACTTGGACATCTCTGTTTTTCACCTTCTTTTTGGCCTCTGGTACCTGTTGTTCTGACAGACTCTCTCCACTCTGTTGCTAACATGACTTGGGAAAACTTGGCACCCACTCACAAACAACACGCAGCACACCCTTCGCACTAGCCAGCCACGAAATCTACGACATAAGGAAAACACATGAGGCATTGACATGGCAGTTTGTTTTAACCAGAAAGATAGATTTCATTAGTACCTGGTGTGTGTCTCATTGATCTTCAGAATGTTGCGGAATCCAGCAGAAGTATTTTGTTCAAGCTTTTTACGCTAAAACCAAAACGATGAATTAAGAGATAACATAAGTACAAAATGAACAGAGAAACAAGTTTTAATCAAGGTACCGTATTTTCCGGACTATAAGCCGCTACTTTTTTCCCACGCTTTAAACCATGCGGCTTATACAGAGATGCGGCTTTTCTATGAATTTTTCTTCAGCCCTCAGGGGGGCGCTCTAGCAGGAAGTGCAAAAACGAGACAGGAAGTGGGAGTCAGTACAAACAAGAAAGCACCAGTTTTTATTCTTAGCACATGCAACCCAAGACGCACAACAGCAAAATACGGTAATATTTTTACACCCTCATCCCCTCATAATGGAAAACAAATGAAGTGACAGTGGTTTGGTGTTCAGTAGTTTCAATGCTCAGGAGGAAGATGAATAGTGACTTGTGGTTTCAGTGCACGGGAGAATGAAGCGACTTTAATAGTTGCGCAGTTACGCTTTAACAGTGCGCAGGAAGAAAAGTGACAGTGGTTTGGTGTTCAGTGGTTTCAGTACGCAGGAGGAAGAAAAATAAAGCAACTTGGTTTTAGTGCACAGGAGGAAGATGAATAAAACCATCAATGACTTTTCTGTTTTGTTTGATCAGTACTTTTACTGCCGTGTTACAGGCACTGTTCGGAAACAATCAGTTCAGGTATATGAATAAACACTTATGGTACAAAATCTTTCCACGTAAATATCTTATTTCTCAGCCTGGATATCGGCGGCTTATAGTCCGGTGCGGCTTATATGTGACAAAATATATATTTCTTTTAAATTTTAGTGGGTGCGGCTTATATTTAGGTGCGCTCTATAGTCCGGAAAATACGGTAATTTTGTCAAAATTATACATTCCTTTTCAGAGTTTAGCAGGAGACAATATTCACAATTTTAGTTTTGTAAATGCTTTAATGGAGAGTTGCAAAAGAACTCAAGTAATCTGAAAAACATGTCAGTCAGTCATGTACTCACAAGGCTGTCTGGGGTGCACTGGTGGCAACACTGGCCCACAATAGGTCTAAACAGGCCCAAACAGGGGGCCACCATCTTCATGTTTTTCTTGATCTTCAAATTCCATGACAACTGCCAAAAATAAGCAACTAGAATTATGCTAATTAAATTAGTGAATACAAAATTCAACAGCACTCACAACAAATCACTAGTCACTTAACATGAGGTTTCTTTTCTCAGTAATTATTTTTTTGAACAAGATGTAAGTATATAATTTAACTATTCACATTTCCCAGGGATCTTGTGTGGTTGCATGCAATTATCTAACTGGGTTTTAACTTCGTTTAGTATTATTACATCAGATGCCCCTAGTAGGGCTGGCCTGCATATCTAAGAGTAAGAGAGTAATGCACCACTAATGATGTTTATGTAACCAATTTCATCATGCCTGTAACAAATATCCTCAACCAGACAAAATTAATCAAAGGTGCACATCTGACCACAGTGTGCAAAAATATTATGTTGTGTCTGTCAAACAAACATAGTATGTTACACTGCATATGAAGAAATTAAATGGTCATTTCCTTAGCTTAAAAAGTTTTGTTGTAAGTTTTATTTCTCATTAACTCAACAACCTGCAGTGCAGCAAATTGAAAATATAGTCTAAGGAGAGCCCTATTAGGCCATCAAAGTACATTAGTCACAAACAGTCTCCAAGACAATGGCTCACCAGAGAACAAGTTCAGTGCTCCGCAGTCCTACTCATATTTATAATTTACAAAGCTTTTTGTAGCAATGTCTGTGGGCTAAAATTAAATATAATCAATGTTCAAACTGATTATCCAGTTCAGATGAAATGGGCTAATGGGTGAATCAATATCACTTTCTTCTGGTTAAAGGATTAAAATGAATTACAGATAGCAACAAAGCTGACTGAATCAATGACTGGTAAGTTTATACTTTGTATTATAAGGAATTATTAGGATCTTTCAAGGACAGGGTGTGTCATCTATAATAGCTAAACAATTTTATCTTGACAGTATATTTGGTTATTTATGTATATATTGACTTGGTATTTCGTGTTTTTTCATATATTATACACAATGAATTAAAACATTATTTGAATTGCACAACAGTTCTCAGGTGGAACAGTTCTCACTGCAGTGTTAAGCAGTAAACAATTTAACTCATGGGTCTGCCATGTTTCTTTGGCATTAAAGAACAAAGAGCACTGGCTAAGTGATGTAGATGATGGGGCATGATAAATGTGAGGGTGGTCTACCTACAGCAGGCCTGCTCTGTTCAAGTGACTGAAGGACCATTTCTTTGTTTATCTGGTCGAGTTTCTCCTGCACCATGATGGGCTTCCCAAAGATTTACCTATCAGTGCAAACATCAAAAGAAAATAGATGCAACATTAGATTATACATTTTATAAATAATAAGGTTTGTGATATTAAAGTGCTTTATTGCAACAAGAGGATTTTTCATGTTCCTTGCAACAAGAAATGTTCCTGGTTCACAGCAATGTACTCTTGGCAGCACTCTCATCTATCACTTTGTGCCCAAAGCTACAATTTCAACCATCTTCCAGTACTTCACTGTAACAAAATTTTAAATTCCTCCACTCCTCCACAAAGTGTGGTTTTCTCCCGTTATTTTGCAGAGGTGCTTTAGTGTTGTCCTACCTTTCGGCAAAGTTTAAAAGTTAGGTGCATAAAGTTAGGAAAAGAGCAAGGACAGTATTGGTAAAAAGGTATTAGAGTTAGAGTAGAGGTATAAACCTGAGGCTGTCTGTGGTCAGTAGCATACAGGTGAAGCTAACCAGACACTCTGCAGTAGATAACTCATTACAAGTACTTACACCAGAAAAACAACAGCTCTTTTCTAACAAATGACAATCTTGTGCCAATTTAAATCAAAGGGGAAAAGAGTATAAAATAGCTTACAATAGAATTCAATTACTATCAGCAGGTTATCTAATTAATAGCATGGGCAGTTTTAAGCCTAAAGAGTGGAATAATCTCAGATTAAAATAGATTTAAAGTATATCAATAGTTTCTGCACACTCACTACAAGATAATAAGAAACCGCGACCTGTTGTAATTCTGTGGCACACACTCCCTCTGGTAATCTCCTTTAGGTTACACCCATCACATTCACGTCTCAGTAGGCCATTAACTTTGCTAATTAAAACCTAAGCTGGCCCCATAGGGAGAAGGTCTATTTCAACAGCTCAAGTTCCCACATTAATTACTGACTCCAGTGGGAACAAAAAGCTGATAAAAAGGTTCCCATTGCTCAGTGATGCATACAGGTGTAGGGGGCAAAGCGGGGAGAAGAACAGAGAGTGAAGAGTGTAAAGGTATAAATTACACATCCAGCAAATCAGCACAAGCACTAAGACTTATATAAGCCACTCCAGAGAGAATACAAGACCGCATATGAGCAGCTAGAGGCAACGATAAGCCAAGGCCAGCCCAGAGAATGTTTCCTGTAGTAACCGGCACTAGCTCACTTGTCAATAACACAAAAAAGAACAGAAAAAAACTCATGGCAAAAACCTTTAGCTCATCTCTTTAAATGGAAATTGACCAATTACAGTTTTCTGTTAATATCTGATAATCATGTCCAGAGGGGCTCACATTGAAAAGGACCATGAACAAAGCAAACCAAAAGCTTTTTAGAGGATGCTATATAAGACATAATTACGTGAAGTAAACACGTAGGATTTTATGCTTTCATTTTGGCCGTGATAACAGTTTGGAAAAGGCACATGTGTGGGGTAGTAAGTGTGAGTCATCCACATCTACCACTACATAAAACTCACTATAAATTCAAATCACAACATAAAAAAAGGAAAAGCTGTGGCTACATGCTGTGATATTATGCCAGGAAATCTAGACTGAAGGATAACCATGCTGATAAAATCTATACTGTCACAAAAAACAGGAAGCAAATCACCAGCTACTGTTAGACAGGTACTTATATTATATGTATATATACAGGCATGCAGTGTTTCACAATATATGCTGTGTATGTGAGATCCCTCCAGCTTTTTGGAATTTTCAAAGAGAATACACAATTGGAAGTAATAAATAAAATAAGCTACTGCACAATGGAAATATGGAATAATGTAAAAGGCTAAACAATTTAAAGATGGCTATTCAGATTATATTCACATTAATTTAAAGTTGATCTAAATTTCTGGAAGAAAATTTGCCATGAAAGAATGAATAAAAAGTACAGTTCTATACAATATCTGTCTGTCTGTAATGGGACTAACAGCACACAATTATGAAACCTGTGAGTATTCTGCTAAGAACGCAAATGGATAGCACCATAGAGTCTGCAAACCCAACAGCTGAATGATAATATGGTATGTGTGCGTATCCATGCACCTGAATGCGTCAACCATGTTGCAGCACACATACAAAATCAATCTGTGCATCAGTACTTCTGCGTCACTCCATTGATTTTACAGAACAAAAGGAATTCTTTACTAATGCCCTCTGCTGCACCTCTTTATTGGTTCACTGTTTTCAATTAAATGCCCCTACAGTGATTCTCAGAAATAGACATGAACATTAATAAAACAAAAAATCAGATGTCATGGAAAACAGTCAACACTACTGTTTAAGGTATGTATGCATGTATAGTGTGAAAATACTCATACTGTGCTATTAAGAGTCAGTCTGAAATAAAGATAAATTAACAGCACATTGTCGTAAATGGGTGTGTTATTGTAATTTGCCCCTTGGATAACCTTATGCTTTTACATCAAAGAGACAAGACAGAACCAAATAAGAAACATATCTCTATGTCAGAAAAATAGATGAGGGACAGAATTGCTGTGATGTTCTTTGATGAAAGCAACATTAAAAAATGCCAAACATGTACAAGATCTGATTTGGGGACACAGTACAAGCTGACTAAAAGGAGATCAAACTGTTTTTGACAAACAGAATCTGGTGATAATTACAGCTGTCATCACATTTTTGTTCTGATCATGTTGGTTCACTGATCACTGAATCACATACAGTCAGTTAAAATTGTTTTGAACTCACTTTGGAGTCGCACAAAACTAAAACACTAATTATATGTCAAAAAGCACTCAGTCCTTCTCCCTTTGCAACTTTGTTCCCCTGTTTATGCTCCCCTTTGAAGAGGGCTTCAACGCCTCTTGACAGATCTGTTTTATTAACTACAGTGAAACCCAAGACACCTGAGTCAACTTGCCAAATTAAAACCTACATTGAGTCAAAAGTGAAAGCTTTTTGTAAGAGGACAAACATGTTTGGCAGCATTAGTCTACCGACAGACAGATGCATACAAATATATGCTTGTATGTGAGCACAAAGTTGCACACAAGCAGACCCCTGTCCAATGAGTTCAGCTCAGTCTGGGACATGGGGCTTTGTCTGTGGCTCTGTCTGGAAGAGTTTGGGGCTGTGAGCTGTCCATCGCCAGTTCTGTGTCTTTCAACATGCTTTTCAGTGCTAATGTGTGATCATTTGGCCATTTTTAACTTTAATGTAAAAAGCTCATATTCTACTGGCTATTTCAGCGACATCACAGTGCAATGCTGTGTCATTACTATACCGACTTCTCACAACATAACGGCTTATATTAAAAAGTCAATGGAAATCGGGCCACATGTGATGTGGACTGGGAGTTCACTGTTTATTGTCCATCTCTAGCAGCGTCAGAGAAAGACAGGAAGAGAGTCAAAGGCTGAATAACACCAGCCAAGAGAGACGAGAGACACAGAGGAGACTGTCACGCTTCGGCAGGGCCTGGTTCTTAGTGCTTTGTGTGTTAAATTGTACTTGCATAAATAGTTACACCAGCTTCTTCGTGTGCTGTTCTTGAACCCACAGGTTGTGGCAGGTCTCAGTGCTGCTCTAAACTCTCTTAATGTCATGATTGTATACAAATAGATTGTAAATCAAACAAATATTTTAATTAAAATGGTAATAATTCGGGCCAACTCTTACGGTACACAATGTATACTGCCACACAGTTACAGGTGCCAGGTATTCAGAGTGCAACATGGTCCAGACTGTCAGGTGAGAACTGTGGGCTTGAGAGCGGTTAAATGACACCGGACCATAATTGAGACGTTTAATGAAGCATAAATCAGGGGAGCATTAAACTATTAGTAGATCATGACGTCATCGACCAGTCGGTGTCTTTTTCAAGTGCAGAGATGTTCAAGTTCAATTTAGAAACTTGTTTGTGTAATGTTTTTACATAACCATGGTAACGACAAACAATAATGGCAGCCGCAGAACCTGACCTAGTTTTCATTGCTTTGCGCTCTAATACACTGATAAAGCTCATTGTCTGTCTTTAAATTAAAATACTTTCATAAGTCTGAATGTTGTTCACTGGTACTAGTGTATCTTACATCCACACCTAATGGTACAGCAGATTCGTAAAAGCCTTCAAAGTTGTGTGGTGTGGATAGGGATATTTTGTATAATGCTCTTAAGTAAATCTTTTTTTTTTTTTTAATACGCATGTACATGAGGATATAGCTAAAATTAGTTGGTCCTGAGTGATGTATAGTCATCACTCAAGAAAAAAAGGGGTTAAGTGCTGAGAACTAATTTTCTTACAGGGACAATACAGTCAAACATAAAGAAATCATTGTTCTGGGGGTCTCTCTTGAGTGCATAAGGAGAAAAGTATGAGAGGAATTGGTGTCTTGATTAAGATGTAGTATGCTACCTTTAATTACCTTTAAGGCATATGATGACTGAAAAAAATAAAATAAAATAATCGTGCCATGAGTCTCTAGGGGTTCAAATAGATAAGCAGGGCATGTGATTGTTTCTGATTGACATAGTAATGAATAAGGTGTTTGAGAGTCCAAACAGACAAATTTGTGTTTGCAATATTTATATTGTGTAAATTAATTGCAACCATAAGAGCTATAAGACACTGAACCAGTACAGGAAAAATTTTATTAAAAAAACCCCAAAACACTATGATATGCATTTATATGTCCCAAACATTTCTTTGTAACCGTACACTTATTTGGGCAGTGAGCCTCACCAATGGATCCAAAACATTCTGAATATAAGGCCTCATCTTATACTCAGCACTCTACAGCTGATTGGAAATCAGAATCACAATCATATAGCATTTATAGTACTATATGACATTTATTCACAATTCAAACTTATTATATATGTCCTATTAGAGCGTGTGACATCACTCTTAAATGTATTGTGGAGGCCTAGCATTACTGTGTGATTATATTACATGGTTTAGAGGGCTTGAACGAAGATAGAAGTCATTTTCAAGAACTCATGAGTGTAACCTTAATGGTAGATATAGCTAGTGCATTGAGCGCTGAGGGCTCTGTGGTTGTATGTCAGAGTGAGAGAGTGAGAGAGGTAGACATGTGAGCATCATTAGGACAAGACTATAGACCTTGTATCTCAGAAGTGAAAATGTTTCCTTCTGGGGACTAAATTAAATTATTATTGTTTACACAGATAAACAGCAACATTTTCTGAAATTATCCCTGGGATTTTCGATGTTTATAAATTGCTGCATAATGAATGCCCCTAATGCAACAGCTGAATTAAAGACTCCTACAGGATTTACAAGAATTACTTTTAAAACTCTTGAGTCTCCTGTGGTCGTAGTTTTAGATTTACAGTGTGTACACGTCAACAATAGTAATGTAACGGATCTTTTTATTTGAGCGACTTTTTATTGCAGATTTTCTTCTGCCCAGTATACAGTAGATGTTGCACTATATCAGTCTAATAAATACCCAGTTTCCTGCATTTGATTCGAGCAAATGCGGATTTTAGTTAGACATCTACAATATTAGTAACTGAGTCATTACACTGCACCTTGAAATGTTCAAATGCTCAATGCAGAAAAATATAAAATTATTTTAACGGAACACTGGCCTCAAGAATTTAATTTAAAATGCAACAATATATTACTGTAAACAAAACACTGAATACAATGAACAATGACTTCTAAACTGGTTAAAATCTAAATTTAAATTTTAAGTACAAAAACAGTGCTTAACCAACTGAATGCAGATGAAGACACTGTTTGATCAGTCAGGCTGACCTCTGACAGGTGCTGACAAAACACACAGTGCCATGAAGCCTCTGTGAGTGTTTGCATAGATTCCTCAAAAACTGGACACCCGCGAGCCATCACTCCTCTGTGTCTAACTTGTGCACTCAAGTCTCTCCTCCATTTCTCTGCTCCCTCTCTCAACCAGCTGTGCAGATAAACAACATCACACTCAACTAGAGAAGAACTGTCCCCACTGGAGGCCTGGGGTAAGAGCTCTTCTAATTATACAAAACACTGCCTCCGCTCCCTCTGTCTTGCCTCTGCCTCTCTCTTGTGCTGGAAAATAAAATCTGCCTCTTTGGCTATGCACCGCCACCCCTCCTGAATTTTAACTACTATTACAAAAAGATATTGGACGCATTTTCTCATTTACTTCAGTCCTAGGACTGACAGTTCTCTTTAATATAAACTATCCTTTCCCATCTCAATGAGTCACTTCTGCTTTAACCTCTTCATCATAACTTCTTTCCTTTACTCTACTTTACCCTTGCCAACTTTTACATCCTGTCTTATACGTCATCTTGTATTCTGAAAAAACTTCCTTTCTTTGCCATCACATCCATTCAAGCAACTTCCTTTGCCTTTTAAGTCTATTTCAAATTTCTAATCCAGCTACTCAAATCCAATTATTCAATCATGAGCTTTAAAGGCTAACCACGTCTTCCAAAATCCTCTGTCTGACCGCAGCACACTTTAAACACTCAGGGTGATCCAACTCTCCTTACTCCTTCTCATAGATCCTTCTCAGACTTGAATCGCAGATTCCAAATTGCCCATATAAATAAATGTTAGTGTCAATAGTCTGTCTAAGCCCAAAACACAACACATTATCATAATAAAAATATATTAAATTTCCTCTGTTTCTCACTACACCAATCACAATGAATGAATCAACGCAACTTATTAGAAAAAAATCTTTTAATAAAACAAGTGGGATTTGTGTTATTTGTTCAGTTTATTGTAGAAAGAATTATTGGTGACAATTTTCAGTCATGACACTTTAGTTGCTTTAGTATACTTTCTGGGCCTGGAGTGCTCCTACAGCATCTTTGTACACTGTTGCTGGTACCATCATGTTATTAGGCTTTTATCTCACATATTACACTCTTAAAGGAATTGTCCAACGTTTTCTGAGAGGGGGGTCTATGAAATACTAAATATTTGAAGTGTTTTATATCCATTTATTATAGCAGTCTGTCTGGTGTAGCTCCTGTTAACTCCTCTAAAAAGCGAGAGTGCTGACAACTACATATTGTGGGACTTTAATTACCTATTTAAAATCAGCTAATAGCATCATATTTACACAACACTGACCTTTAACTTTAAATCCCATAGCAGCCACAAGCTTGGCACTCCAAATGCAAGTTATACTTTAGGTTGATGCTGAACAACGTTGGATGTCACAGCCTTTTTATTATGGTTACCCTGTTACTTAAAAACACCTTTGGGTAGTCTATTCCCACTAAGAAAACATTTGCTTATCAGTTGGTGCTTCCTCTTGTCCATTTACTCATCTCTGCTCATTTATTTTGTTCATTCTTTCTATTATTCCCTCCTTGTTCTTCATCTTCTCTGGCTGCCCCACTCTCTCTCTCTCTCTCTCTCTCTCTCTGCCTGATGCCTGTTATTTCTCCTGCAGGAGCCAATCTAGCTGTGATTGATCCACTCATCTCCTCTGCATTAGAGTGCCAGAGGACCAAACCATAGTTTTAACAACAGCAATAAAACTGATGACTGTAATAAACAACCACACAGGCATTATCAGCGCTGTTGATACAAGTAATGGGCAGAATGTTATCTAGGTAGGATCTCTCTTCCTCTCTCTCTCTCTCTCTCACACACACACACACACACACACACACAATCAGGCACATGCACGTTGTTAAAAAAGTCTATTCAACAAAGCAATTTATGTGATAATCAGGCCATAACTTTCTAATTCATGAAGTTTCCTTTCAGACACTACCAATCAAATTAGCCTGAATCATTATGACTAGCTGATCTGAGCTAGATTCCCAGGACCCTGCTGCTTACAAAGAGCTGACAGGCAAGAAAACAATTGGATTAGAACAAGTGATATTGAAAATGTGACCCCATTCTTTTATCTCAGCACATTTTATTCAAAGGCCTTTAATCAATAAGAGTTTAGGTCATGGGCCAGGTTAGCACTGTCATCAATTTGTCTGACTGACATATTAATCCTCTCAACTATTGGCAGTAACATCTGTAGGTGTTCAGTACAGCCGTTAGATAAATAACTACTGTATGTTAGAAGGAGCAACAAAAGTCCCTCAGGAAAACATCAAATAACCCCTTTCTCACAATGCCATGGAGTAAGCAAAAGTGATAATCAAGAAGGTGCAGGGCTCAGTAAATAGTCACATTTAATGCAAGATACACAGCAAAATGTAGTGGGTACTAGATCAGAGCAACATAAATACTTCTTTAAAAGTAATTTATTTATGTGACTGGATCGACTCTACTGTGTGGTCTACTATGTTCTACAATCTGACCTTGCTTCAGTGCAGATGAAGCAAGGTCGGCAATACTGCTATGACCTAAATGTACAATACTAAATAATTTGTTTTTATTTTGGGCTTTTCTAGGCCACAGGAACCAGGGGATGATCATCTCCTTTGAGTGGAAATAGTGAGTGAAAGCAGGGGCTGTATCATCAAACAGCAAGCTGTGGTCCATTGAGAAGGTCTTTGCTGCTGTGTTTGCCTGAAATACATTAATTATGAATCTGCTGCTTCTTGCATCAGCCTCAATTACCCCACAAGGCTACAGGGCAGTGACCTTGATATGAACAGATAAACACATTCATCCACATGTTCATATACAAATATGGCATACTCAGGTTTTCAGAGTTGTTGAAACTGAATGTGCTTATGTGTATTCTGACCTAATGTTATGCCATGAGGCAATAAATTGATCAATTTACCATTGTACATTGTAGTGTACATTTTTTTCTCTTTTTGAAGTCAAGAGAAAATGACTATTCAGCAGCAACTCTCAAGTATTCTCAGTGGACAAAGGAGAAACTTGTCTTAAATGTTCAGGACAGTCAAGGATAAGAGGTTAGAAGAATTAAATGCTGACAGCTAAAATTAGGAGGGATAAAAGTGAGCACTGGGCTTTGGATTCACCTTGGCTTCTGACAGGTTTCAGCAGCATTAAAATGACTTGGAAATTAAAGCTACAGTCACTAAAAAAAGTTCATTTTTTCCAACTAAATTAAATCATAATAAATGTAATTAGTATCTAAACAGCATTTGAAAAACTGAATTAATTTGAACTGTAAACCAAGATCCAATCTCACCTGTTAATCCCAGGTGTGAAAAGTATGACTAGATTTGGTAACTGATTGGCCCGGGAAAAAAACTTTAATGCAATGTCAAGTCTCTTTAATGGCTTCACACATTCACTGAGCAGTAGAAAAACTAGTGACAGTAACACATTTATTCATTTTCACTTCACTAACGGAGACTGCCAAGGTGCATAGCTCATAAAATGATGATGTGCATCTTATGTACCACAATGAAAGCAAGTTGTACAGCACCCCAAGGCATTATTGACATATTATTTATAGATGGCCCAAGATCTTAAGGTTTCCATTGCATTTCTCCCAGCCACACAAACACTATTTTCTTCCCCTAAACTATACAGTTTTTAGAGTTTACAGTTGAGATAGAACAAAAAAAATATTATTTTTTAGTAGCTCTCACCAAACTATACCTAACAGCAGCCCTGGCTCTTCAAAGCCAGATTTGTTTGTTGAAATCAAATACCACATCATACTAAGCCTAAGCTCAGAAATATTAATAAAAGACTTTTTTTCTTCTGTAGTTGAGTCTCTGTAAATTAATCATCCAGTCTGATAATTAAAGGTGCAACTCTGGAAGTAAGCGTTTGCAAAGTGTGTTTGATGCACCACTAACTTAAGGTACAATACCAATGTAAATATAAGATTTAAAGGACTTCATATATCCAGAACATTGTTAATTCCTTGGGATGTTACAAAGTACACTGTATCAAGCATTCTCAGGTGGGTTATGACTCGATTGGGTTATTCACCCAAAATGCTGATGCACCAGCTGCACCACTCTGAATGGTGGAGACGGGATGCAGAATATTAATGCAGATTCTAGTTATCATTCTGCTCTGACTGACGCCAGCCAACCCAACACTAAGCAAGGCTGGCAGTGCCTGGAGACTTGGCTCAGACAAGACTCGAGTATGTGAGGACTTTTGGCTCACAGCTGGCAACAAGCAGCCCAGAGGATTTTATCAACCAGAAACACTCGCAGGAAATCGCGCACAATGACTGCAACTGAAACCATAAATGCACTAATCTGACTGTTACAGGCATCTGTACCAAGAAATCTAACTTCTGTATGTCCGTAGCAGTGCTTTATGAACTTTCATCCTACACAAGACTTGCTTGATTAATTGTTAAATTATTTACTGTTTATAAAACAGGATATAATTTAAGATGAGTATTTTTACCGACCCTCTTTAGTTCGATTAGCTATCCATACATGAACTGTTATTAGAGGTTTAAAGCAGAGTAGATGGATTCAGTCATTTAACCCAAAACGATCCCATCCGCCTTATCTTTTCTGAGTGATTTCTCTCCTCTTACTCATAGCTAATGGACTTTCCCTGTGCATTTGTGCCCACAAAAGCTTGACCCTAGATCACAGTTTTATCTGAGCCCATTTAATGCATTAAAGGCCAAATGCCCACAGTTTACTCATAAACAGCATGTGCTGTCAAAGCAATAACAATAGTGTTCAAGTGGTTTTAGCACAACAACCTAATTTAACTCAAGTTGGGTCTCAGGGCATCATTTCCATTTACTCATACCTTTCTCAGCCATGTTGCTCTGGAGATACTAGGTAACAGTACTATTTTTGACAGAAATATCTTTACTGTATTCATATTAAAAAACAAAACAACACAACAAAACAAGTGACTTGTAGTATAAAAACTGTACAAACGGTTATATAATTCATGTCTTGGTCATTCAAAACATGATGGTGCAGCATCTCCACTTGCTTAACAAAATAAAAACACACAGTAAGTGGGAAATTTGTTTGTTCAAATCCAATATTAATTAAATGTAACATTAATATTCTGCATGCGTCTTGTAGGTTCACTTAAATCCTTTGTCAGCATAATTACTGCAAAGTCAGAGACGTATCACACACGTTTAGACATGGCAGGACTGTGAGTCTCAGTTTCATTTACAGTTTGAGTCATGTTTTGATTGCTTAAAAAGTGTCACACACAAAAATATTATATAGCAACTTAATATTGTAAATTAAGAAGTGATTTAACACCAGACTGTGACAATGTTACTAATGTGTTGTGTTGTTTTATTTGTTTTTTTGTTAACCTGCATAAACCTAAAGCAACAGTAACCCCACAGTCAGGTGTGAGTGAGGTCCACTGCTCAGAGCCCCTCCCACATGTCACTGCAATTGGTTTATCTCTCTGTCACTCAGTAAGAGCATGACATGGCAAACAAATATGATGAAAGGGTAGAATACAGCAAACGTTTGCATTTGAGCAGAGAACTTTAACAATACATGATAAACATTACACAAGAATCTCCAAATTAACACATTGTCAGCACATTCAAACCATAACAGAGTCCAATTTTGTCCTATCGCACACCTAGTTACATTTATCATGTTGCCTGTTGATTAGAGATCGACCGATATGGGTTTTTCAAGACCGATACCGATACCGATTATTAGTAGTTAAGGAGGCCGATAACCGATATTTGGAGCCGATATTCATTTGCAGTAAAAGTGTAAAAAATGGTGTAAAAATGTTGAATAATACAAACACTTAGAGAAAGTGTTAAAGGTGGGGCCACATGCTGACATATGCTCAACTCATCATGCTTAATTTATTACAGCATTTGGGAAGCCTAAAGTTGATTTCATTATTAAATGTTATATTTTACCATGCAACAGCAGGGACCCTGTCATTAAAAACTATGTTGCTACATTATCACAAAAGCTACATAAAAAGTATAATAGTTGCTATGAGTGCAATAAAACTCCTGACAGAACACAGTATTTAAAATGTTCAATTCAGATGGATAAATCACATCTGAATTTTACTCTCTCTCACACACACTTCTTACTAATATCACTATTTCCATATCAGTATTATCAGCAGCCTTGTTGCAAGGGATTAAACCAACTGTTAAACACTAAATAGCCTCATCTTCACTTTAATTTTCAGATCATAGAACCAGAAAGCTCACAGCAACATTAGTAGTCGTTAATTTTTTATTTAATTAGTCAATTTTGGGAGAGTTTTCTGCGTTTACCTTCAACACGTGTTTGCTCTCCGGAGCTTCTCCACACGAGAAAACTTTCCCTCTCCGCCGTGTGTGTGTGAGGACAGCAGGAGAGAGAGAGAGAGAGGCGCGGCTGCATCTGAGCCGAAATAACCCAGTTTTAAATTGATTTCTTGATATCGGTCCGTCGGATTTAAAAAAAGGCAGATGCCGATATACGTCAAAATTCCAAATATCGGCCCCGATAATGGGTCCTGTTGATATAGCACAACAATCCCTTTCTTGATTTAATTTGGCTCAATGACAAAAACAGATAGGTCTATTCTTATTGTACACAAGGCAGTAACACACAGAGAGGACACAAGGAAATATAAAACAGTAAGGTGCTACTAGTGAGAGAGGTGCTAGTAGTGCCAGATAGCCCAGATGGGAAACAAGGCAATTAGTAGCAGAGCACAGGCCTGGCCTGAGTTTCCAGCTGAAACAGAAGCTTTATTTTGGGTCGCTGTGGGGGACAAAATGCAGACCTCAGGTAAACGGTTTAAACTGACCAGTAACATGACACAACACTAGGATTAGATTTTAGTTTTAATGATGTTAGAGTATGTCTCCAGAAAAAGAATTAAAGCAAAGCTGAGTTTGTGTTTGTGTCTGCCTCACACAGCATCAAAGAAGATCCAACAAACCTTCAGACAAGACTTGGAGAGGAGCCGTTCACTGATGCCTCTTAATTAGGACAGAGTAATGGGCTGCTGTCAAATCCTCCATCAAAACCCAGCTACTTTGAGCATTTCATCATGGACTGAAGAGTCTGTGAAGTACATATTTGCTCAAATCATCCTCTGGACAAAATTACACAGATAGATTTCTTCAAGGTATTTCGGGTCCAAGTACATGAACAAAATGGCATGGGGTGGTTTCCTGACAACAAAATCACTATGGTTGCATATCTAAGCCCTTAATCATTATACAGTGCTGCATTACCTAATAGACTTAAGTGGATTTACACAGCTACTTTTTCACTTTTTCATGTGATGCTGGCATGTATGTAAATAATGTGGACTTCTGTAAGAAACAATGGCACTCTCACTATGCATCATACTGTTTATACTAGATACTGACTTAATACCATTTCACAAATTATAACAGGGTGACAGTATTCAGCCTGTACCTACAACTCTGACATTATGGTCTATTTTTTACTATTGCTGTTTACAAGTTACAGCACAGTACAAGCACTATGTATGTGAAAGAGATGTCAGATCAAGGCCTTCCTGCCAATGACAACTATTCACCACAAAGTTAGTTTTTTTGGCCAATAAATGTTAATAAACAATTTTTGTGCTAAATCAGCAAAAATGTTCTCCATGTTCAATCTACACAAAATGTGCTGACTCCAAGCATCTGTTCATACAGAGCAATACACAGCAGTAAGTCATGAATAGGTCATACAGGTCATAGTGGATGGTTCTGCAGTGTGATGGTATGTTTCCTGAATGACACAGGAAGAATAACCCCTCTATTAGCGACATCGTGACAGTATGTCTGTATGACAATAATTCTGAGTAACAGGGCATGCTACTATCTCATGGAAACACATATCTCACCAGAAAAACACACAAAAACACAGACCTAAGATATATACTGATATAATACAAGTTTCACACTAAAAGTGGTACAAGTGACATGACGCAAATACAGCAAACCGAGCATAGATATGAGCTGAGCGCAATTCAATGTGCAAATGATAACACATTTAATTTTTCCTGGTTCTCTTTAACTAAAACCCCAAACCTTTATGAACCATGAATTTACGTCCCTTTATGAGCCAAAAGTAGAAAACCTCACTACAAAACTCAGCTTATGATAAAGAGAGAGCCAGGAGGAAGGCGTAAGAAGGGAGAAAGACATCTGAGCTGTGTTTGCTTTAGACAGCAGGTTGGAATAAAGAAAAATGAAAGAAGACCCAAGAAATAGATACGAGGCAGCTTGGTAAAATCTGTCAGTCATTAAAGCGGAGAAGACTGAAATGAATAAAGAGAAGATCAGGGGAAACGGAGAAGCTGGGGAATCAGGAGAAGAAAGCCATGTTGGAGATGTGTTGGAGATGGACAAAAAAGATAGCAGTGCCATAAAACATGGGGTAATAAGGACTAAAGCTGATTTTGTAAACAGGCGCTGATTGTATTCATCAGACAGTTGAGATGAAGAGGCAGATAAAAGTGCATGTCTCCGTGAACTAAAGAGATAGTGACTCAAACCATCTCATTGGAAACAATTTAGAGTAAATGTTAAAAATACAGAAACAGCACAACTCTGGAGGTCAAGACAGTCATTTCTTAACTCAACTCAAGGTAAAAACAAAGTCGAAATATATGCTAAAAATGAAAATATATTAATGCTGCAGCACCTCTGTGGCTCATCAGGCACGGTGGGTTTGCTTAACTCATTTTCTATACATCCACTGACACTTAATTAGTACACATAACACATAACATTATTACTGATTAATCTAACTTTGCATATTAATGTCTCCATTATAAACATGGTTAGGTCAAGAATAATTGACCATGTAGGGCTCTCTCGGTGCTTCAACATACGTCTTCCTATTGTTTATTCATCTTCTACCGATTGGTACCCATTCATTCATCTTCTACCACTTGGGATAGGCACCCGCGCCCCGCAGCTTTGGGCCTGAGGTGGTGTACACCCTGGACAATGGCCAGTTAGTCGCAGGGCTGACATTTAGACACTGACAATCATTTACTCTCACATTCATCCATTAGGGGCACTTTAGAGTCACCAATTCACCTATACGTGCATGTCTTTGGACGGTGGGAGGAAGCTAAAGAACCCTGAGAGGACCCACGGTAACATGGGGAGGAAGCAGCAACGCTAACCACTCTGCTAATGTGCACCCCTCCTATTGTTTATTCATTTGCAAATAAGATCCATATAACATGTTGAAGAGATCAGTGTTGAAAAAAAAAAACTTGTCTTTTAACATTTGCCATCACACTAATAAATGGTTTTACAGTATATAAGTTTTACAAGGCTATATTTGTTCAGGAATGTATGTCGATAGAGGTCATGAGCAGCAGCCTGCTGGGGTCGGCTTTTTACTTTCACGCTGCCAAGCCCTGCACCGGAGTGGGAGAAGTCTGTGGGAGTGACCTTTGGCTAAGCAAAGCACTCCATTCCCTGTCTGAGTGTTTAAAGGTTGTATTGTTAAGGTCAAGTGTATGAGACTCATATCAGCTTGAGCCCACTGACATAAAACCAGAGAAATATGTAATGTAATGCAAACAGAGTCACAGAAAAAAGGCTCACTCTGCCAAAACAATAACATTTCATTTTTTATTTCCTTAATATAATCTATCTAATCTATCTATATAATAAAGTAAAAGTCAACTTTTTTTTTCTTGGTATAAAATTGCACATAAATGGCAGTGCAAAGGACTGCAAAATTATTTAATCTATAGTGTTGATTGTCAGAGTTTGGATTTGGCCCATATTTACTTGTGCTAAACCCAAAAAGCACATTGTGACATCCATCAAAGTGATGAATGGATCAAAGGGAGTGAATGAACAATAAATGAAAAAAAAACAGGCCTAAAAAAGAGGGGCAAAATAAAAGTGTAAGGCAAAGGACTGAAATAAAGAGACTTTTAAAGGATAGTCATCTGAAACGGCTGTGACATTTCAAAAGGCCAGACTTCCTGAAAGGCATTGACTCTTCCTCCATTAGAGTGAGCCACTTCATGATATCAATAACATCTAAGCCCTGTGCTTTATATAACACTATGTACTGTGTATATTTATTGTCTATATGTGAGAATGTGTTTGAGAGAAAGACCCTCTGAGAAAGGAGGGGAAAAGATCGAAGGATGTCAATGCTCTGGCTCCAGCATCTCTTAAGCATCTGCTGATCAGTCAACTGACATAATCAAATTTAACGAGACAAACAGGATGTGGCTTTAATGGCATTTAGCCCTTCTTACACATTTAAAATACAAGGTATATAACTTTGAGGATTATTCGCTCCAGGTTAAATCTACAGGTTAAATGTCAGCAGCAAACCATTTTTAAGAAAGACTGAGAGAAATGGCCTTGTTGTTGATCTTGATAAAAAGCCCATTTATATTAATTTATTTTAGAAGTAATTTATTGCTTGTGATGTATCTACTTTGTATCTACGACTGTTTAACCTAACACAGCAAATTCGCAGTTGGAATGATAGACTTTAAAAGCAACATTTTTACCTTAAAATAGGTTCTCAAAATAATAAAAGAATAGCCTTAACCATAATTTTTATGGTTGCATAACATTAAATGAATAACCCTTTTTTCATTCACATAAATGTGTGGGCTTGCCAGCTACTCCAAAATCTAAAATAACACGCCACACATAAGAAACATAATGAGATAGAACCATAGAATGTATAAATAATGGAAGCAATGTCTGGCTTTGTCCAATTTCCCACCGTAGGCGGGGTACACCCTGGACAGTGGCCAGTTCTTAGACGCAGACATTGACAGACAACCATTCACTCTCACATTCATCCACTAGGGGCACTTTAGAGTCACCAATTCACCTATACATGCATGTCTTTGGGCGGTGGGAGGAAGCCGGAGATCCCGGAGAGAACCCACGGTGACACGAGGAGGACATGCAGACTCCTCACAGAAAGACCAGAGTTAGCCAATGATGTTTTGAGTTGGCTACAATCAGCCACTCTGCTACCGTGCACCCCTGTTATACATTACTTATATTAATTGAACATTTTGATTTATTAGTAACTGCTAAAGGGAAATCCAATCTGGTCTAGGATGCTGACAATTAGCCAAAGTGTTTATGTTAAACTCTATTGTACAGGCCATGAGTGCCAGACAGTCAAAGCTGAGTCACATGGCTGGGATGTGATGCTAGTGGCCTAATGGGAAACATGATGCTGCCACACAAGCTTTAATTACCAAGCCCTCTGACAGGCCCTTGTGCGACATGCCTAATTCTCTGCACACATGGATTTTAAATGAAGGCTTCACTCTGGTAAAATAACTACTGAGAGATTAAATCAATGTAATTAGCACACATGATAGAGACTGTGTAGTAAAACTAATGATAGAAAAATCTATGGGGCTCTCAACGTGACTCCCTACTCTCAATAATGTCCTCATTCTGACACTGCTTTCAATTTTAATTTGTGGTTCAAAGGAAACCATTAGCAGAGGCTAACACAAAGCCTGGCACTACTGCAGAGGTTGCAGATACTGTATGCAGAGCATAACCTGCAGAGAGTAAGGACACGGAGGTCTAATTTCCTGACAGACTACTCACCTCAGTGCAATGAGAGTCACACAAAATTACAGGCACAAGCACTATCAAGGTAGTATGTACAAACTACAAAATATTTGGGACATTTTTATGAAAGTGTTCATAACAATGTTGGGTTACGTAACAACTGCATTAAAACTTGACTTAAGTTTTAATAGCATAATACATGTCTCAACTTGGCAGCAGAACACTTGAACATATAGCCAAAAATGATGTAAGTAAACACAAAGGGTCATGCATCTCTGAATTGTCAGCTGTAAGTCTGATTTTATCTACAATGTGTGACACTGAGATTAAATGCAATTCACTCTTCACACAGGTACACAGAGCTGAGAGATATCTGTGAAAATGTGGAGTGTTTTTAGTAAGTTATCCCTGCTGGGTGGGGATCTTTATGTTCAGAACTACTATCCTGTCCCAAGCCCCTCATTAGAAGTTTGTATGACACTCAGCAAGCTACAAAGTCCCACATCCCTTGTAGCCTCTATTACAGTGAAGAGAAATTTCCACAAAGCCCAGTGTCTGAAGTATATTATGTCTTTCATTCCTTCCATCAGAGGTTTTATCAGAACAGTTTTGTTTCTCCAGAGTTTGCTGAAAAAATGGCTTTTGATGCATTAGCTCCATTCAAAGTGCTCTTTTTACTCTCTTCTACTCTACTCTTATGAACTTAGGTACATTAGATGGTTTCTAACATCAATGCACTTGCTGCCGCAGGGGCTTTCACTTGACACTTGTCACTAGACAGGTGTGCCATCCCACATAAACTGACCTGATTTCAAAATGTCTTTAAATATCTGGTACATAGCCTTGTTTCCACAGGAGAGGTACAGTGCGGGTCAATGAATAAATAAACAAGAAGCAAACAATTAAAAGGAAATGTCTTTTAATAATTATGCCTTGCTCTTGTGATAAACAGTCACATTCAAAGATAAAACATGCTATATGTATTTTTCCCCGAAGGTTGTGTTTATTGGCAACAGCTGTTTCCAGTTTTAAACTGAGTCGTCATTGTAGGGCTCTCTTTTCGTAAAAATAAAACATTGCATTTATTGTCTACATTGCCTTAAAATCAAGCAAAACCTGTGGCCTTCAATATTGAGTACCTTAATTATGGGAAATTGGCACAGCTTTTTGAATTTCATGATCAGAAAACTGAAAATACACCGGAAACCATTTGTTTACTCCAGCAAATGTGGGCTGTAACTTCAGCCTCTCTCCGCTACACACCAGAATTTACTCTCTTCTTTATATTAAGAACTATGAATGCATCCAAGATTTTAAAAATCTGCTTCAAATAGGATTTATACCTCCCATGGAGACAACTTTTGAGACACTTCTGTGTGGTCACTTCAGGAGTTACCTGCACCGCTGTTTGTTGTAAGACTATTAGAGATGCACTGAGCTTAAAATCAAAAGCTCTGCGTTTTGCTTACATCACAAGGATGTGTGATCTGCAGTGTGTTTGTATTACAAACGTAATAATAAATACAAACAAATAAAAAACTGAATGCTTGAATGATTTGCAAATCTCAAATTATATTTATTCACAAAAGAACTTAATCAAGATACCAGCCACTGAAACATTTTACCATTTCGTGAAAATAATAATGTCTTTGATGGCAACAAGACGTCATTAGAAATAAATTCATGCAAAGGAAAAAAAGAAAGAAAAAGAAACAAAAAAGTTGAGATTCTGCAAAAAAAGTAACTGCTTGTGTACACCGCATGTCGATAGTGTTACTGCAGAGAAACAGACAGGCTTACTATGGACTGTAATCAGCGCACCAGAGTGCAGCTTTTGATAGACAAACAAATGTTGTCTAAATGTTAATATATTGTGCAGATTTTTCCCCACATATTTGGGTTGGATACAGTGAAATGTCAGGCCAATGATAAATAAAAAGAAAAATGATAATATAAAGCAATAATGGTCAACAGCCCATGTTGTCTGTCATGTTTTTAGGATTTTTAAGTGGGCCGTGAGCCGTGGGTCATGGGCTGGGTGGCACTTCACTTTGGGAATGCTCTAGAGAATAATCACAGAAGTTTCTCTCGGTTGGCATCAAAAGAAGCCATCTCCCTCATAACTCTCCCGTAGCAATTCACTCAGCAGCAGCTGCTACAGAGTCTGCACTCTTCTCTCTTCTCAGAGCAGTTAGCAAACTCAGCAGACTCATGCAGCAGACTCGTCAACATGAAGGTAATCCAAAATTTAACATCACAAAATCCAATCCAAGGTTATAATCAATTGTGGCTAATGTGTACATTAAATTATGGCGGGCTGCCAAGGACTCGTCAACGTGGGGGAAACACTTGATAATTTATGGGGAAAGTGTGAAGAATCTGGGTGAGGTGCTGAAGCAACATGCACAATAATCCCCACAAAGTAGTGAGCAGCAAGTGTACACTTAAGATCTATCTAGTGCAGGACGGTGCATCACATGAAAAATTGTCCCCGCTTTCATAAGGCTGTACAACACTTGGCTTATGGTAGATGCACACAAAGAGAGCTTTTACAGAATCCAAAATTCCCCCAGTGAATTTTTTTTTTTAATTCAATTATGTGTCTTGCAAACACGACAACACACAATTTATCTACATTTACTATTTATGTCATACAGTTTCTTTATATAATGTAAATGTAACTTTTCATTATAGGTCTGTACATTATATATGTCATCAGATTATGAATAAATTAGTACTGCACCACACACTTCCAAGTCAAGTAAATGTGTTGGAGAGCTTAATGGATAGGTTTGGCTGATATGAAGCAGCTCTGACCTCATTTCACAGGACACATATGAACAAGATACTGACAACATCTGTTTCATTAGAATAAATGAATTCTCATGAGGAAAAAAAAAACCTCAGATACGTTCAGGTCATACCCTCCTGGGTCTCTCTCACACAGCACTATTATTTCCCTAACTCAATTTTCTCACAAGCGGTAGGAGAAAAGTTTTGTAGTCGAGCAACTCAGCGCAGAAGTGCTGCCGTCAAAGCCGAGTAAGTATGACATTGGTATTCTGCAGAGACGGAGTGAGATGTTATCTAAACGATCACAAGGCTAAAGCTCTCAGAGGCTCGGAAATAGATCACAGAACCAATCCCATTACTTTTCTGACAGTCATTTATGGAGAGAACATTTATTTGCACTTCTCGGCTGACACAACCTTACAGGGGTTGTCCATTTTTTTTCCAAATCACTTTCTCCACTCATTGGTTAAAAAAGATGTGTTTCATTTTCCTTGATATAAAAGAATTGCACCAGTATTGGCCCATTTGTGTTGAATGTGTTCAATCCTTGGTCCTTGGTATTTGTCAAAAAGAAATTACATAAATTAACTTGTACTAGAAATGTTTACTGAATTTGTACTTCATTTTTACTAAACCAATGGCAATTAGCTACGTAACAGGACATGACAAATTCTATTTAGTCATCATATTACTTATTTTGCAGAACATATTTCAAATCCCAAAGCAAGAGAGCTCAAAAGCACCATCATTATTTTTCCTTTGATCCAACCTTCCATCTGTCCATGGCTTACTTCATTCTCCACCCTGAGCACAACATAAGGCTACTTAACATCATCTTAGCTGCAGTGATAAACAACACACCAGTCAGGTCTCTATCAATCACGCCCCCACCCTCCAAACACGCTCTGATTCTCTGTGGCCTCTCCAGGTCTGATTTACTCCTGCTCTGCACTCACTGTCCCAGTCTATTCTCTCCTGACTGCTTCCCCTCTTCACTAAATCTGTGCTGTGTCAGCTCCTCTGCTCCACTACTCTGTCTGTGTGTTAATCTGAGAAGAGTGCCGTTTAACTTCTCTCAGCCAAAATCTCATAAAAAACATCCTTTATTCACATGTATCTCCAGAGAGGAAATTATGGGATCCTTAAAAAAAAAACTCCACTAAATTAAACGACCCCATAATAGCATTTAAAAGATCAATCTCACCAAAATCAAATAAGAAAAAGGGAAATTAACATTCAGGATATTATGAATAATGTGTAGGCTGTTTAATAGTATGATAGCAACTAAATGCAAAATATTGAGAAAACGCAGTCAATGCAATTACACTGACTATACACTGCTGGTCCTACACAATTATTTCTTTGTGAGATTCTTTGAAAAATGCAATGAAAAATGCCAAAAACAATTATCCATTTACTACTTGAAAGAAAATGGAGTTCGCCTGCAGCTTCTGTCTCAGAACAATTGCATTAAGTTAAACTCCTGATATTACATTTCTGTGCCAATTCAATCACTACAGTACTAGGGAAAAAGAGAGTGACTAAAAAGGGACTACACAGACTTATAGGAAAAACTATATTACTATGGAATTGCTACCTTTGTACCTCTTCAGCAAACTCTTGTAAGAAACAACATCCAAAACCTGTATAAATCAATGCGGTGTTCAACGCTCTCAACAATGTTTATTAGACGAAAGTGTGTGTGAGAATGACAATGCATTATACAGAGTATTGTGATACCTGGACTGGTGCCTTAGAAATTATGGACTCTAGTTTAGACGAGACAGGCGAAAGCATGACCAATTTCCTCAACACTATGTGTATTCTTTTTATTTGTTCTGCTTGGCTCACAACATCCAGTATAATCCATGGCCTTTTTCAACCTTGGGGTCATTTCTGTAAAATGAGAATGCTTTTTATATTCCCTACATTTGGCTAAAATACTAATTAACAATTTTAAAAATGCAAAAGAATTAGGTAATTCAATTAATTAGTGCCCAGCATCATAATCATTAACAGCTTGTTATCTTCTAAGCAGGTAATGATTTATAAATTGTGTCATTAGCTCGGAAAGCTGCTCTGATTTTTCTGCTAATTTACAGCTCTTTCCCCTCATTGCTCTATGATTTATAACTATGTGACTGACTTTATTTAATTCAGGGTTTAGAGGCCTATAAATCAGCACCGGCCCTTGAGTTATAAAAGAAATATTGAATCCACTATAAAAGTGTGACAGTGGAGTCATTTGGTGCCATGCCCCAGTACTCCTTATACAGCAAAATGAGGAAGCACATAATAAATCTTAATGCCACTACATAACTATTAGAGACATCTTAATGCACAACACACATTCAGTGTCTGCTTTGAAAGACAATATGCACAGTGAAGGGTTCAGTGTTTTATGCTGCAAAAATATTTAGTAACTCTGTATGCCTCAAATGTAAATATTTCACGATTATCCACTCATAGTGCCAGTTTGTTTGTGTGTCAATAAACTCTGGTTCTCAGTTTGCATTTCCAAAACAAATGTGCTTATGTAAACAGCAAGGAAGGGTATTGCAGGGAATTGATTAAAAAAACATTTATAGCTGTTAAAAACATAAAGATAAAGAAAAGCCATTGACAAGCCTTGTTTGCACTCTTGTGCTTCATCCAATGGTTAGCATTCAGAAACTGCCAACCCTGTCCCTGTAAACAAACAAACAAACTGCTCCATGAATCTTGTCACCCATATCTCACCATTCATTCCCCAGAGCTTACCTTGGTCCCTTTTCTAGGTGACCGCCAATCATACTGCATGGTAATGCCTCCAGCTATTTCGTAGGGATCTGGAGATGTGCAGGGCAGAAATGACATGAAATGTCCAGATGGATACCAACCACACGAGAAGGCGTCTAGATGAGACTCACACCTCCACAGACTTGCCTCAGTGATTTAGAGTTGCCAGCTTCTGACCCCGTCACACAGGTGAGCCAAAAGTTCCACACATGTTCATTTTAGCTGTTTGCATAAAAGGTTACCTCACTCTGATTCTAAATAACAAGCATTACTGGGTACTCTGCTAAGCCCAGGCAGAAAAACACACCTCTATTCACAATGACATTAAAGAAGTACTGTCTCAGATACTTTATAGAGGCCATGTCAAACAAACACAAGTTGTAAACCCACCACCAGCCATCAATGTAGTAGTTGTCAAGAAAACATCACTTGTGATGTCAGGATAGATTAAATTTATTCTAGTCACAGTCTTTGAGACCAAAGCAAGGAGCTGAGCCAGATGGTAGGGATGAAGACCACACAAGTACAAAGTGTAATTTCATCAGTACTAGACTAAAGGATCTCTAAGGGGAGGGCAACCTCAGATGTTTCAGTGTTATTGTGGGTAAAATTATTAGGAGGGATCTGACCCAGTAGAGAGTCTTAGACGTGACACTTAGCACAATGTCATTATCTCCCATACATCTCCTGTCTCCTCTAGTGCAGCTGAAAGATTTAGATTGATGGGGGGAAAAAACATAAAACCATCTAGAAACAAAAGTTAAGTTAACTTTTCTGATGAAAGAAACTAGCATCAGCAGATTAGTGATTTACACACACAAACTTTCACATCAAAGTTAAGAAAACAAACCATGAATATTTAGCAAGGCTGTCAATTTGCAAATAAACTACAAAAATAAAGCAGAGGGTCTCAACCCAGCAGCACTAAGAGTGTTTGGCTACAGCATGGCATTTTGGGAAACAGGATAAATGAAAAGCCAACCCATGGGAATCCTTTTTAATTACATAAAAATAATGACAAATTTGATTCCCTACGCACCAAATCTGATAAACCATTCTAATAACAGGCTTGCTCTCTAAGATCAAGCCAAACAATTTATCAGTGTTATGTGTAAACATCCTAAGCTCCCGAGTGGCCACCACAGTGACAAAACGGTAGAGTTGAGATGACTTCCACAGGAACAGTATCACAGAGTAATAGAAAAGAGAATCACCACAAATTGAAATTATAAAGTTATGAACAGGACGCAGCCTGTCACTAGAGTACAGTCAAATTGAAAATGCAAACAGTCCAGCAGAATGAAAAGTGTAATGAAAACACCACTAAAGTGTTAATTTACTGGAGGTATGAATCTGCTCATGCACTATTAAAAAGCAGACCCCTGCAGGGATATTGAAACAAACACTCAACAAGCCACTTAACGCCACGCAGATGTGATGGTACCGCAGCCACTACAACGTGAAGTAGCAAAAACAATACGCTTACAAACCACCACAAAGGACTTGGGAGCACAAAGGCCATCACAGTGGAAGTGAATTTACGTCAGAGAGTCCTTGATCCAAAATAGCTTTTCATTCTCTCTAATGCACTCGGAAAGCTCAAAAAGCCCTACATATAACTCAGTTTCACGTGAATCAATGAACAGAAACACACCAAAAAGCCTACATCGCCAACTGCAAATGTGTTTGTTTAATGTGCTAGCTGTAGCTTGTTGGCCTTAGGGGCATTGCTGAGTGTTATAAATATCTGAAACAGAAGAGAGATATTTTTATTACGTAACTAGAGGTGAGCGATATACATAAAAAACACTGTTTTGCTTTTATGCAAAATTAGAATGTGTATGGTTTGTTCATCCACTTGAAAAATAAAATCAAAAACACACTGTGCAGAAGGGTGGCTCATATTGTCTCTGTGGAGTGCACACCATCAAAACAGGACAAACTTAGAACCATTTAGTATAAAGACCCAACTGTTGTTTTTGGTTTTTTTCACCACTGCACATGATTCAAAAAACTGCGAAAATGCCATTGGTCTTCTACTGTTCTTTTCTTCTTAAGTTAATTTGTTGACAAGTTTTGCTGGACAGAAGTGGAACTTGGCACATGGTGGAAGTAGTGATTTAGGGTGTAAAGATAAAGAGATAATTATAGATACGACTTTACCCACAAGCCCAGAGATGCCCACCCACAGTCTCCTGGCGAGCAGAGTGTGACACGATGAGCAGTAAGGCAGAGAAAGGCCACTTTGTGTGAGAGCAAGAGCTAGAGGAGTCGAAAAACAGGGCAAAAGGGAAACAGGGGGATGGAATTCAAACAGGCTCCCTGCAGCCTGTTCTTGTGGTTGTACAGTCAGTGGCACCTCAGGAAGAGCAAGACAGAAAGGCTTGCGGTAATGTGTCAGTTGACTGTGGTCAAAAAACTCAGCATGAGGAGAGTGAGCTCTTTCAGTCCACCAGAAACCAAAATAAGATTAGTTAAGGCCAGGAAAGTCTTAACAAGCCTTTTTAATGGCCATTAAATGAAGGTCTGAAGCCACTTGTGGTGACAATTAACTCGATTATCAAAAACTAGGTTTTTGATAATCGAAAAATGACAAAAATGTGTAGATTATTTTTCAGAGTAATCGATTAATAATCGGCTAGTGATGTAAAAGTGACTGTATTGCAATGTGGTGGACTTAAAAGGCAGTACTACTACTTTTTTTTTTTTAGCTCCAGTTAACATTTTGAGATAATACTATAGTACTGTAGTATGTAGAAACACAAATGTGTACCAAGAAGTGTGCCACACAGGGACTACATATAATTTTGGGAGTGCATTTTTGCAGCTAAATTCTAAATCTAAATTGATTGCGGTTAATTTACATTGTGTTCATGAATTCCAACATATCATAAGTTTAAATCTAATAAATTTAGAAATACCATCATAAATAATATGTTTGTCTTAAACTTACAGTATATGTGAATTTTTTTCCCCAATAAAACATTTATTCCTTCGTGCATCTGTGCAGACAGTTTTCAGGGATACACCAAAGTTTGTGGACTAACATTCCTGGGCTGGATATATTAGACATGTAGACAGTTTGTGTAAGTTGTCTCAGCTGGTGGTTAATTATGTTGTAATTTGATGCAATTAATGAAAGTAGAAAGCTAAGGCAGCCATTCGTGCACATATACTAGGTATACAATTCCCAGAGTGCCACTCAATAGGAAAGAAACAGATGCAATCATTGCCCACCAGGTATAACAAATCCCTGGTTCAGCTCCCTTGACACAAGAAGCTCACAAGGCACAGTCCTTCAAAGCAACTCGTGCAAATCAAACAGTCTATATCCCAGTTGGCTGAAAAAAGGAGCACATTAACATTCTGTCAGACGGGTCTAAGCCTTTAATGCAGCTACATCTATAATGGTGTGGAGCCAAAAACAAACAGTGGGGAAGAAGAATGCATTCTCACTGTCACTGATGTTTAACATTTTTGTATTCCCTTAATGCCATGATTTAATTAAATGGAAGGTCTCCAACAAATAAATGTAAGTAATTCAAGCAAGTGTTGTCAATGTATAGACTTTAGGCATCTGGGGTGGACTTTTCTGAAGTTTCAATGGGCTACATCAATGGTAATTATTCCTTTAAATTCATATTATATTATATATATATATTAAATCAGTCTTATGCTTTCTGTCAAAATGCATGGCTCATACACTTTCACCCAATAAGTCGCCATCACTTTTCCATAACCTTTCACCAAACCATCAGGCGCAACAATGACTCAGATTACCAAAATGTAAATTTTAACATAACGCATGTCTAATTAAATGAAATATCAGCAATAAAGCAATGTTGTATTTGCTAATATGTTTAGCATAAAACAGGTTTTAACGTTCTATACTTTATCCTATATAAAATATATTAACAACACATCCATATATTAACACACATATTGGGCTACAAACATCATGACTTATAGTAATGTGAATGCTTTTGTGGATAACTGTTGTAACACAAAGTTTTCAAATGTACATACCTTTTCCAAAACTTGAACTAAACTATTTAAAATCCATGACTTTTCCAAAGGCTCCACCAGGACCACATGGATCCTGACTTTGGCTCATCTTTGCACCCTTGGCATCCTGGGGTATTGTGTTTTTTAAATTACCTGTTTACACACTTACAGTACCTAGTCTAACCATCCCCGATTAGCCAGCCGGGGGCCGGGTCTGGCCAACGAAAGCTGCCTGACTGGACCACAACAATCCAATCTACACAATGAACCAAAGAACGCGAAATTATGTGCACTACTTCTGACATTGCGCTGTTTTCATCCCGCCCTCTTTCATCCACTAGCAAAGTAAAAATCAAAAACAGATCAACACCTCACACATCAACCACCTCGAGCAACATGGTCTGCTCAAAAAAACGTTAAGTGGACTTTAGGGATGCCCTAATCCAATACTTGGGCTAGAGACTAGTCCCATTGTAGACACAAAAGCTGATCAGATACCATTAGTGTCATTAGAGTAAATACACAGGTCCAATATGTGTAGCTCTATTTCTGTGGCACTACACCATCAGGTGTTTGGGTAAGATGACAAGATGGAACAAGTCAAATCAGCAGTGTGGAGATTTACTTTAATTATGAAGGACATAATTTTTATGGAGTACAACGCACTGCACCTCGAGCAGCCGTTGTCACTCTCAGACTCTTCAGCAGCAGCACAGGGAGTGTGTTCTCACTCACAGACACGGAGCTGTGCTTACGAGCAGAGCAGGGTCAGCTCAAGAGTGGACAGAAACTTAAGAGCATGACATATTAAACCAAAAATTAACAATCTCATCAAAATAACATTTTTATTTGTGAACAGATTTTGAGTATATTATATTACATATTTTCAATTCCGATTGAACTGTGTAAAAATATGATAAACTGAACTGTTTGTTTTAGTGCAGTCTCAGTTAGCTCTTCTTAGGTTGAATGCAGGCCAAGAAATTCTTTGTATAGTAGTTTGGACATTTTTACATTGATTTTGTGGAAAAAATGTAAAGATGCACTGTTCTTGCATGACCTATTCTATAATCAGTAATACTGATTATGTCAGTGTTTTGGCTTTAGTAATCAGCAAATAAAACATCTTGTACTGGCACAATTAGATGGAAATGTTTTCTGGCCCTTAGTGTAACTGGGGACCCTTGATCTAGTCCATTTAGTTGAAAACTACATAAATTATTGAAACAGGCCAGGCCCGGTTGACAACAGAAGTCTAAGTAATAAATGTAACTATAAAGAAAAGTCTGTATGAATTGTATGACCACAATGTATGACTAAGTGAAGTGAAATTTCAGATTTTTCTCTAACAAAACGATCGCCTCGATCCATTTTTATTCCTATATAGCATCTCTTATATATGACACTCAAAATTCAGAGGACGTTTCAGGACCTTAGAAAAACACGCGTGTGATTGAGATGACAACATAGCAGTGCTGTTGCTATGGTCTCTTGTAACGTAGCAACAGCTGTGGACCTCCGACCAAGGCCTTGAAAATAAACCCACGGGCAGTAAAACCCCTAGTCCGTATACTGGTGGGGATTTAAAAGAATAGGCCTCTGGATTCAAGCTTACCTGCAGCTATGTAGAGGTAGACATGCTGGGCAAATTTAGCATTTTGTTGTTCACTGTCTGCAACAAGAAGACTAATGTTGCTCCTACCTTATTCTGAAGCAGGGTAAGTCACTCCAATGGGGTGCCTTGACATTCAATGCTGCCTTCAAAGAAACAAAGACATGTTAGAAGTCTGGTTTTGGACCATCTCAGTATACTAATATATCCGAAAATGTATGTTTGCCTTTTAAGGGCATAAAGAAATTACATCATAATACATTTTAAACACAGGCTTAGGTCTGCTGGTGTGTGGGTGAGCAAAAAGGTCATGACAGGCTTAGGCTTTTTATTATGGCAGCTGTATGAAGCACATCTCCTCTTTGAGTGTCACACCAAAAATGAGATGAGTGAAAAGCAGGGAGATAAGAAAAGAGCTTTCGTGGAATGAAAATGTGGGATCTTCAATGTGATTAGGCATTCACAGCCAGACAAGCCAAATCAGAGGTAATGGGGAGCACATCAATACAGCAAGCAAAGACAAATGAGGGAAAAGAGGGATGGCATGGAGAGAAAAACTCTGACTCAGAGCTCATTTGATTGCAGTGAACAAAGTCTATTACTGTGACGTACACTCAGTGGTGAGCAACATGACACTTTCAGGAGATGAGGGGAGAACAGGGGCATTACTCCGGCTTTAATAACGTCCATTTATTTTACCTCATGCTGCCAATTGAAATGTGAACAGGCCACAGTGACACACACACGTGTAGGCTTTCCTACTTGTTTCCATCAAAGGGTGAAATGACATGATACCTCTGATCCTGTCAAAGCTAAAAAAAAACAACATTACACTCTGCTTTGGCAGTCCATTAAATTACTCTCTTTTTCACAACCATCATATTTAAAAAATGCCCTCAATGTGTTAAGCTGCTTACATAAACAGTGCCACTAAATAGGTAGGTGTTTTGCCTAACAATAGGTCATCCAGGTAAAAACCTCTTTTATACAATATATGTATAACTGTGCTGCCTTGCAATCCCTCATGCTCTTAAATACTGGACTAGATGTTTGACCTTTCCAAAGAAGAATATTATTAGGCTTTTTTGGAAGAAAATTCCTGCTAACTGTAAATCTTACCCTTACAACAGCATGTAAGACAACTATTTGGAGTCACCTATTATCCATTTTCTACAGTTGTTTAAAATATGTGATTCTAACACATTAAGTCTAAATATGGACTTTTAGATAGGAGACAATAATATTTAAAGTAGACACCCCTTTCATCATAGTATAGGCTAAATACTGTATTCAAGTGCTCTTTAATGTATGTGTGTAATAAAAATAACCATCATCACCTTTATGCCAAATAAGTCTACCCACACCCACTAAAGATACATCAGCAATACCACCTATATTTAAACCCTAAAATGAAATATTAAATATAATTGGAATAGTTATAGGCTCAGTGTGGAGGTTTTGCATAAATCGGAAAGTAAAACGATGGAATAGCCTCTACAAACAAAGTAATAAGCACACTAGACCTATCCCTCAGCAACCATTAGCACTCTAAGTTAGCTGTTTTTTAAAAGCAATATCAAATAACAGGAATAGCCTTACATTGGTAAAAAGAAAAAAAAAAGTTTTATGCGTTAACCCTCCTAGGGCGTTGTAAAGCTAGCATTAGGTTAGCAGCTAACTACAGCATGCTTGCACGTGTTTTCTTTGAGTTAGCGCTTTACTTCCAAATATCTCTTGAATAATTACACTTTTTAAAACTTTAGAGAACAAAGGCGGGTTTACTGACCGATTTAAATGAAGTCACGATGCTTCAACTGCATCTGGTCTGCATTTGAAGTCTTCTCAAGGCGCGCTTCTGCTGCTGCCGGCCTTGAGCTTCACGTAGTGCCTCCAACTACAAAGCCTTACGCCAAAATAATCTGGCTAAGAGTAGGATAGAAAACAAGTTCACGGTTTCGGCGTCCTCTTGATGAAGACTTCAAATGTATGTAGAGTTGAACAAAACTAAACATCTGACAAAATTGTGTATAATCACATCAAAAACACTCTTTGCATTTCAGTATTGGATAAAATAGACATTTAGAGCTTAATTGAATGAGTGTGGAATTGCAATCCGCACTTTCGCCACAAAGGCAAGCAACAACATCCCGCACCTCAAATGGGCAAAACCTAATATGGCCTAAACTGTGTTTCACAGTGACAAGTGTTAAAGCTGATCGTTAGACCTATTTAAATGACAGTGTCCAATTTGGCAAAATAGTGATCTATATCAAACATCACCCCAAACATCGGCTCACGGGGCAAGGCAAATGTGTTTGCTGTTGATGAACAATATTCATGCAGCTCACTCCACATGCCAGGCATCTGCCAAACTGCCAAAAAATGCTATTATGCTAAAATGCATAATCTGAATGGCCTAAACTTGGCAGGCTTTATAAAGGGTGCCATCTGAGCTATATGGCACAAGCTTGAGCAATATCAAGCAAAGGCAGCTCATCGCTGACTTCAGCTTTCCCTTTGTTTGTGGCTGGACAAAGTGGTGAGTCTTTATACAATAAGCAATCTCCTTCAATGGTTTAAAGGAGGCAGGAGCATCATAATTTCAAAGCAGGGAAGATCATGGACATGAGAAGAGCACATCATGATTTTAAACTTTTCACATCATAAAAAAACCATTGAAATGTCACAGGTGTCCTTGGCAAGGTGTTGATTCATCATAATTATTTTAATACATCTATCATTAATTCCATGTGTCCTTTGTGCATCTGAATTCTGAAATCATCAATCAGAATAGACATGGTCTATACGCGCCAGGTTATGTCTTTTTCTTCTTTCTTTTTTTTTATGTGTCCACGCATGGTAAACTACAGTTAAAAATTGTGTAAAAACTGCCTATTCAGTGTTGTAAGTGGGCATAAATGCCCATTTGTGTTAGCACTGTCATTTTTCTGTGACAAATCCCACAAGATTGACAAGTAATCTAGAGAATGTAGCTGCTGTCATTCAAGAACAGCCGTCCTAATCGGCACACCCTCTGCTGCTCATGGCTCTCCACTTCTCTCTGATCTTACAGTTAGTTTCTTTTGTCATTTGGCATGCCAGAATAGCCACAGTGGGACATACATGCCTTTAGCAACAATAGAGTACAACATTTCATGCCAGGAATTACTGGAATAACAGCATCACATGGCAGAGGGAGGACATAAAATGTGTGCATGAATACACAAACACTTTTGTCTGTCACATAGATTACATATACATGCCAAGCTTTGTTTGTAGTGCTTCTTCTTGTTCTTCTTTACCTTATGCATATTTCATTTTGTTTTACATTTTTAAACTTAAATCAATTTGTGCACTAGGGTCATTGAGTTGAGCAGTTGGACCAAATGATGTCCTAACACCCATCATCAATAAGATTGTCCTCTTGGGATTCATTAACTTAATAATAGCATAATGTTATGAATTGCTAGTGGCGTAGCTCTTTTTACTGCCTGTTTTTGAACAGTGGCAGGACTTTATTGCAAATGTCATCTGACCCTGCTAAAAGGAGAAATTAGATAGTGACTATGAAAGATTACGTTGTCCTCTGAATAACTTCTTTGGAAACACAGAAGACAAATCATGGAAAATTTAAGTACTACTCAAACGTTGTATTTCAATCCAAGACTATTAAGGAGGCATCAGTATTTTTAACACAAGGTAGTTTTCAGGGTTTGATTTATTCATTTTAAAATTATTTAAAAAACACCATGTGACATAGCCTGTTATATGACTTTGTGCCACTAGATGGGTTTATGAACCGCTGCAGTGGTCATATTTAAAGATACTTTGTGTAAAATGTTGTAAATTGAACAAAATGTAACACGTATCCCAACACCATATTTGTATGTATCTAGTGGACAATTGCTTGAGAGTTTGAGCCTTGGCATTTGTCTACCTTGGAAAATAGACACATAACACTCATGTGAACCCAGTGGAAGGAGCCCAGAGAGGACTCACTCTCACGTTTGTTTTTGAGCACAAATTCTTGCTTTATTCTGTCTTGATTTAGTGATTTTATTACAAAATGCTTTTCTTTATTTCTACTGGATTGGTTCATAGACAAAAGCATGTTGTCTCCTAGTAACCACAGCTGTTCACATGTTGTAAAAAGGATGAGGGTGATGTGTGGAATTGTATTCTGAACCTCCAGATGTCATCAAAAAGAACCAAAACTACACACTCCACCTTAAAAAAATGAAATGTTAATTTGCCACAACAAGAGAAGAGCTTGTTAAGCACATTAGAACGACTTGTCAGGTGAAAATTTGCCAAATTTTAACCATCCCTTTTGGCAGATATAAAGTAGATGTTATATATTTCCACCAAGTTTCAGGAAAATCAGATCCTAATGGTTTTGTCATTCACATTTAGTTTTTTTTTCTACTGACTGACATGGGAATATTGAGCACTCCAGAATCTGCTTTACCCTTTCATGGAAAATGATTTACAGAGTATATTCACATAGCACAGGGAGGCTTACAGGAAATAGCCATCTTCAGCATCTCAGACCATACCCTAAATGTTGGCATATGATAAAAAGAGGGATAGGGTTTACTCCCTTTGTAGTTTGACTCACACACTTCAACGCAAATGTTAGAGTGATTGCCGAAAAATGTGTTGCTATTAATGCATTCAGACTGGAACTCCTTTATCATCTGAGCATGTCATGACCCTTTATGGTTAATTCAGAACAACTGGCAATTCAAAATTATTAATAACACTGAGCTCAAAAGCAGGTTCTGACGCAAAAATAGATGAATGTATGTGTTCTTTAGTGATTAGTGAGCTGGGGAGATAACATCTGAGACCCCAGATTCACATTAACAGGCAGCTAAATAAATCCCATGCTGGGTCTTTACTGTCTTTGTCTGTTGGCCTCATTCTTTGTTATGGGCCTGTTAATGAAAGTACAGTGAATGCCTTAAAACCCTGTAATAGAGAGGCTTGACACAAAGACCTAAACAAGGGTCGAATGTTGTGACTGTGATAAGAAATAAATGCCTCTTTCTCTTTGCTATGCTGGGTGCTCTCCTCCTGTTTGTCACATGCAGCCCTTCATCCACACTAATGATGAGAGGCCAACCACAGAAATCAGCTTCTCCTAGGGTTTCAAAGCACAGTGAAAAACTGAGAGCTAATGCCACTAATCCAAGGTCAGCAGCCTGTTTCAAAATGTTTGATGCATAATTGCTTCTAAACTTAGTACCAAATGGCACTTACTGCAATTTTTTTTTTTTAAATTTATGCCTGATTGTGGTAAAAAGAAAAGTCAAAATGATCAGTTGTTTAAACCGCAGGACTCTTGTTCAAAACCCTTACAAAATATATTTCAGCTTCATTTACTCATTATTAATCAATAAATCATTCTGGAATGTGTTATTAACACAATGCTGCTGTCTACTAGAAAACGTAACTTAACAAGGAGTTACTTTAAATGGAGTTGCACATACTGTACATGCCCATAGCCTACCTCATTGTATGGATGCATTAATAATATACAGTCTATGGGACATAAATATATAAGACTCACAAAAACACTGGGAAGTGAGGATGGAAACACACTTTATTTTGTGCTTTTCCCTCTGTTTATAATAGAGTCAAGTTACAGTTTACATGTTCGGTGTTTACTTAAATAACTGGGACATTTAACAAAAATGTATAAATGTGATGTAAACATGATATATGTTTTCATATTTGTGTTTTAGTACTTGTGACTTGATAATAGTGTTTATTATAAAAATTAAAAAAAATAAGGCTCCATCAAGTTAAACTATATATATATATATATATATATATATATATATATATATTCTTATATATATATATATATATTCTTTGTGAGTGTCTAGACAGACACAGAAAAAGTTGTGTCCACTGAGCGTTAAAAAAAAAAATAAAAAGGCCTCCATGGCAATTTATTTTAGAGCACTATTGTTGTGTAGTTTCAACAATTTGAAACCCTTTCAGAAATCTTCTGTAGACTATGAAAATGCATACTTCAGTCAACATGAGAGAGGCTTTCACACTGGACTTGGGGCAATAGCTGCTCAAATTGAATCAAAAGTATGATTATTTTTACAGATAAATTCGTGATGGAAACTGTCTACAAAGAGAAAACCTACTGTACTTCGGTGTAGCCAAGGAAGGGACATGACACTTTCACATCCAAGCAGCACATCCTGTTCTTTCCTCTCTGCCAAGAGTGGACACACACAGGATCACTACAAATCGGGTTTAAACAAACATTCATGAGCATTTTTTTTCTTTCTTTCATTCACTTCTATTGCTGTTTAATCAGCCCCAGACTTACACAAACTGCTTAGTCTGTATGTTTCCTAGACCTCGCTTATCTCTACAGCTCCGTAAGACTAAACAAGATCATATTTACAGCCACATGGAAACTTTTGGGCTTGTTTCTCGTTGCCCTCTGTCCACATAACTGGACAGTGTATGCCATGTGGAGTAACTCATGGGTACTGATGCTCTTGGGTGCTGATGTGTATTTGTTTATGCAGTGATCTGTTTCTCTATTTTAGGCTGCAGTTTGTTTCTCTTGGTGTGTGCTTTGATTTGCTGTGTGCACGTTCTCTCACTTGTGTGTGGCATGCGTGAGCACTTGTACGTGCGTCTTTTTATCAAAAAGAACTTTGTGACCTTTCCATGATGGCTTGTCTAAATAAAGATTTTCTCTCCACCTCCCTCATATTTGGAAACCTTGCATGCAATTCTCACACAGCTCAAAAAACAAAACAAAAAAACATTACTTATTTTTCATTATTTGTCCCATCAAAGACATCTACTGTACATTTTATGTTTTCAGATGAAGTATGATTTTTTGCAAAGATTTTTTTTTTTCCAAGAATCATAAAGCAGAAACTGCAGAGGCGGCTGCTACCCATGATGATAATGTGACAATATTGCCTCCGTTGTTGCCTCTATCAACACTAGAAGGCACAATAAAGCAAAAGGATTTGGCTCCATAAAAATATAAGAGTAATTGTGTCCACAGGGAATGCAGTTATATTCCTAATTGAATGATGCAACAGTGCAAAATCTTTACAGTATGTGCTGGAAAACAGCACATTTAATTGTAATTCATGGTGACTTTTCATAATCCAATCAATCCATCCATTTCTACAACATATAACACACAATGGTTATTCCCCATCCCTACGCTTCTCATTAGTCTTTCTGAACTGTAGCCCATACTGTAAGTCACGTCTTACATCTCATGATGCCTTTCACATTGTCACATTGTTTTGATGAAATGTTGTTTGAAATATATCAACAGCTCTTTTACTGTATGTCATGATTTGTTGTAGTATAGGCAAATGTTACACACTGTACTATTTAGACCAGCTCTATGTATAAATCCTTTTATTTCTGGCTTTTTCTACTGCGGCTACCAAACAACAAACAGCAAAGAGACATTGGTGGGAATCACGACAAAGAATTTACTGTGCAATTAGATGAACCGGTCATGTTGAAAGACTTTTGAAAGTTTGTAATTTGTTGTCTATTACTCATTATCTTTATACTCAAACACTCTTTCTGCATTGTTTGTTTTAAACCAACAAAGCCATGTCCCTTTTCCCTTACCCTTAATTTAAATTGCTGGTATTCACCATTACCTTTCATCAGTCTGTGATGTTGGCAGGTGGGTGCTTTAATGATGTTAATGCAAAATATTGACTGAACAAGTTTTAATTCCTTTAAACTTCTCTCATCATGTACCAGTTACATCAACAATAATTCAGACTGCTGAAGTAAAAAAAATCAGAGTGTTACATTTACAAAGAAACCCAACTTTTGTATGTACTCCAAAGCGTTCAAAAAGCTCTCAATTTCAATTGATTTTTTTTATTTTTATTTTCGACAGCCGTTTTTTGGCAAATTTTGCAGGAATGGTAAGTGTTTAAATGTGTGTGACAGAAACAGTAAAACAGATCTGGCCTTGTCAAAAAGCATGCAAATAAACCTGACTTTAGACCAATATCCCTATGGCTATCTTAAATGCCACGTGACTAAACCTTGACTAACATTTTTATGTCACTAATGCCCAGATCAAATGTGTGCTGTTAGATGTGGCAATTAAAATGAATCTAGGTCAAGTCAATTTTAAATTTTAAAGTCATTTTTAAATCAATAACATACTTAAAACACATTTCTCCTATCCGTTTGCAGCTCCACAGAACCTTACCCCATGTTCAAACCTCTGCAACTTCAGCTGATGAATCAATGCAAATCTAAATTAACATAAAAGCACTCAACAGTCCAGCTGCCACTGCCCTCCTAGAGGTTATATTTTTATCACCGATCCCACGAGTGCATTTTAATTTTTCCACCTTTGACAGAGAGTTAGTCTCCATGCTTTGTGGCTCATTTTTCATCTTGCCTCAATGGGCAAATTACTGAGTGAAGAAATCTATCTGGCGTTATAACAAGGAAGAGATTGGAAATGGAAAATGCTCAGTGCTGGAACGCCCTCTAAACACATACATATTCATACAAGGCAATGCTACATCCATCATGAGTTTAAGATTTCAGCTAAGTGTGTGGCTCTACAAACTGTGCATCTGGGTGTATTCTCAACTTGCAAAAGTACTTGTGGTGGCTTTTTGCATTCTTCAGGCTACAATGTAGTGAGAATGATGATCTAATGAGAGTGTTGTGTAGCCTGTTAGTTGGACTCTCGTATTATCTCTGGAGGGTCCACGGCCACTGATCAGACCTGCTTTGTATTCTAGCAGAGAAAAAGCGTAGGGACACAGTTTCTGTGTGAATATACAACACTGTAAACATCTCTGTGCTCCCGTGCTTGGCTGTGCTAAGTTCACCTGAGCACCTCAAACCACCCATCGGCATGAATCAATTACTATTCAACACAGAGTGGCTGACCTCAAATGTAACAAGCTATCACAACAAGGCAGTGTGTGTGGCTGTATCTGAACACGTTACATGACTTGAATGCAGTATGTGACACTTGATGAAGGACGCCATGTTATATTATGTGTGTGCACATACACGATATTTGGCAATGTGCTTCATTTCAATTCCTTATGGAGTGGGCTGTTTGCTGGCAGAAGGCAGCATTAGGCCTCCCTGAAGTGGCCTACTTCTTATTTCCCACTGTGACACAAGATTTTCCAATGACATCTTGAACTGCCATCAGCCGACAATGTTATGGACTATTTCCAAATGTTGTGTTGCCATTCAGGGCTGTTTAGAGTGGTTTGAAATTGCCTTTTAGGTTCAGCGCCTTATAGTATAAAATTGGACTGGTTATGTAGCTTTACTAATTTGTGCATTAATTCAAAATTAACCTGATTTTTTATCCACCAAATCATCTGTCTGTCACATGATGTGCTTTCACTACTACTTGAATCTGTTGGAATGAATTTATTGGAACTCTTAATGCTTCTCTTACACAGGGTTTGGGTTATCCACAGGTTGTCAAGTATAAGCTATATTTATTGATTTTATTGTATATTGATAAGCACAATCATATTAATAGACGATAATTACAATAATAAACAAATAAATAAAACTTCAGAATCATTCCTATTCTTTTGCCTTATGTTTTCTTGTCTGGGCAATAAACATGACACAACTCAAGGTTTTGACGGTATCTTTATTTCCAAATGGGAGAGGGCCAAAGACAGATGCAAAGAACACTCATAAAGTCCAGATCCCAGAGCTGGACTGTGATCAAGGCAGATTACTACAAAAATGAACACAGCAGCAGTTTCACCACAACAAGCCATGGCAGGGGTTGAGTCATAATTTAACTCCTGTTGGTTTGAAGCAGTCGGGAGAGTTGCCATAGCTTTTTGAGGAAATAATCATTTGAGGATATGGAGAGATGTGTGCGTATAAGGAGCTCTGACTCCTGAAGTAAAATATTTAGTCTAATGAGGTCTCTCTGAGCAGCTCTTTGTGGCATAGACTGTAGACGTAATGAGCTGCATAAAGCCTGTAAATCATTCACTGCTATGGCTCATATTGACATCTTCACGTTTAACTGCATCTTGAGGAAAACTTTGACAACAGAAGCAATGGGGAGGAGAGCCTTTCCAGCTAAATTATTCATTAATAAGTATCCTTTTAATCATGATGGAACATTTGCACTAACTAGGTAAATCAATACAGACAAATGTTGGATTGTTTTGCATTATGCACAAACTCAAAGCTGGTACTCTTCTATTTGAACGTAAATACATTCCCAGGCCGTGACGTAACTCGTGGTTCTCAAAGCAAGACATAGATAAGGTCTTGTAAAATGTCACAAAGCTGTTCACTGTTACTGCTGTTCGACCACTATGATGAACCTCTTAGAATAAATGCGCAATAAATACAGGATACATGGATGAAAAATCATTTGAAATAAATAAAACAACTGCCATTTACTACCCTCCAATAAATACATTAAATATAAGACAATGAGCCTGATATCACTCAGGCTGGTGTCTAAGGCTCTTTGGTCCCTTGAGGGTGATCACTTGTCTCAGCTCCATAAGACTATGTCCACTTAAGACCTTGCCTTTGAGTTTGACAATCACATGCACGGAGAAATCAAGTGTTTATTGACTACGATATTATAGATCTGTAGGACTTGGCAGCCACAAGAGGCTCCAGCTACAGCAAAGTATATACATATACATGCCACACAATCGCTCTCACTCACACACAGGTCAGCAGAATTAGTAAATTGAAGTGTTGCTGCTGACAGCCCTTGTCCCATTGAGTCAGTAAGACTGTGTTCTGTTCACAGTTAGACACAGTTTTTTTTCACTTCGAGAAAAATGACAGAGCTTCAGTCTGTTGGTGAGAAAAATAAATGTGTTATTCATTCTCTTGCCTCGCTGGAAAAAAAAAATCCAGTGTGCTGTGTATAAGTCCAATGAATGCACTGTGCCAGAGGTGTCAGTAGAAAGTGCTGTTAGGAATAACACAAAGAGGTGACATTTGTAAGTGTGTTTTATATTTTTACATCCAGATACTGTCGACTGGCATGACTTTTGACAGACTCCTCTAATGGCTGAATATCCAGTGTTTAAATAAAATTAGAACCAGTGTAAAGAATCCTTTGTGTGTTGCTTTAATGTCCAGATGATGTCTGATACAATAATGCTTAAGATCACTTCAATACTGTTTCATTTTTTACACACTTCAGTTACACGTATGTCAACTTTACGATCCGGTCCAAAGCAGTACACTTTTTGCATTTTTGAATTTCGTGAAAGTCAAGAGGCAATGTCAATGAAAGCAACCTGAGTGTCTGTTTGTAACCCCAAAGAGAAAACAGAAAGGTGTCTAACATATTAGCTTTCAAACAAGTCCACGAGTTTATTCTGAAAGGTTTCTCTGTGCCCTAATACATTTATAATCAACAATCTCCACAGATAAAAACCGAGAAGCACATGTTTGCCCTGTGGCTGGACAAATTAAGACCGCCGACGTAAGAAATCATCACTAACCTTATGCGCTTCTTGTGCTTTGGACTGATAAATACAAGGCCCCAAGGCTGATGGGACTCTCAGGTCACTTCTTCCCAGCTTTAAATTCTTATAAACATAGAATCATTACTAAGAACCAAATGTATGTTAAATTCTCAATGCTCGGGGTAATGTCTCATGTGATCAAGTACCAGTGTGTCTTTACCAGTCACTCTTTCAGTCAGTCTTTATTCAATGAAACTTTGCATTCAAAATGTTCTCATCTGTCATACTCAAGTGTCAGTCTAGTCTCTTTCTGTTCTTTGTCCTGCTCACACCTCACAATGATGCGTATGTGTTTATCAAATGCAAGCTGGAATTTCACAGCCCATGCAACCAGTCCGCGCACCTTCACGGCTGGAGACTGAGACTCTCGTTTCTGAGGCTGACTGTTTGATTTTGATATTTTGCCATTTTGAAACATTTTGTGCACAGTTGCTTTTCTTATGCTTAAAAAATGTCATGCTGATTTTTCAAAAGGCTGGCGTGTATGTTAAAAGAAAGTGCCCTTGGTGTTTCTGCACAAAATCTTTTTGAAGGCCTTTCGGAAGTCTTTGTTAAAGATGGTGTAAATGACAGGGTTGAGTGAGGAGTTGCAGTAGCCGATCCAAAAGAAAAACGTAAAGAGAGGATCAGGGATAACACAGGTCTCTGGGCACACTGCCTGTAAAGAATAAGAAAAGAAGAATGGGAACCAGCACACCACGAAAACACCGATGACCACAGCCAGCACAAAGGTGAAGCGCTTTTCTCTGTTGATCATGGCCTTACGCCTCGCTGCCCCAGGGTTGTTATCAGACTTGGACTTTCTCCCTGGCACCAGACGAGCCCCCTTTGAAGTGGCGATCATATCTTTGTACCTCTTGACCGAGCCGGGGGAATGGACCCCTCCTGCGGGCGAGCCGGGCATGCTGGTGCTGCCTCTGCCTCCTCCGTGGCTATGCTCCACATCGCTCTCTGTGCTCGAACTGTCGCCGTTGTTATTGTCTGCTTTCCTGCCCTTCTGCTTGCCTTTCTTCCCAGACTCTTTGGATTTTTCAGGGGCCACGGAGGACGGAGAGGAGGGCCCATGGGGGGAGCTGTCAGGGGTCAGTGCTCGGGAAGGGGATGGAGGCTGCAGGAGGTTGTTTGAAGTGGGATTCTGGGAGGGCTCAGACTCCTGAGAGGGAGAGGGGGTGATGGCAAGGGTGGGGGGTCTTACTTTGGAGGTTTTGTTGGAGGAAGGAGGGGTGCTCTCCTCATCCTCCTTGCCATTGGCATGCACATGTCGAGGAGTTTGGCTGGGGGTGGCACTGCCCACTCCATCCTTCCTGGGCTCTCCTGGGGGACAGCGTGTCCTCTGCTTGGCAATCTGGTAGATTCTGATGTAGACGAGGATCATGATGAGGCATGGGGCGAAAAAGGAGCCGATGGTGGAGTAGAGGATGTACCAGCGCTCATCATTCAGTTGGCACTGAGGGCCCCTGTCCTTCCCCTTTGCCTGCTTCTCACTTTTGTTCAGTGAGAGCAAAGGTGGGAAGGAGATGACAGCCGAAATGAGCCACACCACCACAATGGCGGCTTTGATACGCTTGGGAGTCCTCTGGCGGCCATATGTCACCCTGGAGATGGACAGGTAGCGGTCTAAGGAGATGGCACAAAGGTGGACAATAGAGGAGGTGCAGAAGAGCACATCCAACGCCAAGTAGATCTCACACCAAAGAGACTTAAAGTACCAGTAACCCAGCAGCTCATTGGCCAGTGAAAAGGGGATGATGAGAGTGGCCACTAAAATGTCTGCTGCAGCCAGGGACACCAGGAACAGGTTCTGTGGACCTCGGAGAGAGCGGCTGGTCAGCACAGCTATGATGACCATAATGTTGCCCACTATAGTGAAGACCACCATAAGTGTTATGGCAGTAGCAAAGGCTGCTGTGGCTTCAGGCGAGTAGGGTGCCAGCTTCAGCATGCTCTCGTTACATGGGACGGATGCCACTCCACTGCTTGTGCTGCTGTTCCAGCCACTAAGCTCCATTGAGCATGCACTCTCCACTGTCGATGCCATGCCGTTTGTATGAGCTGTGAGAGTCTCACAAAAAAAACAAAAAAAAACAAGGAGCTTTGGTTAAAAATTTGCATTATAGTGCTTAAAACTGCATGCTACATACGTGACTGTCCTACATCGTCTCCGTAGCTGTAGCCTAAGTATCAACCGATTTTCCAACGACATAGAATAAAAACATTTCCAGTTTGCATCCAAGACTAGTGTTACATGCAACCCCTGACGTGGTTAAGTTCAGCAATAAAAAGTGTTTAGTTTGAAGGAAGCAGGAACAAATTTTTAGATTTAGTGTTTTTAAAATGTATGTCATGTTTACAGTTGTACATTAATGTGAACAAATCAGATTTACAGGACATTTTTAAATGATGTTGTCCTGTTATTTCCACCAAACTGTAATCAGACATCGTTATTGCCTAAACATAACCACAAAATATTTATATATAAAATGTGTATATCTTGTTTCGCAAAACCTAATCAAAAAACAAACAAAAAAATGAGCAAAAATTGTATTTTTAGTAGACCACAACAGATAGTACTTTCTATATATTTACCTCAGTTGTTACTTAATGCCCGCGTTATTTCCAATATTAACTCCCGTGCAACCTCCACGGCAGCTCTCCCAAGTCCATTGTAAGCACACAGCAGCAGTCCGAAGCGGTGCGTCAAGCCACGGGTCAGTGGTTTTCAATTAAGAACCTCGCCTCAGAATTCCTTTCAAAAAATTAGTAAAGAATTTGGCTTAAAAATAAAAACAACAGGCAGCTGAACTGAAACTTCTTGCTCGCGCAAAAAGATAATTGGGGATCTCAGTTGTGCTTGTGTTATGTGGGATCAGGCTCATTGAGAGAGAAAAAAACAAGATTAATTCATCAGTCATCTCCACGCGTGTCCCCATTGAATGGCACATCTAAAGCCACATCGACGAGCAACCAATGCGCAATATTTACAATAGAAGATTGTAGCTGATAAAGTGGGACAAGCGCGTCCAGTCCAAGCCAACGAGACAGAGTCAAAGTTAGGCTGGCGCGCTGCGTCCTGCGCTTGGAGCCACTCAGCCTTTGGTGGTGTTGAGAAGTGAGTTAATCCCACAGAACTGCTTCACAACGCGTCTCTGGCCGTGCGGCGCGCTCCCTGGCTTCTCTTGCTGCTCACAAGTTGGCAGGATGCCATGGTGAAGCGCAGCAGCACCTCGCTTGTGAACTGGACCACAGGATAAAAAGCAATGCGCGCCCTTCCTCCGCGCTCTCCGCTCCCTCTCGCGCGTCTTTTAGCCCTGCTGATGTCACTCTGAAGCTGTGAGCGTCACGGGATGCTTTCTTTTCTCTCTATCGGTGTAGCCCCCTACTCCTCCCCTCTTCTCTGTCTCTAAGTCAGTACCCAAGAGGCTGTCATAAAGCGTCTCTATTAGGCACGGCTTGTTGGGTGGTTCCGCCTTGACCATTTTACTCAGCGGGGCGCTTACTGGGCCAGCTAATATGACACAGCTAGTGCAGACCATCTGTTTTCTCAAGCTTCAGCATCATGATCATCTTTTCCATTCAGCCTCTCTGTTACACAGCACTTGTCAAGTTCACCATTTCTGGCTAGTTCCTCTTTTTATAGACCATAAATAACACTATCCTGAAGAAAACTACTCTGAAGACCAGCCAGTGAAAAGTGCAAAGAATCTTACACGGAGAGCCCCAGAAAACTAAGAGATCCAAGGTTACACTCAACTCACAAAATTGTACACTAGACTCAGAATGACGATATTTCCGTAAAAGGATTGCTCTCTCTGCAGCAGCGTAAGCCAAGCAACTGCAATTCTCATTTCACTGCAAGACAAGGCTGGAGGGGTCAACAACCACTGGATGAAGGTCAGTGTGTAGTCAAGACCACCTGTGTTTTACCACAGGTGATTAGAAATGTAATAGTCGTAAACAAATGAAAAGAGCTCACTTTTTGCTTTGTTATACAGTTACCAGACTAAAACTGATTGTGGTCCTTTGGTGGGGCACATTATTTAAAAAAAAATCTACCTCTAAATTGTTCAGTTCTTCTTAATTTATACAATTTTAAAGGTTTAAAGTTTATGGATGTAAGTGACATAAAAAGTCAGACAGGTGAGTTACTTAAACCTATGTATATCTGTACAATTTCAAAGAGGACACAAAGTTTCTACCTTTTTTCCCCTTACCTTTGCTTCTTGCTTAAGCATTGGCATCATCACTTGACCTCCGTTTTCCTTCAACTGTATTATGCCAAAGATCTCCTTCCCAAACCATTGCACACATCCCTGGGATTTTGTTCATTACACCAGGGATCAAGTGGTCTATTGTTTTTTTTTAACAAGTTGAACCTTTTTGTGCAGCATCAATTAAACAGCAGCAGAGTGTGTGCTAAGTTGGTACACACATTTAGCAGCCTACACATATACGCTGTGTTATGAATGGTGAGTGGGTAGGAGGTACTCTTTGCTTGTTTTTTTGTGGTGCGTCTCCCACACATTGTTGCATTAATGAACGAGAAGCCCAGCTAACCACCCATGGAATTACAACTGTGAGTCCTGCTCAATAATTGTACGACCTTCAGCATCCACAGCCAGTAATGGTTGTGCATTTTCGCTTCACGCCACACGGTGTAAATATAAAGAAAAAGAGAACAATTCTTTTTGAGAGTGCACTCCAATTAATTGCTTGTGTTTTCCATGGCTGAACTTTGACATACTGAAAACGCATTATGGGAGTTGGGTGTGTCACTATTCTCAAGGTTATTGAAATAGAGTGGTAAATACTGTAATGCTCTCTGCACAGAGCCCCTTTCCTGAAGTGATGTTGTGTAAGAGCATGTGGTAAACCAACGTGTGCAGAATACGGCAGAAAACTCTGCTGTTGAGGATCATGTACAGTGTTTCAGTGGATTGCCAAAGCCTGGAAAGGGCATCGGAATGAAGCAGCTTCACATGTCCCTTTTTTAAGAATAAGACCATACAATGCTCGTTTCTATTACTCTGTAAAGTAAACGTGCCTTTAATAATGTTCACACACCTCTAGTTCAGCATGCTGTGGAATTCTAAACGGAGAACAGCATGGTCCAAATTATTGATGACACAGCCCAGTGGATTTTTTTGGTTGAATTGCTTGCCTTCTACTTCTAGGAAATACAGCATTTTAATTATGTCAACAAAACCCAGCAAGTGACAAGGCCCCAAATACAGAGTCCTAAAACAAATGCTTCTGCTCTTAAATCTATTCCCTTCAAACCATACTGGCCACTTTTTATTTGTCATGTGACATGCATCCATCATTTTATCAATATTTTCAGAAGATCTGATTTGTATTCAATTGAACAAAACATTAAGTTATTCAAGGTCAGGGGCCCATGTCTACGAGAGATCACAAGTCACCAGTGGTGATGTCCAAGTCAACAGCAACAGGAAGAGAAAAATGAAAGAATTTTTTTTATCTACCTATTTGTTCATATTATTGTGCCCCTTGGAGATATCTTGTGATCCCTGGGAAACATCCGGGACAAGGGACTGCATTGTGTCAGTACTTGTCCTCACAAATACTGTAGAAGAAAGTGTGTGTGAAACCTGTAAATGACAGGCAGCTCTCGCAGATGTTTATACATCATTACAGTCATTTACCTTTCTGCATTTGTAATCAGGCACATGTGAATGAATGCTTGAGTGCCTGGTATATCAGTACACTGTAATTCTCCAGTGGGCATTATCACACATATTTCTGGTGTTTTCTATTAGCGGTTTTCTCTGAGTGGACATTTTGCTTTGACTGATACAAACTTTAGCTTTGAATAGAAAAGTATCACATGATCTGAGCGTATAGCAAGCCTAATAACAAAACACACATAATATATGAATAAATTGCGTTGTATTCATTTAATCTGGACGGACAAAATTAAATGCAACCATAATCAGTGATAATGCAATGGATTTGAAAGATCCTTGCAATAAAGAGTAAGCTTCAGCAGTCTGCGGGCGCCACCTGCTGGATATATCTTAAAGAGGCTTTCTTGTCTTTTGAAACACAGCCACAAGAGGGCACTAACAGATCTAATGCTTGAGCCCGATGCTGTTGAGTGATGATTATTGACTTGTACGTTTAGCTATAGCTGAGGTGATCTGATTTGTTTATTGGAACTTAAATTTAGAAAGACTGAATTAAAGTATGACATAGTCCTGTTACTTTGATCTATATATAAACATTTGGGAATAGCCAATAAAGGCTGATTAAGTACTAAAGATGTTTTATGTCGGAAATATAAAGGTATATCTTACAGGGACATATTACAGCTTTCCACTTTCTAGAAACTGCAGTGGCCTGAAATGTGAGACTTGCTGCTTGAGGGCTCTGATTATTTTTGTCAAATCATCTTAAATGTAATTACCCATAACAATTTTTCCAGTAGTAGGGATTTAATCTCAGCTCCTTTACTAAATGAATCAGATTGTGCATCTGTTTCAAAAGCACCAAACTCAATTTTGAAAATGCATTTTGTGACATAGACAGCAGATAAAAAATAAAGACACCGTTACTTTTTCTGTATGTTTTACGGCAGGAATGATTTAAACCTTTCTGAACATATTGTGCTAAAGACATTTTCTAAAAAAATATTTTGGAATTATAAATAAAGTTAAAAAATATGATTTACACAACAAAAAAACTATTTCATCCAGTCTCAATGCATGTCTAAACTATTGAAATTTAGGGTTACTTGTGGACCAGAAATTCCTTCTATGCAGCACAAAGTAAAAAATGTGTCACAGTGTTTGCACCAGAATAGAAATACAGTGTCACAGCAAAAAAACAAGACAGCCTGTGCAGTAGATCAGTACCAAGAGTCAAAGTAGAAACCATAGATAGAAATACACACAACAACAGACAGAGTGCTACAAAATTCCCCCAAAAGACTGAGGAACTACTTCTGAGTAGCTTCTCCAACTTGGCTCAGAATGAGTTTGTGTTTTTCTGTAGAGCTTATTGTGACAAAGGTTTGACCCAGTTTGTCTAGAGTATCCAGTGGCTTTCTGGGTATGCCTCTAAATTGAACACAAATAATACTTTTGTATCCAAATCCGTAATGCTTTGGATCTAGCGTTAATGAATACGAGAAAGAACAGGGGCCTGGGATTGTTCTGGATGTTCACCCTTGGCACAGCACGTCAGTCTCAAACTGCAGCAGCTGTCCCATGAATGCCAAGTTGGGGGAGATGATGTGCCGCCGCTGCTTCACAAAGTCAAAGGCCTCTTCAAGGCGAACACGCTGAGTGTGCATGAGATAGGCCAGACAGATGGTGGCGGAGCGTGAGATACCTGCCTGGCAATGTACCAATACTCGGCCGCCATTCTGCTTCACTGAGTCTGTGGGGGCGAGAGACGAAAAGATGTTCTCCATTACATCTGTGACCACCCAGTCATTATTTACCCACATCATGGACCAAAGTTCAACTTTCAACACACAAGTTACAAAGCTCTTCTCAACTCAGCTATTAACATACATTTCGCTTGTGCAGCATAATCCAGTCATTTTGTAACCAGATTAAAAAGTTTAGCCAGAAGCCTGGGCTTCAAAATGGATTAGGAGCACAAGCAGCTTTTCAACATTATTTGGATATTTTTTATGTTTTTGTATAGGAAAAACAAGGGCACAGTTTTAAAGCTAGTTAAATAATTGTTTAAAACATTTTGTTATGTAAAGATATGTGTATTATAAATACACTGTGCACAATTTGTATCACATGCATTCAGGGTTTTTTGTGAGAAAACTCACCAATAAAGGCAATGGCTGTGGAGAAGCATGCACTGATATCAGCAGCGAGACTGTCCTCCACAGTGAGGCGCAGGTACTGGAGCTCCCCCTCATAGATATTGGGACAGGATGAAGACACATTGAGCACAGCTGTGATGCCTGCTGCGTCCAGAGCCTCTCTGCGCGCTGAGTGAACCTCACTTCCAAGGAACAGGAAGGGCAGAAGCTCCACTGGGCCATCCTGCCAGTTACAAATGACATTCATGTTGTTCAATGTTCAAATGTTCTTGTTGTGCAGTGTGGTAGGCTATAAGACAGTAAAAATAGTTTCCCTCACTAGACTAAGATGTGTGTCTTCAGGTCAATTTCCAAACATAGAGAACAACATGTATGTGTATGTAATGTATTTATAGACTGTGAAAGAAGTATTTTAGTTTGTAGATGATCAACAAGTTTTCTAATAGAGATACCAAGAATAAATGTTTCTTACCCGATCATATGAAGGTGTTGTGCGACCTGTCACTCGCTCTGGTTCGACTGTGGGCACTTTTTTGCAGATAGAGTTGTAACACAGCTCTGGGTAGGCCTCAGAAAACCCCTCAAATCCACCTACAAACAAGGTCACAAAGTATTAGTTTGGAGGCCTTTCAAATCCTGCTTTTGAGCTCTTGTGCATTAGACTACGGGTGATGAAATCAAAAATCGATTTTTATACAAGTTATTGTTTTAACAAAGTAGCCTTGTCACCTTGCAAAAAGCACACCTGCGTCCTGACTTCGCTCTGCAGGGCACTGAGCAGCATTTGACCCACGCTCTCGGCTTTCAGCTCGTTTATTGAGCTGCTCCTCTCGTCCACTACCACCAATGGACAGAAGAGACCTTGCCGCAGCCGGTGTAGGAACTCTCTGTCCGGGATGAGCCACTCCAGAGCCACCGCGGAGCTCTTGGACCTGCGCCGCAGCATCGAGTTCCAGTTGACACTGCGGGATTCAATGATGTGCGCCAGGGAGAAGTCCAGGAAAGGTCTGCAGTCCAGCACCACACAGCCGCCTAGGGGGTAGTGCTCCTGGGGCACCCGCAGAATTTGGGCCAGCTCATGCCCACAAATCTCCACCAGCTCGAAGCTGGATGTCATGGCGATAAATTAGTAAGCAAACGTAAAAACTATAAATGCCTGTTTATTCTATGTGAACAATCTTGAACGAGCAAACAAATCCGCTGTAAAAGGCAGGACACTTTATCTGATCATGTGGTGTTCACGGCCTGACGTGAGGTTAGTTTAAGTCTGTACTTTCACTCACTTCATTGATAACAGCTGTGAACGGGGCAGGGTCCTTATGTCTCCTCCCACTTTCCACAGGACAAATACATGCGGCGGAACTACCATATAAGGCGTACCTGACACTCCTAATAAGGGCCCTGACGTGTCTTCAGAGTTTCCTACCGCGCACGTGGTGACTTGGGGTCGTCCGTGGTTTTGTGTCGAATGACGTGATGCGGAGGTAGAGCCATGTTCAGAGATTAAGGGAAATGTTTTACCCCTTTGACAACTTGATTCTGTTTCTGTCAACAAGATACTATCCCACTGCTGTGTAGCTTTAGAGCTAAAGTTTCATTTTTTTTTCTAGCCAGACAACTGGGCTAAATATAAGCATAAAATGATTTTGTAGGCAGACCCTACATACAAAACGATTGTATTGAAAGTGCTGTAGGTTTTATGTTGACTTAATTCTACTGAGAATGCATTAAGTTGTCTGTTTATATCTTGTGAAATGCTTGTTGTTTTAAGGCCTAACACACTACCATAGTGGATGTGTTATGATAAAAGACCTGTATTAAGCAATAGCTGACATGAAATGTATGTTTCTCACTATAGCATTTAAATGTAAATATCAAAGTAGCTGTATCAAACATTTATTTAGAGATACAATAAATAAGTGTTTAAATGAAATTATGATAATTTTGTTTCTAAAATGTCAAATGTCAACAAACGATACTACTACAAATTATACCACTATAACTATTTATTGTCAGAATGTAGTTTTATGTGTTTAAGATCAAGTCCACAATAACTTTTATACAGTACAAGTCAATTGTCCTATAAATAACATCTTGAGTTGCCATGTGTAATACAAACATTATATATCATGTCTGGTGGGTATAGTTAGTGGTACAGTGGGCAGTCTGATGTCTGTTTCATTTCCTCACATCCCACACTTGAATGATTCTGCCATCCCACTCAAACCTCTGACTCCACTTTCTTTGTGCACCCACTTCCCTTCTCTGTCCCATAGTGCTGACAACGGCGCCCCCTTCTCATTACTCCCACGTTCCCATGCAGCCTCCCTGCTGTTGCAGCATTTTCAGTGTACAGCAGGGAACAAACACAGTTCATCATAGCTGTCAGCCTCCAAAATAAATGAAACTGTCATTGTAACACTAACATACACACAAATCACATTGAGAAAGCTGTGAATAACAATAACAACATCTACTTTTGGCACCCTGGGTTTGCTTCTCATCATACAGGGGATTATCCAGGATTAATTTGAAGGCTGGGGCTATTAATCTCTGAAAACCACTGTAATCCAAGATTTACCTCATGTCATTCCTCAAACACCCATGTGACAACACCATTCAGGGGATGCCTGCTGAGGCCTGATTTGATTGGAAATGGATATGTATTTACATTCTCCTGTTTATGCCTGACATTTCATCACCATATTGATTTGCCCTTATTCATATTTCATTTAATATTTAATTATGTCTTACTCATTATACACATGACAGTTCATTTATGTGCAACTAACATTTGTGTAATTTTACTGCTTAACTTTGCATTTAATGTTGGAAAATTTGCCAGAAAAATGTACATAAAATGACTAAAACTCTTGTAAAGAGTGTATTAGTAAAACAGTGTCCCTTTTACAGAAAACTCTGCATTAGATTTTCTTCTTTCTTCCTCCTTCTTAGTAGGTCCTTCCTCATTACTCTATAAAAATAAAACAAAAAATCACTAAAACCAAAAACTACCTCCCAAAATATATATATGACCTCATGGTGGGATTTTATAGTATTAGTAAGGAGTGGGTAGATATAAAGTTACTAGACCAAATAGTATGAATGAGCTGTAAGGAGCTCCTAGGTCTTACACTTTCTATTTCTTGATCCTTAGATGATCTGAGGTTTTCTAAAAAATATAAATGATAGATAATTTTCTCTAACATCTTACACTACCCAATCTGAAAATTATGCCACATTATATATTACATGTTAACTGATAAGTTTAACACAGAGCACAAAACTTTCCAAAACATTAAATGTACAACTTACTTCTACCTCTACAACACCATCTGATCTGGCGTCTGTTGTTTGCTAATTTATAATGTTACCTTTATTTATCTGTAAAATGTTTTTGTGTATTTCTGTCTACTTTCTTCTTTAGCCTTTGAACCTTCTTTCAACAAATCGACTCTCAGCCTCATTCTGTGCCTCTCACCTGAGAAGAACAACGAGGCCTATGCTTGCAGCAAGACAGCTTGCGGTAACCACGGCGATGACTGGCACCAGTAGGACCTCCCTTAACTCAAAAGGTGAGTAGCTGTTTCCCTGAACAAGCGGTGGGAGAGTGATCACTGGCCTATGAGTTTGTGTTGCCAAAGCAATGACTAAAGGGAGTAACAAGGTTGAAAAGACACAGGTGGTCAATGCATTTTGAAAGTAAAAGAGCTCATATTGCATTATACAATGAATCCAGAAGAACCATATGACAATTAATAAAATTAATATTATGATTAATATTTGATGAAAATGAATTATTATTAAAATTAAGGATTAAGGCACTTTTGTTCATCAGAGAATAAGTAAAAAAAAGTTTGAAATTTAGATTTTCCCTTTTAAAGGTCACATGAATGAGTAAAACAAAACTTTACATTAGCTGTTTTGTACAACATTTACCTGAAACTAAAAAAGTAACTTTGTAAAACACTGTTCCACTTTGGTTCTGCAATGAGCAACGATAAGTTCCCCTTTCTTCCATGTGCAGCTGATTTAAGACCACAGATGAATCATCAGTCACTACCAACACTCTGAAGTCATTCTCCTCCAGCTGCACATAGAAATAACATAATATGACGGTGATGGTGTGTGTGGATATGAAAGAATGTTTCTAATATTGTTTTGTGTTGGGAAACCTTTTTACTTCCTGGCACTCCCGGGGCCCAGGAATAGTGGTACTCGGGGTTTCCTAACAAAAGGCGATGCCAAGGGAGGAAACAGTCCAGCACTGCCTGGTTACCCTCTTCTGCCTGCACTGGGTACTCTGGGAATGACAGATATGGCTGCTTCATTCACTCAGGATTACTTCATTCATTCACTCATTCATTTTCTACCACTTAGTCCCGTTTGGGGTTGTGGGTGGCTGGAGCCTATCCCAGCAGCTTTTTTTGGTGGGGTACACCCTGGACAATGGCCAGTTCGTCGCAGGGCTGACACTTAGAGACGAACATTGACAGACAACCATTCACTGTCACATTCATTCACTAGGGATACTTTAGAGTTGCCAATTGACCTATACATGTATGTCTTTGGGCGGTGGGAGGAAGCTGGAGACCCCGGAGAGAACCCACAGTGACACGGGGAGGACATGCAGACTCCTCACAGAAAAACCAGAGTTAGCTGACGATGTTTGAGTTGGCCACAATCAGCCAAGGATGTTTTGAGTCAGCCGTGATTTGAACTCACGACCTTCTTAGGATTACTTTCATAATCTTTTTATTAGCTGTGCACATGGACAAGCAATGCAACTGTAAAGAACACATTTACCCACTTGTGACAACATGTGCCACTGATGTATCACACCCACCCACACACACCCACTCAGCAGTATAAACAAGCAGTAAATAAAAAGCATATACCTCCACAATCCTGTTGGCCAGTGGGAGAGGGGCAAGTGTATGTCTTGTAAAGGCAAGCCCTGCAATCCATGACCCTTCGAATAAGAAGCCCTAAAACAGTTTTGACATGTGACAGAAGATACACTGTCTCTGCGATGAACCAAATGTTATTGTACAGAGATTTACAGTCACACATATGATTAAGAGATGAAATGCTGCAACCTTACCACACTTGTTAGGGCACAGTCCTAAAGGAAGAAATGCAAACAATAACAAAGTAATCAATCTTATATATTAGTATCTTTAAATAACACATCATGAGTACATTGTTTTTGTGTGTATTGAGTTCAGGCTTTACCATCAGGTATGAAAGAGTTCAAATGTTTCTCTAATATCTCCCGACCTTTTTCCATGATTTGAATAGCTTCAGATGTTGACCCTTTAAATAAAGCATTACTGGTGAACACATAGATTCTATACAACAGCATGTGTCATACGTCAGAAGGTTTGCTAGGGCTTACCTGTGCGTGTGCTTTTCAGGAAGCGGTCAAATTCACTCTGGTACTCTGTTCTGGCTCTGTAAAGAGTAGTGAGGTCTGACAATAAGTCAGACACAGTCCACAGAAAATTGTTTAATAATTAATAATTTGTTTAATAATAATATCATAAGAAGACACATTACAATCATAAGAGATTTGTAAACAAAATGTCACATTTTAAAATAATTATTAGTAGCAAAATATTTATAAATACCTTTTTGTTTTTTTGTTTTTTTTTAATCAAAACACACATCTAGGATTTGATGTGCTGCATGGTTAAGCTAAGCAATTTTAGTTTTCCGTCTTATGGTTAAGTAGAGTACATTTTCTTTACAAAACTAACAATCTCATCTGTCTGACTACTTATGAATAACCCAAAAAATGGTCTATAGTATATTTAAAATTTAGTGTGAGGTTTCTTTACTATATTAACTATTGCTGAATGTGTTCTTTCTCACCAATTACTCCCCTGCGATTCTCACTGGTCTCTCTATAGGTCACAAAGGCATAGTCACAAATTTTTTGGAGCTCAATCTGTTTGAGCACTTTGGGCTCAGACAGAATAAAATCCTCATGCATCAACCTTATGCTGCGCTCACACTGCAGACAGGTCTTGACCTGAGATATAGTGATGTGCAGAAACAGCAAGATCAGAAGCATTTTCCCCTGGTTTGCATTTACTTCAGTCAGGACAGACTCTAAAAGAAAGGAGAATGCAATTACTATTTAGTATTATTGGTGTCATGTGGTAAAATGGATGTTATTCATTCGTCCATCATTCATTCTTTTTGTTTGCACAGCAAATGACAACGATTTTTAAAAGCAAGAACGAACCTGGTAACGCTGATCCTGTTAGTCCTGTGTAGCTATGTGCTGCCACCCAGTGGTAAAATAGTTATTTACTATGGCTGATCTTACCCTCCTGGTTACTGCAGGAAACTCTGAGTTGTTCTTACAGACGTGTTTCAGTAGTGGGCCTTTATTATTTCACCCATTTATTGCAATCACAGAAGTCAAACGTAAAAAATAAACAAAATTTATTTATTTTATTTACTGGCTATGTCTTGTTACCATGACAACTAGTTTTACACGTTAGCATACTTTTTTTCAGCTTTCAGTTACATATTAGCATAAAATAAAGCTCCAGTTTGTCATTCAATTTTTTTTAAAATCTACAATCTTTTAAGAAAAAGTTATGCTTATGATTTTACCAAACTAGCTACAATCACCTTTAGCAAAATGAATTGCGTGTAATATCACGGTATATTAAAAACCTACGGCTAAACTGCAGCATTTTGTAGGTTTTATTATAACAGTACAAATACTACATATCCCAGCCGCACTTTAGGACGTGTAGTTTCTGAATGACTTGTACATAGACCAATCCGCTTCTAGTTTTACTGTGGTGGGCGGGTTCTTTAAACTTCAAACTCTTTGCTTCTGCGCGGTGGAGTTTTGTTGTGCTCGGAGCTGGACTACGGAGTCAGGTGCAGGGGTAGGATATCTCATTTATTGTCATGTACGCTGTAAATGTCACATTAAATGTATAATTTAACATTTTGTGTGCTTCTGACGCAGCCACTGTGGGCAGTAGCAGGACAACCGGTAAAACTGGTTACAGAGCAGGCTGTAGTGAAACGACAACTGCCCCACTGTCGTGCAGACTGTGACAGCATATTGATTAGACAGAGGTTTTCATCAGTGTTAGTTCAACTGTAATGTAATGTTACCTGGGGCTAGTCTGTTAATTACACAAAACCACTGAGCAGCCCGTGTGTCTGTGTAGAGCAGGAAGTGCCAAGCACATCGTCATTGAATATTAGTTAGTAGTTTAGACTACAAACTACTAAGACTTCCAAAAGTAGAGAAGAAACTGCATGACTTCCGGGTGAGACATGATGTCGTTTTGTATTTATCAGTATCAACAGCAACTATGGCTCTTAATGTTATTGAGAATAGCAATGTTACATTTCTGCTTTTGTCACGTATTTAATTTATGTAACCTTATTTTTTTGATTATTTATCTGAAACCTCTTCGAAAATGTCTACAGATAATATTTATGGTGTTCCCAGTTCCTTGGGTTAACAAGTCCTGGTGTTTATGCTGGATACAAAGCCCTTTCTACTCAAGAAGACCTCCTTTCTTTTGAACTTGAGCTGACCTGGAGTTGTTTAAAATGTAATCCCGAGGTTTAAAAGTTCAAACCATTCATGTGACCACAACTGATATTGAAAGTTGCTGTTCACTCATGCATACTGTCTTAATAATTTGTATTTATCTTGGACTATGTTGTTGTTTGACGGCCTGAAGCGTGTCTGAAATCCACTTACTGCTCTAAAGTTAGGGTAGGGAGCTGGTCAGGAATGTTGTTTATTCATGTCTTACTTGGTCTCAAATCAGAACCCTTTTTATGGCTTCATTGGCTGTGTTATATCTACAGAACTGGAGTGGCTACCTGTCATTAACCATATTATAGTCTTTGCACTCTCTTCCTCGCCGCTGGACTCTGCAGATGAACAATACTGCACTGTTGAACAACAGCAAAATGTACATGGAGTAGCTGCTATTTCTGTAGGTTTGCTCTGACAGTGCTGTAATACATAATGTTTTTTGCATCAAGACAGCCTCGAGCTATATTTATTTATTTTCTTGTGTATAGATTGCCACTGGGGACAGTTAAGTAGAAAATATGCATGCTATAGGGTATTTAAGAAAACTCTTTCATGCATTTATATATAATATGATATAATATAAGAAAATGATGCATGATAAACTAATACATAATGTACCTAAAACTGTGAACCTTTCATTTGACATTTTATTTTCTCTGCCATTATATTTTAGACCTGGACAAATCTTTCAAATAATGAAGACTTTGTGGAACAAAGCCAGATAGTTTTATAGCAAGACTTCTTCCAACTTCAATATATATTAAAGAATTCCTACAAATCTGAGGTAGCAAAAAGCTACAACTCTCAGCTATTGTCAGCTGTCCAAGTGGGCTTCTCCTCAGCATGTATCAGATTGTCCCAGTGGCTCCTGGGGAGCATCAAATGGCTGGTGGGCCTGGTGGATCTCCACTGAAGAAAAAACTAGGTCATGATGGCCGACCAATGGTCATGGCAGGACTGTTCGGCTGTGTGTTGGTGCTGGCTGCTGTGGTCGCCTGGTGTTACTACTCAGCATCTCTCCGTAAAGCCCAGTTGCTGAAGACTGAACTGCTAGATCTCAACAAAGATGGCTTCATCATTCGAAACCAGGCAGGGGCTGTAATTTTCACCATGGCATTTAGGTGTGTATATAGTTTGTTTAGTTCTCCCTTCCCTAGTAAAAAAAGTGACAAAACTGTGTCATAACAACCAGTAACAGTCAAAAATGGTGGTAAATACTATACAGCGTAAAAGGCTGGTTGTTTTCCCTGTACGTCCAGAAATATCCTAAAGAACTGGCTGTCCACAATGTGTGAACAGATAATAAGAAGCTAGAGAAAGCAGACACATGATTACACCCTTAGGGAAGACTGATTTAGTCATGCCCTTTATCAGATGAGCTCACAATGATAAGACTGGGTGTACAATCACTACACGTGTAGTAAAAATATAGATTGCCCAGTCCTCTCCCTAAAGGTTAATTTGAGATAAGATTTAATAGCTGGTGGGGTAATATTTTAAATATTTATATATTTTGATCAGATTGTTCTGTAATGTTGTCCATCTGTGTGTATAGGTGGTATATCGTCCGTATGTATACTGGCAAAGATCTAGCTTGATTTCTTCCATAAAATACTGAATTCAATCTCATTCAATTTTTTTTCTCTTTTGTGTTGAGGTTGTTCTTTTTTTTCTCTATGTCAACACTACTCCAGGTCTGGCACTCTGGATTTGGACTCATGTTCAAAAGAGAGAAATATTCTCAGGTGCAGTCGTTCAAGTTCTGGAAAGCTAAACTTCTTTATCCAGGCAGTTCGACCCAAAGACACAGTAATGTGTTACAGAGTTCGCTGGGAGGAGCTGCAAGATAAAGCATTTATTGAACATGCTATGGGCTGTAATGCCTCCCATTGGTATGGAGGGGCAGAGTTGGCAATACAGCACTGGCCAATCAGGATCCACGGTGAGGAGGAACCCCGTCCCTTTATCACCAGTGACGTGTACTCCAAGCGAAGTGCTTTTGGGGGAATTCTGGAACGTTATTGGCTCTCATCAAACGCTACGGCGATCAAGATTAATGACTCTGTCCCATTTCATTTGGGCTGGTCAGAGAAGGACAAGACCCTGAGATTTCAGGCTCGATACCAAGACTCTCCATTCAGACCACCAGAGGAGCAGCAGGCGGCCTTACCTGAACTCAGCTACAGAGTGTGTGTGGGCTCTGACGTCACATCTATTCATAAAATCATGGTAAGCATCAACATCATTGTCTTGTTGTCTAGTTTTTTGCACTCTGCAAAATTTCAAATTAGTTTAATCCTGTTTGTTGTTTTATTTCATTTTCTCAGGTACGAAGGTATTTTCCAAAACCCATCAAGGTCCCATCACCTGAATTGTTTAAACACCCAGTGTGGTCCACGTGGGCTCTCCACAAGACAGCTGTCACTCAAGAGAAGCTCCTGCGCTATGCCTCGGATATCAGCAAACATGGCTTTACATGTTCCCATCTTGAGCTGGACGACCGATACACTGCTGATTATGGAGAGTTTGACTTTGACCCACAAAAGTTCCCCAATGCCAGTGGTATGTTTTACAAACTCAGAGAAGATGGGTTTCATGTGTCACTCTGGACGCACCCTTTCATAAACTATGATTCCATCAATTTTGGCACTGCTGTGGAGAAAGGGCTGTTTGTGCGGGAGCCTGGAGGCGAGCTGCCTGCCCTAGTGCGATGGTGGAATGGTATTGGAGGAATCTTGGACTTTACTAACCCAGAAACCCGTGACTGGTATTCCTCACATCTTCGTTTACTTAAGAATCGCTATGAGATCTCCTCCTTTAAATTTGATGCAGGAGAGACAAGCTATCTCCCCCGGCAATTTAGCACAGTAGTCCCACTTTCTGACCCCTCAACCTTTACCCGCCGCTACACAGAGATGGCCATACCATTTAATGAGCGTGCAGAGCTCAGGGTCGGTTACCAGAGTCAGAACATCTCTTGCTTCTTCAGGATCATCGACAGGGATTCAGTGTGGGATTATGAGTTAGGTCTCAAGTCCATCATCCCCACTGTTTTAACCATTAGCATTCTAGGATACCAGTTTGTGTTGCCTGATATGATCGGAGGGAATGCATATCCCAACCGCACTACAGGTGAGTATCCAAGTAAGTTGCTTGTGTTTTATTAATATTCATCGAACCACTCAGTACTACTGTGCCTTGTGTTTTATTAAAAATAACATGCAATAGCCAGATTTTCAGATGTGGTCACCCAAGGAAAGAGTTTTCTGTTGATCTGTAAGATGTTTTTTGTTCTAAGTCATATTTTACCATTTTTTAGGTTTTGATGGAAAAAGTGGTCTTCCTGACAGAGAGCTCTACATACGATGGTTGGAACTGTCTGCCTTTATGCCCGCTATGCAGTTCTCTATACCACCTTGGGAATATGACAAAGAGGTGAGCCAGTTAAAGAGGGTGTGATACTTAGATTAGACTTAGATTAGATATTTAACCAATATATAACAACTATAAATTGTTGAAAAAAGGAAGGTATTTTGTTGTTTTTTTGGTTTGGTATTTGTTCTGTGTCTTCATTATATCTAAGGGGTCACCACCAAAGTTCATTACACTCTATGGCTGTGTGATAGTCTGTATTATTTTAACTGATTTGAGTTTTTGGTGGCATTTACATAAATATGCCGCACACTTTAATTAGTTTTGTTTATGGAAGTTAGCCATAAGTTTTGTTTTTTATTTGAGCTATTTTTGTGTTTTCATACTGAAAGATTAAAACTAAAAGTTCTCCAAACAAAAGTGCTTTATTTTTTTGTTTAGAGTTGACATAAAAAGAACACAAATATTATTATTATAATTATATTCATTTTTTAAGGTCAGATAACAAGAGAAAAAAATCTTTTATTTTTTTCTGTAGGTGGTAGAGATTGCTCTGAAGTTTACCAAGCTTCATGAGACTCTGGTGGCCCCAAGGGTGCTTGAACTGGCAGGAGAGGTTCTTGACACCGGTGACCCCATCATAAGGCCCCTCTGGTGGATTGCCAATGATGATGAGGCTGCCTACAAGATTGATTCCCAGTTTCTGATTGGAGACGATTTAATGGTGGCTCCAGTGTTGGAGCCGGGAAAACAGGAGAGGGACATTTATCTGCCTGCGGGAAGGTGGAGAAGCTACAAGGGTGAACATTTTGATAAAGGCCCCATTTACCTCACAGACTACCCAGTGGACCTGGATGAGATAGCGTACTTCACATGGGTCCACTGAAGACATGAAGACATTTGGCTTAAGGAAACAAAAACTTGCACATCACTTTTGCACAATATGGCTAAAAATGAAAGCCAATATGGAAATAGGGGGATGTATAGGGATGAATAGGGGGACTATAGGGATCTGTAGCTGCAGCAAAACATATTCTATATCATTGTGTAGGCTTGTGGTCTGGGTTACTGCCTGAACATTGAACTATTTGTCTCATTCCATACTTAAGCTCAGACTCATTCTCATGTGCCTTTCACAGCCAATATTAAATTGTAATTTCAATCGCAATTTTCCGCCCAAATATTATTAACACATTTTATAAAGAACTGATTGTTAGTTGTACATCATAGTACAAGCTTGAATCCATACAGCTGCGCCACACATTAATTTTGTAAACTGGCACTGCTAGGTACCTGCTCGCTGGACAAGTGATAAGAGTGAAGCCATATGAAGGCCGTGCCTACCCTCTTGTTTATGAAATAATATGTAAACATATTTTTTATTTCCTGAGGACCTTCTGTATATTTGAACATGCTTTAATATACATAACATTGCACTGATATATTATTTATTTTGATTTATGGATAACACTATTTATAAGGGAATTTTAGGTTGTATTGATCAACAGACTGTAAAAAAGTAGTCCTTGATGACTAAATATAATCTAATTTAACTGCTTTGTAGAAATGTTTTTGAAATTTGCTGACACTGTCCTTAGTGTGTATCTAATATATAGGCATGAAACCAGATTATAAATGTATTGCAACTGATGATGAACCAATAGTGGAAAAATGTTTAAAGTGTTTTTGTTTGTCTATTCTACAGGCAAAACGTCCACAGCTCAGGTTAGATTTAAAAACTACTTGTTACCCTTCAGCATGTAATAACTGCTACTGCTTATTCTGTGAAACCTCTCAAAGATGCCATATTTAAATGTGCCATCCATTACTGCCTTATCTTATGAACAAAGTAATGCCATATTCAGTTAGATTGTATGCTGACCGTGCCAAGTACAAGTTGTATTGTAAAACAAGACCTGTGTTGTATAATTGCTGTCTACCACTAGAATGATATTAAACAACAGCCTTGGATAAGACATTAAAATGGCTTCAATGTAGGCATCTTTCATTGTTATAATTTATTTTTAGCCCTTAAAAGCTAATAGCTACTATAGAAGAGCGGGAAATGTGGAAAATCAGACCATCCAGCTCATTCAATTTATTTGTAAGTCTGTATGAATATTCTCTGCAAAAAAGAACTCACTTATTTATCCCAATCTAGCAGTATTTGTTTAAAATAGTTGGCATGTTGGCCTTTTTGACGCTGAAGCCACACACACCTGTTACAGAATGTGTCACAATGTGTGAAATGAAGAGACTGGAGCTGTGATTTCTACATAAAGCTCTATGAAATACACCAACTGCTGTTACAAAATACAAAATGTGGAGAAGTCAGTGTGTTGCAGTTACAATAAATCGGAAGGAAAAAAGGGAAATTAACAGTAATTGTTCTTCTGAAATGTGGTTTAGTAAAAAAAAGTTTATTACGCTTTCAAAGTTGAATTGATTAAAGTCCTGCACCTTTTGAAACAAAATTTTTATTATTGCATTTTAGCATTGCATCTGATCACACATAATCTCTTTCAGTTATGTCACAAAGGTTTGTTTGGTCATGCAAATTCTAACCAATAGAAACATTTCTATAAGCTTTTAAATGACTTGTACTGCCTGAAAAGATGGTAGAAGTCGTAACAGCTTCAGAGAACCAGAGTGAAAATGGCTGAGGTGAGCAGCAGGAGGATGACACTGGGACCAGAAGGTATGGCGCCGTTGCACAAGTCCCCGGTGCAACAGGAAATGGGGCTTTTGCATCCTGCATTGTTGAAACAGCCCTGGACCACATGCCCTTACATGACACAATGAAAAATCCCAGGTTTAGTTACAACATAAGCAACACAATGTCCTGTAAAGATGCAATGTCTTACCTTCGGCTTCAGCTTTAAAGCAGCGATCAAAGAGGTTTGAATCGCACTCACTGGTCTTTGTGCAAGGCTGAGAGTCAGTGGGAAGACATGTGTAGCATTTCAGTGCATACACTGTAGAGAAAACAACACACATCCTTTTACTACTTACTACTACTTTACCAATTAAGTATTGGGTACAAATGAAAGTTGTATTTAAATGAAAGTTATAGCCACGATGGAATAATGATTAAAAAAGTGTGCCAAATAATTATAAAAAGAAAAAATATATATTGTAGTCAAGATAAACACAAAACCGTATGGGCAAAGGTCACTAGATCAATGTCTCAAATAGATTTAAAACTGTTTAAATTCAATTATTTGGCAAGAGACATTAATAAGGGTCAAGAAAGGTGCAATATCGTTTAGAGCGTATTGCTGATCAAATATCTTAGTTTTCAGACAATGCTCTGAGCTACAGACAGATCAGCCGCTTAACTAAAGTAGCTGCTAGCTGTGTAACAGAAATGATAAACAAATCAAGCTTGAGATATAACACTCAAAAGATAAATAAAAAGGTTCATTGGGTTTCAGAGAGTACTTTTAAACTCACCTGTAGACAAGCCCACAAACAGGATCAAAGCTTTATAAATCAGCATCTTGAACGAAAAGGGAGTGGTTGATCAACTGCGAAGAACGGACACAAATAGTGTAATCCTCTCGTGCCCTCCTCTTTAAATACTCTCAGCCTCCCCACAACTTATGTTTGCTCACCCTAGTGATTCCTCCTTCTTTTGTGTTCCTGTCTCACGCCAAATGGACAGTGGGAAGTTGACGTTTTGGACATAACCAATTTTAATATTTTTCTGTGTCTGACCAGAATTCAGCATCGTCTTATGTGTGATAAATGTCTTTTTAAGTTCAGTGTAATATGTTTCTTCCACAATAATGATTTGTTTTACAGACAGATTTTTAGCCTCAAATCCTTTCAGACCATTTGTGTAGCCTACAAGGTAAAATAACTTCATGTTCCAGAGTGTTCTATTTGCTTTTTTAATAGATTTGTGAAATAATAATCATATCAGTGACACTCACCTTTAGTATACCCACTCTAAGATTTTCATTTTTACACTACTCAAATTGAAGGAATGTGTATCTCTTTCTAAATCTTTCTTTAAAAAGTAATTACAGAAACCAAACACATCACACAACTGTAGTACATTTTATCCATGCTCTTCAAATTCTACATTATTGGAAATGTGGTTTGTTCATTCTCTGAGAACTTTTTTCCCCCTGCCACTGGGCAATGTAGGAAGTGTATGTTACTAAGAACTGTACACCTTTCATGAGAAAACAGGTCTGTGGTTTGTTGGTATGTCTTTGTGTTTTGTCCTACAACAAAAGAAGCCCATTAAATAAGAGATCCAGTACGAACAATAACTTTGAACTTTGAATTTGTAGTTCGAATCCAGTTCAGCTGTACTTAATCTTTATTAAAAAAGGAAGTTCCATAAGTCACCCATGGTCACTTTCAGCTGATGCAAGACCCGAACAATTTGTCATTTCAGTTCCTAAAATTGTCTTTTTCTGTAAAACGTCTTATTCTGAATGGTTTATTCAAGATACATTCTTGTACTTGTACATGAGAAAACATGTGGAACTATTTCAATCATTTTTATTAGTTCTCACAGAAAGAGTGATATGACAAATGATGACAAGAACAACATCATGAGGCTAGGCCCCACATTGTGGATGGCACTATTACACAGATCCCCTTCACAGCAGGTTATGGCACCCACACAAGCAACACTTGTTTGGCAGCCCTTGGTGACCACATCATAACCTGCAAAACAGACACCAACAGCTTAATCTTGAGCTGCTACATTATTGAGAATTGATTCAGTGAGGACAGATCTCATTTCACCTTCTGCTTTGAGTGAGAAACAACGGTTGAAGATAACGGGACAAGATTTGCTGTCTGTGCAGGATCTAGGTTCAGCGAGTGTGCAAGTGAAGCACCTCAAACCACAGACTGTGGAAACAAAAACAGGTTTTGGTCACTACAAAATGTTTAATGCTTCCTGTTGTAACCAGTTCTCACATGATCAAACCAAAGCCACAATCATTCTACTGACTTCTCCTTTTCAAATTCAATTATCATTTTAATTTAAAAGTTTTCTCATGTTTTTTGAAAAAAGTCCCATTCAGTGTTAATATTGTGTTATGTTTTAAGACTGCAGCATCTTTTAAGGGAAGATTTCTGATTCAGTCAAAGGAGACACTTAAAATCAACAGGTCTCGTATCTCTTTTATTTGACTAAAAAATTACACTAGACCAGAAACTTCAAGTATTGTATAAAGTTGCTTCATTGTCTATTAAACTAATATTCTCTCAGAAAGGACTTAGAATGAAAATGTTAGTAAGTTCTTACCAGTAGAGAGGCTCAGGAGGAGAATAACAGCTCCGCAAAGCTTCATTTTGAACTCTGTAGTCAACACTAAACCTCTTTTAGAAAAAGGAAAAAAGGAAGGGAACACTGCCCCTGTTTCCCTTCAACTTGTCTGTCTTTAACATTTGCATTTCCATCACATTCCCCCTCTGTGTGACCTGAATAAAGCTGTCCCCTCATTTTCCATTTAAAGGTCCATGTGGATTCACACTTGATAATAAAATAAGATAAAGAATAAAACAGTATCTTTGTAAGAAAGTATGACTCTGATACGCAAAGTGGAAACAGATTTAGTTTTTTTTATCACTTCCTGCTTTCACTTCCTAAATGGCACTTTCCTTTGGTTAATGTACATTATGTCTGAATGTAAATTACAGTATTGTCTATTGTTATTTTGTTATCTAAATTAATGTTAATGTTTCAAGATGCCTATTTGTAAATCATTGTAAAACACTGGACAATAACAATATAATTTCACAAACTGTTTGAGATATTTGTTTTTGTACACTGTTGTACTGTCAAATCAGTTTACAATCATTTAAAAGTATAACTGTTTTAATCAATTAGTTAAACAGTATGACAAGAGCGGAGGCAAGCTTAGGCGTGTGACTGCGAGCCACACACCGCAGCAGAAGGGGGCGCTGCTGCACAGACTGCTTCAAGGAAGCTTACGTCAGCACGCACGCCGGTGTGTGCGTTTGTGTGCGTCCGGCGGCTTGGGCGAGCTTAGCTAAAGCTTCTTAAAACACTAGACTGGTTCTGCATGCCTTTGGCTTATTCACCATGCTTCCATTGAAAGGGTAGAATAAAACATGCCGAAGTGTGTGAAAAAGTCCTGCTCTACGCAGAGCTCCATCAGCGCTTATTTTGGAGGATCAAGAAGTGCTTCCACCACTGTGTCTAAGGACAATCAAAGTTCCTCCAAACCACGGGCTTTTAAACACAAGGTGTGTAAAAATACTACAAAAGCACAAGCACATCGGTTGAAATCTATATGACTTTGACAAGTGCTGGTGATTATTTTAACTTCTGTCCTGTAGCACAAACGCACCTCTAATGAGTCTGAGTGTAATAATAATGATTCTGGAGGCCCCTGCAAACAAACAAAACTGCACCAGGAGGGAAACGACTGTGAACCTACCTATCAGAGCAATGCAGGTGCAATACCGTTTAATTGTGTTTCCTTAAAAACATGGTGTGGTGTCGGAGTGTGAAAAAAAAGTTACATTCAATTCAATTTCAGTTACATTTCAAATAATTTAACAGTCCATTGTTTTAGTGAAAACTGATTTGTATTTCAAAAAATAATCCTTTCCTTTACTTTAGAAAAGAATGTGCCATTAACCTGTGAAAGTTGCGGTCTAAGCACGTCTACGTTGGAAAAGCTAAGAGGTTTTGCATCCCAACCGGAGACTACTGCTGTGAAGACCGTAACTACAGGTTCATTTCAACCATCAGGTACTGAACTGGTGCAAGAGACAGAGGAAGAGAAAGATGATGTAACAGAAACAGAGGAAGATGGGGTCAAAGAAAAGAAGAGTTTAATGGTACAGCGCATCACCCTTACATTACCATTTGAATGTTGATGTTTAACTTTTCTATTGAACTACTTTTCTGGGTTTGTGTATTTTTGCAGGGTTTCTCTTTCTCTCAATTTGCCAAGCCAGGAGAAGAAAAAAAGACTGAAGAGCCACGTCCTCAGACAGACTACATTTCACCCTCCAGACGATCAAAGACTGTGTATACCCCTCTGGAGCAGCAGGTCATCCAGCTGAAACAACAGCATCAAGATGTCCTGTTGGCTGTTGAGTGTGGTTACAAGTACAGGTTCTTTGGAGAGGATGCAGAGGTAACACCTTCAAGACATGTGGGGAATGTTACAGGCATATACTATAATCATTACAGCAGTCTCAGAAAACATATTTTACTCTCTTAATAGATTGCTGCAAGGACTCTTGGTATTGTGTGCTATTCTGATCATAACTTTATGACATGCTGCATTCCCACACATCGCCTTTTTGTCCATGTCCGACGCCTCGTGGCTCATGGATATAAGGTAACAACTGCTAAACATGTCATAACAAAGAAACTTATTTGTGCTCATTGATGTTGGTGTGCTCTTTTTAGGTTGGTGTAGTTAAACAAACTGAGACATCTGCTATCAAAGCCTCAGGAGCCAATAGGAATGCTCTGTTCACTCGCGGGCTAAGTGCTTTGTACACAAAGTCCACTTTAGTGGGAGAAGGTATCCTTTAATTGAATCCTATATCTATATCTCCACTCTCTAAAGTGTTACTGTGTATGTAAAGTAGTTCCTTAATTTCTTGAAGATGTGAACCCAGTGTGTAGTTTTCAAGACTTAGATCAGAGGAGCTGTGAGGATGTTGGGATGGACCCACCACAGAGCTTCCTTCTGTGCATCAGTGAAAACTGGGACAAACATCAAAAGCAGCTAACTGTTGGCTTGATGGTGAGTCTTTGCAATATTTTTTATTGTAGTTTATTTATTTTAAAAAGTATACAATAAATAAAGATTATGTAAGTATTTATTTTGAACACAAGTAAATAAAAAACAAAGAGACAAAAACTGCCAATGCAGTCTGATTTTAATGGAGTGACTATAATATGTTTTTATGTGCTTCTAATTTGTAATGCAGTGTGTAACAATTGTAATAAATATTGTAATGACAAAATATGCAGCATTTTCTGAAAAAAATGTCTAAAAATGATTGTGTTTCATTGCAGGCAGTGCAGCCCAGCACTGGAGATATATTACTGGACTGTTTCTCTGATGGTGCATCTCGCACTGAGCTGGAAGGTCGGATCCTAAAGATTAATCCCGTTGAGATTCTAGTGCCCTCTGACCTTTCTGAACCCACACTCAAACTCCTGCAAAGCGTCACCACTGCCAGGTATTCTGCTGTCAGGCCACTAGGTGCCAGTCTCTTCCCATTTTCTTTATGTCTGTTACAATATATTTTGCTAACATTTAAATGTAATAATGTCTAAATGATAAAAAAGGAAATTAGAGTACACAGTAGAGTTGCACCTGTGTCACATAATGATATAAGTATGGTGTATGCCAAAAAGTAATACCAAAAAATGATATGCCTTAAGTCAGTCATATGCTTTTGTGATGGACTAAAGAAACCTAGCTCTTTTGAATCTGAATGCCCATTCATGACTCACTGAATTGAAAGCAAACGTTTTGCTGTGATCGTTATCTGATGAATCTGACCAGCTTTCTCAATGACAGGGATGTAACATTGATGATTTTCTGAAACCTGTTGCCTCCCATTGAGACATTGTTGAGCTCATCTTCACTGACTGTGCAGCATGTTCACACCAGTGGGGCAGGGTTACTCTGGAGGGTGCCTGTGATTGCATTATACTGTAAAAAAAATAAAACAAGGGAGTGGGGTAGATTACATTAGGTGAATGAAGAACGTGTCTGTCTGCTACTTTTTTCATCCCCATTTTCTACTCTTTAACTCTTAATGGTTTCTTATTATTCATTCAGTGAATTTTAAGTGTGTTTTTCCTGCCCCCCTCAGTTTAAATTTCATTCAGTAATTGTGCTTCATTTGTATTTCTATCTCCCTGCCACCTCCTTTTTCATCTGTCCATGCTGAGTGATTATACAGGCTCAGATCTTGTAAAGGCCATTCCAATGATTATGTTTGAGTCGCCCTGGCCATCTAATATTGTGCTCAGCAGAGACAAGACTTCTCAATTTTTAGCCTGTATCATCCAAATCCAGGGCAGTCTTCTGTAGCTCAGATTAAAGAATGAATTACATTTATAATTCAAACATGACACTTCTTCTGCCAAGTATATTACAGATCATTACTGAGATTTTGTTGGTGTGAGGCTTTTTCATGATTCATTTTGATTCTGAAACCTAAAAACAGCAATAATTGTGGCCTTGAAACAGACTTGAATGAGTGTGTGCCTTTGTCACATTTCATTAGCAACTCCAAGCAATGACATGCAGGTAAACATGTAAATCAGGAGATTTTTGCAGCTGCTGGTGTTGGCTCTGTAGTTTGTGTGTCTCTGGGGTGGGCTGACGAGCTGGACCCCTGGCAACGGGGTACGTTTGTGTCCTTGGAGCCGCAGGTAATGAGTCCCTTGGAGGTTTGTAGTAGCAAGATGCAGTCTTATTTACTCTAGCCATGGCTGTGTGACGCCAAAGAACTTGATAACTTCTTGACAGTAAATAATCATAAAATGACATCATGCATATACAGTTTATCATGTGTTCACGAGGATTCTAAAACATGAACACCAGTGCATCTATTTTGTGCAGTATGAATCTGTGTGTGAATGCCCACTGCTAAAGATTCATATGCAGCCTGCAGCATTAGATATTAATTGAGGCTGCAGTGAACATTAACCTATGATCTCAAACTTGACCTTTACACTTCTGTGCCTTTGATTGATTATTTCAATCACAGACCTTTGTGATGCATCACTTCAGTGACAGGAATTGGTTTGCTAGAATTTTAGACAACACAATTTTGTGTGTTTAGAATAGCCTCAAGAAATGCTATCCATCAGATATACCTTGTATTGCACCATACATTATATACATTTAGCTATATATGCAACTAACTAATAATTTATAGACCATTTCAAGTCTGTCATTCATGAAATCATTATAGTTTCATTTGACTCATTACACTCACATTCTCTAGAGCTGTCATAGTTTTATAGAAATGCTTCAATGCACCCTGTGGTTTCTTGATCAATACTAGCAATTGTGACTGCTCTTGAATAGCTCATAATGCGTTTAAATTGACTGTTTAAATGATTAATGGCTGTAGTTGCCCTGCTTGCACAACATGCAGCTTATTGATCATTTTATATGATCTTTGCTCCTGGTCTGAACAAGGAGGAGGGTTTTTTCATGTGTGATTGGGTGAGTGGGTGCATGTGTTTGTATGAGCATTAGGAAATGGAAGAAAGAAAATGCTTCAGCACTGTGAACAAAACCACGTGTTTGCCTTGGTTGTCCTGGTAACAACAGAGCAGACAAAGCAAGTCCTTGAAAGCATTGAGCATCAGAAAGATGTGACAGAGCGATAGGGAGTTGAGCTGTGACACAGTAGGGTTCATTTTCTTAACATTAGTAACAAGATTTTTTGATGAGTATCTCATAAGCACTGTTGTCCTGTTATGTCCTCCCAGTGCCCATGCTGATGACCGAGTGCGAGTTGAGACAAGGGACAGTGCTCAGTTTGAGTTTGCATCTGCAATGGACACAGTCACCAAGTTTTACACCCTCAACCAGGACAAAGGTGTGAGTCTGTCTTTGATTTCATCTGTTTGCTTAAAACCCAGTAGATAACCCAATGTGTCCTGTGCTCCATCAGTAGTAAATGTAACTGTTTGTGTGTCCTCTTCAGGCTCTCATTCTCTTTCAAGTGTAGCATCTCTGGAGAGCCCAGTAATCTGCTGTTTGGGACCTCTCATCCAATACCTCAAAGAGTTCAACTTAGAAAGAGTTCTTGGAAACGAATGGTATGTTCAAACAAACAAAGTCATACCTCCGTAGTCTGTGATGTCACTTTTCATACTTTTCACACCCATGTATATTTGTGTAAAGATGTCCCCTCTATTATGCTGCCTGCAGTGTATGATTAAATAATTCCAAAAGGAGATAAAATCCATAGATTTCACATTTTACGTGATTATTTTCTTGTGTTTTTAGATGGTGTTCTCATTTCACTGGACCTGCTTTATATACGTATAATTCTGAAGAGACTTTACATATGATGTTCAGTGTATAACAGGTTTAATACAGTGCGCCATATACCTAATTTACTCCATCTTGTTTTTTAGGGTTCATGATATAAATTCAATTAGCAGAAGGCAGACATGTACTGTATTTTGAAGTTTTGCCAGAAAAATATAATTTCACCGTCATACACAGTATATTTTAAATAAATCAAATAAAAATGTCCTACTGACACGATGCAATAAATCAGCACCATCTATGCTGAGTTGCACCTTTTATGCAAAGAACCTCTATTTAAAATTTAAGAAAAATAATAATTCATCATCACAGTTGTTAGTTTTGTTTGTTTCTTGTTGCAGCTCTTTCCAGCGCTTGTCCTATGGGTCAGAAGGTATGACACTAGGTGCTGCCACCCTCAGGAACCTGGAAATCCTCAGCAACCAGGTATAGGCAGTGTGATGTAGTTTTAATGTCAAGGCTGAAGTCTCATAAGGTTTATATTAAGTGAGGGCCAGCCTTAACACCCTTGTTCCTCTCCTCTGTAAAAGCTTCTTGTATTATAGTGTGCGTGTCTATGTGTATTAAATGCAGACAGACAGAACTGTGAGGGGCAGTCTGTTGTGGGTGTTGGACCACACTCGTACTCTTTTTGGGAGAAGACTGATGAGGAAGTGGGTGAGCCAGCCTCTCATGGACCTGCAGTAAGTACAGGAGTCCCCTGAGGTCTCCAGTGGTCTTTTAGCACAATATTTTATTCATTACTAAATAGTTCTAACTAAGTAACATACAAAGTCATACATTTTAGAAGAACTTTACATTAATGCTTTGTGACTTACATGACTTATATTTACAATTTAAATTAACATATTTGGAATAATGAAAGTTTATTTACTGAAATTGTGGATTTGCTTTAGTGTATACTGTATTTACAAAAAAATGTTAGCTTGTTCTGCCAGATATAATTTTAATGCAATGTGTAAAAAAAAAATTAACCGTTAAATGTTTTCAATAAAAAAGCTCCTGTCATTAGCGTAAAGTATTTCTTTAAAATGTAAAATAACCTGGTCTCTGCAGTGTAATTGTTTTATCTGTGCCATGATCATGATAGTTTTCCCAGTGAGTGGCTCTTTGCATAGGATTCATATCAGCGTATTGAAAAGTGGACACAGATTATACAGATAGCTCCATTACACCAAGCGTTTTAACTCCAGGACACATGTCCTGACTTTGCATGCATTTTCCCAAAGCACAGTAACATGCAAAAGATGCATCACTGACTGTGAGTTAGTGTGTATTATACCACTTTAATTACATTTTTTTTATGTGCAAGTTTTTACACCTTTGGATATAAATATTTCACAGGCGATTCTATGTATGTTGTAATGTTACGAATAAAATATGGGAGTTACTTCCCATATTTGTTCACACCTTCTGTTTTTTTACCACAGGTCCATCTCAGACAGATTGGATGCAGTGCAGGAGGCTCTGGAGTCAGACTCTGTCACTCTAACCTCTCTTAAATCATTGCTGTGGCATTTACCTGACTTAGAGAGAGGTATTTGCAGCATATATCACAGAAAGGTAAGACAGAGATCAGAATGTGGTCCCTGTCTAATAAAGAACATTTTACAATTCTCCCATACCCATCCAATACCAAATGTAGGAATTTGACAATGATTAATTATTACTTACATTTACTTATTAAGTAAATAACAGTCTTTTACCAGTTATTTAAAAAAAAAAAATTAATAATATGAGCGTTGCAGTAGTTCTCTTAGTTAACTGTGTCTTCTCATGAAGGTGTGAATATTAAACATAGTTTGGTGGTATATTTCTAACCATAGCATTACTTAAACCACCCTGTCACTAGTGGGGACAAGCTGCTGGATGCAGATAGCCCTCAATAAGTGAATTTAGAAATCACCAACAACTAAGTTGTAAGCTTCTCTGGGGGCAAGACTTCAGTGTGTGATGCGCACAACCATGAATTTGTAGCCTTCATTACCGTATTTTCCGGACTATAAGCCGCTACTTTTTTCCCACGCTTTGAACCATGCGGCTTATACAGAGATGCGGCTTTTCTATGAATTTTTCTTCAGCCCTCTGTGGGGCGCTCTAGCAGAAAGTGCCAAAACGAGACAAACGAGGCAGCGGTAGTCAGTACTATACAAACAAGAAAGCACCAGTTTTTATTCTTAGCACATGCAACCCAAGACGCACAACAGCAAAATACGGTAATATTTTTACACCCTCACCCCCTCATAATGGAAAACAAATGAAGTGACAGTGGTTTGGTGTTCAGTAGTTTCAATGCTCAGGAGGAAGATGAATAGTGACTTGTGGTTTCAGTGCACGGGAGAATGAAGCGACTTTAATAGTTGCGCAGTTACGCTTTAACAGTGCGCAGAAAAAAGTGACAGTGGTTTGGTGTTCATTGGTTTCAGTACGCAGGAGGAAGAAAAATAAAGCAACTTGGTTTTAGTGCACAGGAGGAAGATGAATAAAACCATCAATGACTTTTCTGTTTTGTTTGATCAGCACTTTTACTGCCGTGTTACAGGCACTGTCCGGAAACAATCAGTTCAGGTATATGAATAAACACTTATGGTACAAAATCTTTCTATGTAAATATCTTATTTCTCAGCCTGGATATCGGCGGCTTATAGTCCGGTGCGGCTTATATGTGACAAAATATATATTTCTTTTAAATTTTAGTGGGTGCGGCTTATATTTAGGTGCGCTCTATAGTCCGGAAAATACGGTAGATTAAGGGGTTTACAGCATTCACAAGTATATAATTTCTAACAAGCCAATAAGTAAGAATTGCAATAAAACAATTAATCAAATGTCATTTATGTTGTGTCCCTGTTAAGAAAGCTTTAAGGAATATTTAAAGATCAAGAGGGAATTAGCTTTTTTTGGCCACCAACTTGCATTTTTGCATCAAAATGAAAGCGCATCCTTTTGTCTTGGTTTTTTTCTTTATTCTGTGCTTCTTGATTAACGACAGGGAGCAGTCACCTATGTGGTACTTACCTGATTGTCTGACACAATCTCATTTCCCACTGGAGCCATGTTGAAAATGTCACAGGGCTTTAAAGCACCTGTGTGTGTTTCGGCAGACATCAGACAAGTAGATACTCCGGCTGATGCTTGATCCCTTGTTTCATGTTTCCCACAGACTTGTCATATATTGTCAAGAATATTCTCAAATGCCACTGAACACACACACACATGCACATGCTCACATACACACACTGAGCTTAATTGTCATTTCCCTTTCTGTGGATAAATGGGTCTGTGTAATGGCCTGTGTCCTTGTGGCTCTATTGACTTGATGGTAGGGGGCATGCTTGTGGTCTGCCGTCTGTTTGGCTTCATGAAAGAGCATCACAGGGGATGCTGACACAGGGGGCCATTAAATCTGCAGCATGTGATTAATATCATAAACCATGTCAGTGGGACTCTCATTAACCTTTTATGACTCTGTACTATACAGTGACATCAGTAAAAGTAATATCAAGTCAATATAATCACTGTTACCTTTGGTCTCATATTTCAAAGCACTGATTAGTCATTAACATCTAAACTTTGAAAGGATGTATTTATTATTAAAGCAATATAATTAATACAAACCATGTTATATTCATTCTGCTGTGGCTTTATGTCCAGTGTTCCACACAGGAATTTTACCTTGTCACCAGTGCACTCTCCAGGTTGGGGCTCAAGCTGGAGGCCTTGTTACCAGCCATCCAGTCTCAGATCACCTCAGCACTGCTCCGAAACATCCTTCTGGATACTCCTGACCTGCTGGCTCCAGCCCAGAATTTCCTCAAGGTGCTCAACGAAAATGCTGCCAAGTAAGCAATGTATAAAAATTAATAATTAATAAAGGGGAACATGGTATTACTGATGTGGCGCACAGTGGCAGAGTGGTTAGCACAACTGCCTCACAGCAAGCCTGTGTTACCATGGGTTGTCTTCGGTTACTCTGGCTTCCTCCCACTGTCCAAAGGAATGCATCTGTAGGTGAATTGGTCAATCTAACTTGCCTCCAGTTAATGAATGTGTCTGTCTGCGTCTAAGTGTCTAACTGGCCATTTTCCAGGGTGGACACTGCCTGAGGCCCAAAGCTGCTGGGATAGGCTCCAGTCACCTGTTATCCCTGAATGGGATTAGTGAAGGATGATGATGATGATGATTATGATGATATCACTGATCCTACAGTCTGAGATTCAAATCCAGATCAATGGTATTTTTATATGTATTGGTAAGCTCATTTGTCAATTGTAAAATGCTTTCACAGGTCAGGAAACAAGGCAGAGCTGTTCTCAGATCTGTCGGATTTCCCAGTACTACAAGAGAGAAAAGAGCAGATCCAGGCAGTTCTCAGTGAGATCCAGGACCACATTAAACAAGTCAGACTGGTGCTAAGGGCCCCTTCTCTGTGCTATAAGACTGTGTCAGGACAAGAGGTAGGAGTACTGTGGTTAAAGGTAGATATTGGACTGATTTAGCTGCCAGAAATCAATAATGGGCTGTTGACATGCATTTAAAATGTGTATTTTTGGCCATGACACATCATATGTTTCTTTTATGCAGTTGTTTTTCATAACAGCTTCCTTCATTTCTTTCTTATTCAGTTTCTGATTGAATTAAAAAATTCCCAGTTATCCATGGTTCCCTCTGACTGGACCATGATCAGCAGGTAAGCTCAAGATGTTCAATACATAGCAACTATACCTTTGCAACAAATAATACAATAATACAAAACAAAAGTTACTCCTCTGTTTTATACAATGGTACAGTGCATGTGTTTTGCGTATGGTACTAGCTAGATCTAGAAGTGCCAGAAAAACTAAAATTTTCTGTAATTCCAGCTGAGATGTTGTGGTATAAGATCATGGGATAGTTGAAATTGTCTATGTAAAAGGCAGCACAATTACTTGATTTTGTTCCAGTCTTTTTCATGCCTCTTTTTAACATGGTCTGTTCCTCCTGCCTTTTTCATGGGAGCACCAAGACAGTGGTCAGATATCACTCTCCTTTCCTTGTGGAGCACTATAAGAAGCTGCTGCAGCTCAAGGAGCAGCTGCAACTGGATTGCCAGAAGGAATGGATTCGATTCTTGGAGTATGATAGACATCCACACTGAAATTTAAATAAAGAACTGCTAAGACATGTTATGGCGCTCAGAATTTGTGTTATTTAAACTTTGTTTGCACATAGTATATAGCATGCATTTTCCTTAATTTACACTAAAATTATTTTTTTTCTGTCTCTTTCTATAGTCACTTTGGGGAGCACTATCACACCATAAAAAGGGCTATTAGTCACCTAGCAACCATGGACTGTCTCTTTTCATTGGCTGAGGTGGCTAAACAAGGGAACTATTGCAGGTGATGTCCTCACATGATGACCATAAGTATTGGTGTGTGTATTATCGCGTGTGCGTCGGCGTCCTGTGTCGCATCCTGTCGTCTCAGACAGGCTGTGTGTGGGAGTGTGCACCAGCTCAGTGTGTTCAGCTACAATGCCAACATCTTTCACTCTCTCTCACACACATACCTTTATATTGTTAGCATCTACACATACAGTACATACCTACTGCCATATACCACTGCTACTGATCTGATTTTTATATCTTAGTACGTAAATAGCTAAGTAGGTAAGATGCTCCTCAAGTTTGCATAAAGCCAAAAAATATAATGCGCTAGGTGTATGTTAATCCTAAAATTAATTCAAGGGTCAGAGTTTTCATTAGTTCTACCAAGTTTTGTATTGAAATGACTGTATTAAAAATGTATGTCCTTTTCTAAATAACATTCAACAAGATACCATAACATTAAGGACACAACATGCCTACATGCACCAAATCAATTCTATATCTCTTTCTTGTGGTCAAGAGTTGGGTTGAGGGACTCCCATACACTATAATTATTTTTTTTCTAAGTTCCTGTAAATTCTAACCAACCTGTATAAACATTTATATTTTTGGATTTGTGATACTGCCATGTCATGTTTTTTGTTCAGCGTTTCATTGTAAATATTTGTCTTCTGTTTAGGCCTGTAGTGAGCACCATTGAGCGCCAGATAATGATCAAAGATGGTAGACATCCCATCATAGACCTGCTGATGGGAGAGCAGAACCAATATGTGCCCAACCATACAGAACTAAAGGTACAGGAAAAGAAGGAATGTGCTATACCTTTAACCCCCAAAAAACAAATTCAATCTGTCAAACATTAGCCCACAAAACAAAAAAAGCATTCTGTACATCCATCTATTCACTGCACTGACTTGCACAACTTCATACACTATTCCTTGTTCAGTGGTGGAGTGGGTGTAGGTTGATCTTGCATAGAAGCACATGAGAGAAGAGCCAAATTTTCAATCCACCCACTGCCTCAGATGTGCAGGACAGGCTGCAAATATCTATTCTGGTTTTCTCCCCATTTGCCTTCTGTCTATGGCACTGTTTCTCTGCCTCTTCCATCTCCAGGGTGATGGCAGAAGAGCCATGATAATCACTGGTCCTAACATGGGAGGAAAGAGCTCCTACATCCGCCAGGTGGCCCTCATATGCGTCATGGCTCAGATGGGTTCCTATGTCCCAGCCTCTGAAGCCCGGCTGGGTCTACTTGATGGCATTTACACCAGGTGAATAAATGCTAACCTTCCTGTTTTCTGTTTAAAAACACAAATGTCAATATATTAATCTGTCGAAAATAATCACAAATGTCAGTGTGCTGTATTTATAAATCATGATTATATACAAGCTACAGACATTCATCTGCTCTTTTTAATCATTTTAGTACTTAGAATTTCTTATCATAGATTTCTTTTTATCTCTCAGAACTAAAAAAGCAAAGTCAAAAAGTTCCACATGGGCACAAAAAAATGAGTGTTTTCAATGTGCATTTATTCACTGCCTGTAGTATTTAAGTTTTTTTTTTCAGATATATATATTCATACATTTGTGCGCTTTTTAAAAAATAAAAAAGACCTCGCTTATAAAACTAAACATGAACATGTCCCACATGTCTAAATAGGTAATGCTATAAATTGTATCTGTTAAAAAAAGATCAAAAAAAGACATAAATAAAAAGCCACTTAAAAAGAAAAACACCTAAAGAAACAAAAGACATCAAGACTACTGACCGACGAAAGAATGCAAATGGTACCTATGGTGTTGAGACCAACAGCTCACTTACCTTGATGCTGTTTGTGGTATTTTTCAATAATCCCTTCTAATCTTACCACACAGTAGGGAGTGGGTGAGTGGGAAACGAGAATATGGTTGTTTGACAAGGCCGTCTCTTTTGTTCTTTTACGGTTTGGCATGAGTCTTTTTAGCTACAGCAACTTTCACACAATGAGTTATTATTAAAGAAGATCTTTTTTTCTCCCTGGTGATTATTCTCATTATTATGAAAGCAGCAGTAGGCTCCATAAAGTTCTCAATCCTGACTACATATTAGCACAGAGCACAGGCCAGTACAGGGTCTCTACTGCACTATGTGATTAGTCCTAATGGCTTGCAGATGTGTGTAATTGTCTTTTTGTGGGCTAAGCATGTTCTTAAACATTAACCCAGTGGGATCCAGAGGCTTGTCTTTACAACATACTTATGTATATGTCTGCATTTTAGGTTCCATATCTTATACCATTGTACCACTAATATTATAGTGTTTTGGTGTATCATTTATGTTTATATTTACATATCACATATTTAAAATATAATTATTAAGGCTTTTTCAAAATTAACAAACAAGCAGAGAGTGATGCAGTGCAGCAGTTGTCATGCCGCTGCCAAGTCTCTTATTAGCACTATAACATTAAGATTGTAGGTTTTTAAAACCCTTAACAGCTCTGGGTTGTGTGATCATATTGTAGTGTTGTCTGGGTTGTGGTAACAAAGTGTCCTAAGGAGAATTCCTTTGATACTTTATACCAAATCAAGTTAAGTATAACAGCAGCAATACAGCTTTATTTCCACTGGGTCTTTGAAATAATGTGGTTATGAGAACGAATGAGACAGGCAGTAAGCAACTGTGAGTTTTTGCAGAGCAGACTGAGAAGACTTGGTGTTTGAGGTAATGAGATGGTGCGTAGGTGTCTAATGGGATATCCTGTCTGAAATGATTCACATGATTGGTAATCGATGATGCTCAAATAAATTGTCTGGGAGCTGCTTTATGTGACACTGCCTCAAAGACTCCCAACTGTATTGCAAATATTTTAATTGTTACCATATATAGTGTGTATATGCTTAGTTACAGCTTGTGTATTTCCTGGTAGTTTGCTTATAAAATAGTGTGCTTTTCTATCGATATTCAGACCTCAAGGTTATAGAACACATTCTTGCATCTCTCTGTGGTCGTTATGGAAACAGCTAAAGGAAGCTAAATGTAAAAATGTGTTTTGAAAAAAACCTTTAATCGACCATAGACTCCCAGCAATGATTGTACTGGTAACGTGTTACACAAGCTGCTGTCATATTTTTTGTACTTGTAAAAAGGCTTAAAATGTAGCATAGCTTTTACAACTATATCAGACAATCTAGTGGTAAGTGGTCCGGCCAACATCCTATTTAGAGTACTACCTGGATATTGCTACAATATATTTTGTCCAGGTCAGTAATTGCATTAGCTAAATAAGTAAGTAAACATAATGAGAAATAGAACATTATTCCTTTATTTTGGATAAAATATTGCCTGAACTGTTTTAAGTGAGACATGGTGGTGAAACCGGATTCTTTGAAACAAGTGACTTGATGATAAATGTAGTCTATTCTGAGAATGCGTTTGTTTGTGGGGAGGGACTGAATGGTACCAGCAGGACAACCAGCTGGTGGATCATTGTTGCGTTACCACTGCACATCCCTTCATCAGTAAATGCAGCATGTGTCTGAATCTCCTCTTATTCTGTTGTCACTTAATCCATGTGGTCAACATCCATTCGACATAATTTCCCTTGCACCTTAGACATGCATGCACACAGATGCCATAAATTGGTTAATGAAATGCAGCAACATGTCTTCTCTATATGGTTTGTGGCGTAACCATGGTTACACATGTGCTGGAAGCTCCTGTTCATTGCCAGGTACGCTGAAAGACAACCAGGATAGAAAATGACATAAATGTAGGTGAAAACATCTGTTGAGTTTCAACAGATGAGTCACTGCATAGGATTCCCAAAGCTCACCAGCAAGTTAACATCTGGTCATTAGTCCTCTGACATTGGTAAAGATTAAATGACATAAACTTGACTGATTATTTAGTTACAATTACTCTTTCTTGCCTCTGGAGTCAAGTTTGATTTTCTGTCACTGAGTTTTCTTTCTTCTATTTTCTTATTGGGTGTCAGGGTAACACCACTTCCCCATAATTTCACTTTATAGCATGTCTTGTTTGGTCATGAATTTCAATTGAATGAAAATGTTGCTTTCTCTCTTTTGCGTATATTAGTCAAACAGCTCAATGGCTTTTGTCTTTGATTGACCATACATCAAGTGGAAGATTTTTCTGTTTTGATTTTTCTGTTTAATTTAAAAAAAGGTTGACAGAACATTTCCTTAACCATTTGTATTTACCTTAAGCATTTAATTTTTTTAAATGTGAACTATATCATAAAATCATGACTTTTCTTTTTTCTTTTGTTTGACTGTTTCCCAGGATGGGTGCATCGGACAACATCTACATAGGTCGGAGTACTTTCATGCAAGAGCTAAGCGAAGCCTCTGACATAATTTTCCATGCAACCGAGCGTTCACTGGTCATCCTGGATGAGCTAGGACGGGGCACCAGCACCCACGACGGCATGGCAATAGCTTATGCCACATTGGAATACTTCATCAAAGAAGTAAGTGTTTGTTAGTCATTGAGCCTTTTTTAACCTAACTGCAGTTAATGTTTCTTTTGTTTGTTGAGCTTAACAAGAAAGTGACAAAAAAATCATTTCACAAATATTGCCAGTTTTAAAGCAACCTAGCTGCCTCTTTTAAAGTCAAGGAATAACACAGGAAATCAAAATGTCAATCTAGCACACTAATGGGACATTTACAGCAACACATAAATCCATTTGCTGCTGGTTTATTGATCTTAATCTAAGCCAATTTAGCTTGTTAGCAGCCCTCAGTCTAGAGGTGCCTACTGGTGATTGTATGAGCTGTGGGTCTCAGAATGCCAGGGTCATTTGTTTTTCAGACACAACACACTGAGAGCCTCCTCAGCAAAGCATCTCTAAAAGAGAGACCCCTAGACACCTAATTGTTTCAGGAGACAGTACGTTATTTTGAAAGCCCTCATAAAACGCCTACATAGTCAACATCCAGCCTCCTCTCACAAAGATCATATAAAACTTATGCTTTTTAACTCCATATTTTTGTCAGCAGTATGTGTCATGTGGAGCTGACACCAACTGACCTGTTAAAGGGGGATAATTTTTATTTTTAACATGAATCTAACTTACTATCAGAGCTTTCGCCATGTTAAAACTTGGCTGGAAATGGGATATGATAAGGTTTGAATAGCAGTGACTGCAGAGAACTGTGTTTGGACACTGTCCAACTACCTGTTGCATAACCACATTGATTTGTCAGCAGACCATTGCTATTAAAGGCAACAATCTCAAATAAAGCTGTACTTTACAGTAAAAAACCTCTTGGACACAGTGAATCTCTTGCCATCCTCCTACTCTGCCCAGACATCCTCCTCATACGCATTGCTGCTCCTCCTTTGACTTGGTTGTTATAGTAACACACCTTTTCACTGTTCCCAACACTCACCTGAGAGGAAGTTAAGAATGCAGACAAGTTTCATAACAGCTCTCAAAGAGTCAGCCTTGATGTAGATAGAGAAAAGCAGAGCTGAGCAGAGAACAGAACTACGGGTTTTTTCACCCAGAAAAAGCATGTATATATTGCATTATGCTGAACAGTTAACCCAGGCTAGCAGTATACTTATCTGTCAGAACATGACTAGCATGTGACTGCCCTGCTATGTAACACAGTACTACAGATACAACTTTCCTCAATGCCTAAAGCTGTCTTTTGGCTTTACATTAATGAGTCAACATTCAGAAGAAAGTCATGTTTGTTGTGTGTAAGTGGCTTGATGTTTTCACTGTGATGCATTAAACCTCATCGACTGTGCTTCACTGCATTCTGCACTAGTGGAGATGCTGCTAAGTGCAGGGTGACTGCACTCTTTAATGTCATCTGTGAGCTACACACCTAGTTCCAATCACCCTTTTATAGTCATAAAATCTGTCGATGTACGTGGTTTGCTGGAGTGATCCAGTTTTTTTGGACATTCACTAAAGTAAGGTAAACATTACCTCATATCATTGAGGCTTCTCTCAAGATGAAGATGAAGATTCACCTAAAACGTTTAAAAATACATGGGTTACATTTCTTAACTGAAGACCTAATTATACCTTTTCCTTTGTGCCAGAACGTTTTCTGATGTTCGGCACCCTCAGATGTACTAATGTCTCCCAGTATGATTGTGCACAAGGCTACAGTTACTTTTACATTTATAGTGCTTGCAATTATAGTGAGTGTTTGCATGTTGAGATGCAAGAACAACATGTTAGAAGAAAACAAACTCAAGGGAAAGCATGCCTTTCTTAAAAGGTCAGAGTCACCTATGCTCCACATGACTAACTCTGGATTCAACTCTACTCTGGGGCTCATTCAGAGCCTTGTTAGTTGTGAAGTGAGAACACCAGGAATGTGGGCAATAGTTGTGTGAATCGGATTTGTGTCTAATTGGCTGGAGGCAGAGAAATGAGACACACAGTCAGTGGTCATGTGTTAACACCTCCAGCCGATTGTTTCGGTGTCAGGAAACCAGAAGAAGCACCCTGATGGTTCTGATTACTGAGAATGAACAAGCAAGATAGGAGTGTTTGGATCCCAGCTCTCTGGCTCTACAGACATTATGAGTAACTTCTTCTGAATCATTATTTTGTTAAAAGGGTATTTTTATGTGAATCTAACTAAAAATTGGTCCTTTATTTATTTTTTTTCTCCATTGCTTATGTTTTTGAAGACCACCTTCATCTTAAATTAATTTATAATTGTTCTAATTAATAGATGTCCCACTTGTCAAGTCAAAGAGGAATTTTGATGACCTTGGAAACAGAGGATCTAATTATGTTTCAGTCATGACAAGCCAGAGATGTAGTACTTGAGTCCTGCACTCAGACTGGAGTCAGGTCTGTGGGCTCAATTTTGGGACTCAACACAAGCACAAGTTGCAATGGCTCAAATCCTGCTTTTTGATGAGTTGGACTTATTTATTCTCAGACACAAAGACTTGTGACTCAACTCAGACTTGTGACTTTATGACTTGGACTTGAGCGCTTCCGCGTATTGCTCAGCAGCAACGCCACACCATCTCTGTGTGTTGCTTGTGGCCTTGCGCAGAGTGAGCCGCTCTGGGAAAGAAACTGAGTACTTTACATTAAACCTTTCTGTGAGTGAGTTTTAATAAATAAATACATAACACAGTATGTGAGCAAAAGCAAACACCATTAAATGTTTTATCATGAAAACTAAAACCCCAGTTTTGCAGCCACAGTATTCTGAAAAATAACTTTGGTGACTTGACTTGGACTTGAACTACTTCAGCTTAGACTTGACAATGTACTTTATAATAGTAGTTCTAATAGTTATTAAAAAGTTAATTGATAATTAGATTTTGATCATTAGATTGCAATGTCCTCACCCGACCCCTCTCAATTGTAAATGAATATGCCACTGATTGATTAATGGTCTTTGCACTAATTGCGTGAACAATGCTGTCAGCGCACCCTGGGGTGGCATGCAAATGACCAGCCCTTAGCGCTTAATCCCAGTGTTATCTGGTTGCAGACTCACTTGACCGTGCTTCTTGTTTGACCCTATAGTGTAGGTGGACAGCTCTGATTGAGGTCGTGTGTGTCCACGGTGTGTTTGTGTTTCTCTCAGAGGGACGTATTTCTCACGACATGTGACCTTTGTGGGACCGTGTGCTTGGCGGGAGCAGGCTGAGTCCTGCAGCCTCCTGTCTGTGCTGTCATGTAACAAACAATGCTTATACACTATTTGTTATTGTAACTGTCGGCACCATTTATTATTAGTAGTAGTACATGGGGCTTTTTATAATGCACAGCTTATTTAGTTTGTAATGCACGCTAGCTTGCTGTTTCTGCTTGTTTCAGAGTAACCTATGCATGCTGACTGCTCTGTTAACATCAATTTTAAAACATTTATAAATTGTTCAAAATGTATAATACATACAGGGCCCAACATATATCTCGAGAGTGCACAACTGTTGGAAAAGAAAATGCAGAAAGTGAATGTATTATGCAGCTTTTTTCAATCACATAGCCTTTGGGTGGCTCCTAGGCATGACAGAGATTAAGAAACAACAGGAGGAGGAGAGGTGCTCTCAGGTGGCAGACTTTCTCTGCAGGGTTTGAAAAATCATGAAGACAATGAATGACTGAAAAGAAGAGAAAGTAAATTGTGGAGTATGTTCTGCTGCAGCGGCAATACTTACAAAGCAAAAAAGAACAGGCTATGTTTTTTTACATTACCTGCCATTAATCCACCACTGGCTATGGTAGGTTTTGCACACCTTGGAGAGGGGAAGATAGACACTCAACTAAAAAGAATCTTGTATCTTTGACAATAGGCAATACCTAAGGTGTTCTGAGGAGACAGGCATACACAAGAGAACTTACCATAATGACCTTATGTGGTTTATTCACTTCAATCTGTTAGGTGTTGTTTGAAATGTGTAAACTTGCTATGAAATGTGTTTGCTCAACCATATTACAATTACATTACAAAAATGCGCCCTAAAGCTATGTAGTGCATACGTGACTTGTTTAATTGTTTAAATGGTTTTTAATGTTACCTAATGTTTAATTGATAATGAATCCTACCAACTGCAGAATTACAGTCTTTCACATTACATTTCATTTCTTTTTTTGCTTTCTGTCCTCATCTAAATCAAATCTGGTTTTACACACACACTATGCAAAGTGATGGTGAGTGGGTGGGAATCTGAAACATTTGTTGCCATTTAGACCAAACATTGCAGATGTCACCGAAATTTAAAATCACCAGAGCACTGCACTTGAATACATTGCTCATACGATTTGACATTTTCTCAACATCATTAGGATTTACTCATTTCTCACAACTTAATGCAAGATGCCATATATACTAATGTATTTCCAACCCACCTGTGTATTTTTAGGTGAAGTCCTTTACATTGTTTGTGACCCATTACCTTCTTCTGAGTGAACTGGAGCGGCTGTATCCCGAACACGTGTGCAACTGCCACATGGCGTTCTTGCTGAATGAACCCAACGCTGCAAATGCAGACTGTAAGCATGTATATGTTTTGCGGACAGACAGTTGAAATCCTCACAATAACACAGCGTTGGGAATATTCATGTGTGTTTTTTGTGGGCTTCTGTACGACCAGATCAAGATGTTCGACCTGAGTTCATCACCTTCCTGTATCAGTTAACTGAAGGTGCTGCTGAACGGAGCTATGGCTTGAATGTAGCCCGACTGGCCGACGTTCCCGATGCTATACTCCACAAGGCAGCTCATAAAGCCCGAGAGCTGGAGAACATGGTGAATAACAAGAGGTATAACTAACACTGTTGTAGTCGATGTAGTCAATTCTCATGCCAATAGACAATCTTCACTAATATTTCTGAATCAACTAATATTTTTCATTACACACGTTCTTCTTTATTCTGCTTTATTTTATGTACAATATGATGTACTTTGCTGCTTATACTTGTTCCAGACATCGCCAAAAAAAACCCAAAACGACAGTATCAGCACATTGAGGCATATTTTCAGTGAGGAAGTTGCTGATGAAACTGAGCAATTTTATTGTTTGTCATATTTCCAGGAGAAATGAATGGTCAGCTCAAATGCAGTTGACAGCTAGGAATGTGGTCAAGAAATAAGATTTATAAGCAGCAACACTGATGGTAAATTAAATGTTTATAGAAGCTTCAACATTAGAAAGCACTTAATTTCACGGATATTTCTTAACGGTAAATGTACTGTACTGTTATTGTTATTATTATCTAACATAATGTCATTACCACAATAAGACAAAGAAAATACTTAAAACGGCTTAATCGACGCCGTCTTCAGTCTCGTCTCTATAAAGTGGTACTCAACATCTCGTGGCATTGTAACAGACAGCCTGCTGGGAATTGAGAGCTGCATAGCCCGAGTAATCCTCATCATATGAAATATCTGTCAGCCACGTACACACAGCTATAGCTCACTGTCAGTCTAATCCCTCTATATGAAATGTTTGTCCTTTGTTGAGTGAAGCCATGCTGAGTACAATAATGGTGAAGATGAGCTGAGGTTAAGAACATGGCTCCACTTCTTTACTTGAGTGGGCATTTGGTCCTTTAATTAACAATGTATTTAATAAGATGCACATTTGTTTTTTTTTTCCAGGAACAATAAGAAACGCCTCACAGATCTATGGAGAATCACAGATAAATCCGCACTCATGGAATGGCAGCTGTCAACTACCTCTTAAAGCCTCAACGCAAGCCCTGCACTTCACAAGTTTACGGTGAAGAGAGAAGGTGAAAAACCATTATGAGTGCTTAGGTAAATATACAAGCTCAAAGAAGAAGAGATGGTCCAGTTGACTGTGGCTCTCTTTTAATGAGAGTGGGGCTAAATTATGAAAAGAATTGCAACCATGACAGTGTTTTTAAAATTTTCAATAACTGAAACTGAGTTTGGTCACTCTCATTGTAACTTAATATATAGCAAACGATCAACTGATCAATGTCTCACCTTACCAACTGTACAGTATCTGTGTTTGGTGAATAAATAGAGATGGACAGAATACAGTGTTGTTGTTGTTCAGATTTTCTACAGCCTAATGTCTTTGCTTTTCAGGTTGAACCACTTAGAAAGGAATGCCTGATTGTAATGACCACTTGCTGCAATGTTTTTTCATGTTTGATTTGAGCAGCAAAAGCAAACGCTGCTTATGGAGATTGTTTTTGTTTTTTTTCTTTATGAACTACAACATCTCCTTGAACAATTCTAAAATGATTGCAAATTTAGCCATACAAGTGCAGAAAAATATGCTCAATCACAAAGCCATGAAAGTCTGCCAGATGGGTTGGATCTGACTTTTTATTTGGCCTCGATGTAAAATGTCAGTTATCCCCAGTTCTGCAATTGCTTCACACACAAGGACACTCAAGTGATAACAGCCACAAGAGACAATGACAATGTGTTATTAAGGAATGGTTCTCAAAGAAAAAAGTGATATGATCCAACTGCAGCCTGTATGTGTTTTCTTCTTCCCCAGTGACTGTCTATGTGTTTTCCACAAGTGAACCCTGTCAAAAGCAACTCCTTAACAAAGCTCTGATGAAAATGAAGATCTTGGTTCAGATGAGACCCCCCTGCTCTGTGGCTTACATTAATAAATAGAGATATTTAAAAGTGTATAATCGTTATAAAAATGACACAAGGCTCAGCTAAAGCTTAAAGTTGAACCGACATATCATATTCTTTAATAAAGACCTAGGCTTCTGACCTTAAAGTGCAGCTCAGTTACAAATCACTGAAAACACACTTGTATCCATAACGTTAAGCGCACACGCACACGCTCCGCCCTTAATTCCGCCAACTCCGGGAGGACTGCGCATCACCGGAGAGAGCGAGGAGCATGACGTGTTGGAGCGCGCACGAGAGTTAACCCTGGTGAAAGCCGATTAAGACGTGTTCTCCTCTGGGTGTGTGTTCGCGGCACTCGTATCCAGTTGAGGGCTTTCCCTCTTTGGCCACACGCCTCTCTGTCTCTTTGTCTTGTTTAGTGAAGGCTCTACGCTGTTGGCAACGCCATGGGGTCCATTTAGTGCGCGTTGCACTCGTGCATCTTTACTATGAGTTCCTGCGAGGTAACGGAGCAACTTTTGCGTGCGCCGTGGCACCGTTGAGCACTGCGTCTCTCGCTGGAAAAGTTTCCACGCGACTCTTGCAAACATGGATTCACGTTGAAGAGAAGCCCAGCTCCGGCAGTGCCCCTTTTCCTCTTGCGCAAAGCAAAATGCAGAAGAGCGTTCGTTACAACGAAGGCCACGCGCTTTTTCTGTCCGCTGTGGCGCGTAAAGAGGGCACGAAGCGCGGCTACTTGAACAAGAAAACGACAGAGAACAGCCGCTGGCACGATAAGTTCTTTGCCCTTTACCAGAACCTACTCTTCTACTTTGAGAGCGAGCAGAGCGCGCGACCAGCCGGGATCTATCTTTTGGAAGGATGCACCTGCGAGCGCGTCCCGGCGCCCAAAATGTCCACCACGGGAAAGGAAGCAATGGACAAACAGGTGAGACTTACACCACGTCCATGAGTTTCAAAGCTGTGTGTTGATCGCATTAAACACTGACCATGAGACGTTTGCAGCTTCCGCTCACAATTGGAGATTGCCCAACTATTGATCTTGCCCAAATGAGGCTTTAGAGCAGCACTTTCCAGCTCTCTTCTCATTGTCCGGACTCCAACAGGTGATTCTACTGCAACAATGACAATGGAGTGAAAGTTTAAGTTAACTTAATTTAATGTTATTCTTGAAAATATAATTTCACTTCTGATCAAGAGCCAAATATTCATATGCATCCCAAAATGCCTTTAGGGACTAGCCCAAACCTGGTCATATTAGGTGTCTGCAGACTATGTGTCTCTGGAGTAACTGCATCAGTTTGTCTATAGTCCTTTTAGACAAACAGCTGCCACACTGAAAAACATTTGACAAATTTTCATATGTGGTCACTGCTCTGGGAAGTTAGCTCGACATTGTTGCTCCAACAGTTAGGTAGTTGTTGTTGCTAGGAAACATTTGGATCACCATTTGCACATGCACTGTGAGCTGCACCAGGGACTGGCTGCATGGGCATTGGCTCTTGTGTGTTCAGAAAGGCGCTAGACAGCAGTGGCTTCTAGCAATGGTAAAATATAGGTGTGTGCCATGTTTTGAAATGAAAAAGATGCTCCCAAAAATCTCTGAATAAAAGAATAGAAGATTATTTAACAAGTAACTAAATGTAATGATGTTGTTTACCAGTATTCTTACAGTATACGCTATATATTTTAATGCAGTGGTTAGCATTTTGAAATGCAATCCATATTTTAATTAATTTATTTCACTTTAATTTTTGTTATCTCACTTTTGTAGCCACCAACTCTGAAAATATAAGACACCTCAACATTTGAACTAAAGATAAGTTCCCTCATGTTGCCAATGTTATGGTGATGGAAAAAATGTTGCATGTGGATGGCCACTGCAAATGTAATGTCTTATTTATCCTCTTCACACTCACTGCCTCAGCCCCATCTGTCTTTAGCTCACACTACAGCTGTGATGTTTAATTAGGGTTATTTCAATCTGCCCTCAGCTCAAACATGCGTGCTGCTGTGTACATGGTTTACTATAAAGCTCTCCACTTGCTAGGATCTGACTCCATACTCCTCAGAGGAATCCCAGATCAGATTTGATCACATTTATTCATGTCAGTTTGAACAAGCCAAACCATTTATCAATGAGAAAGAACCAGGCAATGTTCACACGTTTGTCTCCAGATTCAGATCTGTAGTACTGTCTGAACACTTGACTCAAATGTCATGACCCCATTCCCATTTCTGTGATAAACTGTTAATGCTTGCTCCACTGCTGCAAATGCGCAACACTACGGATTTTGGGCCACTTTTCCCTGTAGTGCAAACATTTTCTCAGTGCTCCTGGTTTTCTTGTTTTTTTAGATTCACTTTGCCATCAAGCTGCATTATCACACCCTGACAACTGCCACACAAATAACCAACCTGAAATAACACACAGCCCCTGCCTCTTGCCCTCTTTCTTTTCTCTTTTGTGTTTAGACAGACAGTGTGTAGAGAACACACAGGTCTCAATGGTTTCCACAGTGACTGTCGTCTTGCACTAGTGATGTGTTGTGTATAAAAGGCCAACAGATATGTAGCTGTGTATAATTACAACTGTCCCTACCCCCAGCAGCAAGCCATGGATAAAGTATTGATTCAGAGTAGAACGGTTCACCAGAGGCGATGGACTTCTGGCAAGAGCAGTGTAATAGTCCTCATTCAGTGTTAGAAATCTTCTAGTCTGAAGTACACTGTTGGCAGCTTGATGCTTTCTGTGGCACATCACACAACTCTGAATGTTAAATCCTCCATAAATGTTTTTACTGTCTTTTTTTTTTTTTAATTTATTTATTTATTTTTTTTTTAGATCACTGAAGTTAATTTTATGAGACATATGGCCATTTAGACAGTGTACCTTTTGCTTTTCTGTTATGCTTTTTGAGCATACACATTTACAAAAGCAAAATGCAAACTTAAAACATGTAATTGTTTCAACTTTTTTTAACTTTTAGGGCTCCTGAGACTTATAAAACAGCTCAACATGATTTTACGAACTGTGTTGTCACTGCAGTGTACGGTATGACTCATTGTACTGACATGGGCATTGAGCACCCAATGAAACATACCCTGCAGGTGAAAGGCCATAGTTAGCACATGACAAAGAACTGAGTATAAGATGTTTTAGTGCATGCAACAATGACCCATATATGTTTGCAATAAATATTCAATCCTGTGTCTGGTTCCACTGAAACATCCACAGGTCAGACCTTTGATTGAAACATTGCAGTCATGTGACTCATTCACACACTGGGTTAAATGATGTATGGAAATAGAATCAGTCTGAAAAGAGACTCATTCATTTACTTTTTTCTATGTAAAAAGCCCACAAAGGTTTCTTTCATTAATTTTTTGTCATCAGAGTAGATTTGAGAAATCTTGTTGTGACAATTTATAGTTGACATTTTCTACTTTCTGAAACATGCATGTATTTGTGATTAGTACTCCGCTGAAAGCTTCCCTGGCTCTGAAGACCCTCCACAGCCTGCTGTGTGTGCGCAAATATATCTTCTAGTTATGTGCTGTGTTGACATCATTAACAGAAGATAGGAACCATGTCTTCATTGTTTGTGTAAAGCATAAAACATGAAACTGCATTTAATGCCTACAGATTATATTTAATATTGACAGTTTGTCAAGATCAAATGAGTCACAACAGAAAATGTGCCCTGCAGGATGACTGGCTTTACAATGGCATGAAACAAGACTTTGAAAACATTGTTTACCAGGCTTTCCCTTGGTAGTTTTTCCAGTGAACTTCTGTAGAATGATCTTAACAAATTTTATTCATTCATGACAGAAAATGTGCCTTACCTGTACAGAATAGATTTTATTTGTGTGCTGCTCAAAAGTAGCCTGGCCAGCCAGACGGCTTTCTCATTGTATTACATACAGAGAGAAAGCCGTCTGGCTGGCCAGGCTAGCTCAAAAGACCTTTACTCATATAAAGTCCTCACTAATGTGTGATGATTTTAAAATGGCATTGCAGAATGAAACCAGTCTCCTTTACTGGAATTTTTAAATGATGCCAGTTCAACAGCATTAGGCTTACAAAACATAGTTCAAAATACAGTGAAGTTTTCCTCCAATGGCAATAGTCAGGCATTGAATACTGGTCTGTGTCATCATACACAGTGTGGTACATCATTGGGAAAAAATGTGGAATGTATTTAAAAGGAAAACGGTGTGAACATACACAGTGTTTTATTGATAAAACCACTACAACAACCTCCAAGGAGGATTCAAGGACTTATGAGCCCCACATCCTTTTAACCCTATGTGACAAGTTTTTTTTATGGTTCATATCTTTTACATTCATTTTCATCTCATCACAGTCCAAGTTGCCATGTGTACTTCTAAAGAAGGAACTTAGCTTTTTTGGTCAACTGCATATTACAAATGGTCTCTTATCCAATCAGACAGCTGGTGGCTATTCCTATTTTTGTCTCAGAATGATATCACATTTGGAAAATTGCTGTGGCAAAAGCACCTCATTTTTGTGAAATGCCAGGGATTGGTCTTTTTAATCAGTAATAAGTCTGTGTTGTGGACCTGTGGCCTTTTTCTGAAGCCATAAAGTTATTGCAGTAACACATTTTGTCTTGTGGGCAAAACAAGAGAGCACATTGGTTTGGCTGCTGGTGACTGGCCAGAGCCTTACACAGTTTTATCAACAGTTGTTGTCTCTGCAGCGTCTCCATACTCCTCCAGCCACAAGTGAACCCAAAAAGCTGTAAGTAGTGTATTCAATAATAATCATCACATAATAGAGTTACAAGCTTAATGTGTGTTTGTTGTAGCCTGAGCCCGCTTCATGTGTAGTCGCTTTTATTGGAAGGAGCAAGGCAAACAGGCAATTCTCTAGACTAGTAAAACAGATTTATGATGTGTTCACATGCTGCTGCTCTTGCACCGTGGGAGTCATAGAGCAAACTCCAGCATCTTTTAAGGTTTGTGACTCTCCCTTCTGGCAATGCAGTGACAAAGAAACGGCAGGGAAGCCACAAATGCACGGAGGGAAAAGGGCTCAATGCTAGATACATATTACATTTCACTGAGTGGGAGGACAGCTGTGGATCTAAGCAGTGGAGCAGGGCAGGAATCAGCTTAATCTCCAAATAGACAAACAGGTAATCCCTTATCTATGACAGAAGCATCCACACATATACGGTGTGTGTGCATGAGGCTGGTACACAGATACAACCTGTTGAGAAAGTGAACAGCATAAAGAAACAGCAGGAAGATGTTGATTTTGGCGACTTTCACATTTAGCAGCTACAACATTAAGTGACACTGATGCTGGAAGATCTTTTAGAAATCTCTAAATTTAAGCAACATCCAAAGACAAAATAAAAGGAAATACCACAGTGCCATATATCCCATTTTATAGTTATGGTAATGGTTCTATGTGATTTTTTTTTTCCCCCTGAGGCCTCCTGTGGCTGATTTGCGAAACATGCTAAAAAAAAAAGCAAAAGAGCAGGTGTAATGAATGTGTAGTTTAATTGACAAACACATCCTGGCATGAAAGATGAAAAAAGATCACACTTGTCAATCAAATTCAACCTGTTATTTTTAATGAAACATAAATAGATGAATCATATGTTTACCTCTGTGTTTTCATAAAGATAAATATCACAAAAAAATTGGATGTTTTTATGTTGTGGACGAGAGTGGGTAATAACCAAGTAGGCATTTTCCACATTAATGAGGCAGTGGGTGTTGGAGAAAGAGTAGGGGGCACCAGAGGGCTGTTCAGGGCAGACCCAAGACACATGGAGGGTAGGAATTATACGCGTTGAAGGGAACTTGAGCCTTGTGAAGGTAGTTGCTCCGTGAAGTTGCTGAAAGGGCGTGGATAGTGGTTTCTAACAGTAATGCTATTTAGGCCCTGGTTGTAAGTTAGAAAGGTGGATGACGTCGGCTTCCAACGAGTCTTTAATGTCGGTCTTTATGGCTTCATGTGCAGACCATGAGAACAGCCTTACTTACTTAAACACAAGGCAGCATGATGAGGATGATGAGGAGGTTGTCTTTACTTAACACTCTCTGAAAGTCTTGATGTACTGACAGCACCGTGCACAAGTCTGGAGGAGGGCACGGCTCAGGAGATGACTTGGCAGACTTGGTAGGATGTCCTTCAGCCCTCGATGAACCCAGCAGTCCAGTTGATATGTGGGTCGTAGCTAAGGATCAGAGAAGGTGGTCTCATGGTGGTTACTAGACAAACATACAGACTGGTGTGGTCTGATGAGTGAGAGTGCCCAGGATGTGGCCGTCAAGAGCTCTTGTTGGGAAATGGGAGAAGTTCCACCTCCAACCCCAACTACCTGGCAAAGTCCTCATCAATGAGACTGGCATCCAGACTCCAGAGTCCATGGAAGAGGCAAAGGTGTGGGACGCACAAGGACGGAGGAGACAAACATGCAGCACCCAACTCCATCGGCTCACCTCCTCCAGCTGTGGCTCTGGGTCGCTGGAGGCTCTCTGTGTTAAACGAGTCTATCAAGGGAGGGACTGATTCTATATGTAGTCAGTTAGATTGCAGCCTTCTTGGTCTCCAGTGTAGCCACAAGCTCAGTTCTGAGGTGGTGTGGTGTGTACTGCCTTCATTTGTGGACAGATAGCACTGTAACAGGTCTAAGTAGCATTCAATTGCAGGACACAGGTACAGTTTGCAAAGTTCTTTATTGACCCTGAGAACAATGTAGCAGAGAGTGTTAGAGCGGATTGGAGATGAGCTGTAGGTGTGTGAACAGGTGAAGAGGTGGGTCTGGCTGCAGCTGGGAGACCACAGGCACGTGTTGTTTTAATGCATCTGTGCTCTTTTTAGCTGACCTTACTTTCTCTGCTGTTCAAAAATCACAGTTGTCAGTTGTTATACATATACTGCTTAAAAATAGAGGTTTTCCAACACTGTGTTCACAAATATAATGATTAACCTTCATCTTATATCAGTATTTATTTCAATAATGTGATATCCACAAAGATTCAATGATTTTACACAAAATTAATTGTTTAAAGTAATATGGAGCTCTTATATTTTCATGATAGCCATGGTTTAATGCTTTCTACTTGTCCTTTGAGCATTTTCTAAAGCGACATTTTCCACAAAAGCCAGCCCTGAGGGAGAATGGCAGCTGAGAACAGAGGAGGAGAAAAAGCAGAGAAGCTGCTGGTGAATCTGATACAGAACACTGGTGGGTGGAAAACCCACTCCCCACTCCTGTTCACTTCTCACACTTTGTCAACAAATGACTTTTACTTTTACTCTTTCTCACAACTCCTTTAAGTTTGTAATATCTACGTCCAATACCAGCTTTATCCTCTCGTCTCATTTGGCTCGACATGCATATCTTGTATATATATATTTTCTTTTAATGTCAATTGTCACTCAATGGCACAGATTTCTGACCAGTCTGATCACACAGAGATGTGATATTGTATCTTTAGGTGCCTTCAAACTTGGTCTGCTCAAGACATGTAGCCCACACTCACATCATGTGTGATGAATTTAGATTGTCATCTATAAATTATCATCAATAATCTCCATTTTCACAAGATGACATTAACTCATTTTGTATCACTTCTGGTTAGGGATTAAATGTATCATGTGTGGCTGGAGCCTATCCCAGCTTCTTTGAGCCTGAGGCTAACACTTAAAGACATACACTCACACACACTGGCAAGTCATCTTCTACTTGACTCTAATGTTTTTGTTGGGGGTTTTTTTTGGCAATTAATCTGTTTTAGGAGGAAGACCAGAACTGTTTGGAGTTTTTAAAGTATACAACATAAAAGTATGTTATGTTGTGTCCCTCATCACCAGTGTTACATCATTAGTTGTTATCCCAGACCATAATCATAAGAAGGTCCTAACAGTGAATTAAACAACTCTGCTTTGAAATATTTATAACAAGAGAGCATTTCTGGATTCCAAGGCATCATTTGCCTCATGAATTAATTAAGTATTATCATCACCAGATCTTTTATCTTTAGTATAGAAAAGGCAATTTGTCCACACAGTATTGTAATTATGTGTAAGCCTCTGGGTGTGGCTGCTTCAAACTGGGGGCATAGAAAAGTTTTTTTTCCTGTATCTGGAAAATGTATCTGCCTGATGTGGTATCCTCAAACAGCTTTTGAATTTGAGGCTGTGTCTTGAACTGTAGTGCCAAAACGTGTTTTAATCTGTTATCCTCACAGACCGATTGATTGATTTGATTAAAAAAACAAACTGGCAAAACAGATTAATTGTAAACTGACAGTAAAGAGAACAATGAAAGACACTGGCACTTTGGTGCTTTTGTTTTTTGTGTCTTAATGAAAATTGCTTCCAGTACAGTGGGGGCCCGGGGCATGAAAGCCACGTCTGACAGGAAAGACACAGCAGTCCCTAATGCTGTCAACAGAATGCATTTGTACTGTTTTCATATGCATTGTAGCCCACCATCATGATAACTGACTGAAATTTAAATTGGTTCAATACAATTTATTTTATTTTATTGGTTAAGAGTTTATAAATGCAACCAGACTTATCTGCATAGGCTCCAGCCTGTGATTAAAGTATGAAACTCACAGAGCTAAACACAGTGAAGCCAAAGTAATTTGTTGTGTTTTGTCACTGTCTTTTGCATGTAACTAGGATGTCATTTTGCAACATAGTGATCTTGATGAGAGCTAATCTACTGAATATGTAATGTTTTATGTAAAAGTATTATAAATGCAAAGTTGATAGAGTTGTATAAATGGGCCTAATGTCAAGGCCCTGAACACACTCCACGTTGATGCACTGCCTAATGCTATAAATCCATCCAGCACTCTCATCTAATCAACAAATGATTTGGTAATTTACTGCATACAAAATATACCCATATCTATTTTTATGAGACATAACAATGTGAACAGTCTGTTTGTAAAATTGTAGGTGTTAGTTATATAGATGCAGGCAGTTGAACAATATTAAGCCTAGGTTTTGTACATTTGCAATAACTGAATTAATTGTACATGTTTGTCCTCATTGGCATTTTAAAAATGTATTATATATTAAACTTTATATTTGCTTAATAATAAATCCATCGATCCATAAAGGAACAATGATTATTTGTTTTGAAAATGCAATCTTGTCAGGTAAAGAGGGAATTTATAGATAGTATTACAAGGTACACCCTTTATATTTTGTGCTCAGTTATTCTGCATTTTTTTATTCATGTATAGTTACACACAGCTATAATGAAATTCAGTAACAGCACTCTGACATTCGATGAACAACATTGCAATTCATTTCACCTATTTTCACTGATAACAATAATTCAATAACTACATATTGAAGTGTTTACTACTGAGAGGCAGACAACATAAAAACCTTGTCACAGAAATGGCTTTGTAATCCCTGAGCCGTGTCAGTCCAGTGTTGTTTAAAACACAGATAACTTCAGCTAAATTCTTTTCCCTATAATTTGTGAAACGTCAGGATGTGTCAATAAAGCCATTCAATACTGTCAGCTCTGAAAAGAGTAGAGCAAAAGATGACAGAAGTGTCAGATTTTCTGTTGCCATGGAAACATTATCGTATTAGTTGTTGACACAATTTAGAAACATGTACTTGGTTAAGGATTATTATGTAACGTGTCCCTTGTTGGTGCTCTCTTCTTTTTATGTCAGAGGCTGTTAGAGTATCACTGTAGATGAAGCCCAGCCAGTCATTCAATGGAAATGACATAAAAGCATGGGATGGAGGAGGCTCCCAGTTACCTCCAGTGCTTCTCTGTCCATCTCCTGCAGGCTATACACCCTTTTTGGATTGGGTTTGCTTCACTGAATTCTCACTGAGGCAGACACAAAGACAGTATGAAGGGGGGAGGAGGAGGCGGAGGAGGAGGAGGAGTGAATTTTTAGACTACAAGGGATGCGAGGATGCCAACTGAGCGGGGCAGAGGAGGCCGAGTGGGCTGCTAACTCCATGTAGTCTTCTCTGTTCTCCCTGTCTAAGAATAGCAGCTCTTCTTGTAACCCAGTGCCCCAGGACATGGCCATTTAAATAAAAGCCTCCATCACTTCACATAATGCCCACTATATGTGTGTGTAGGTACATGTTTTTGTGCCCGCATGTGTCGGCATGTTTTAGAGCGGGGAAGTGTTTTAAAGCCAGGGAAATTTATCAGTATAATGGGAGAGACAGACAGGAAATAGAAGCGAGGCAGCGACAGGGCTAATTGATGGTGGTGATAATGGGCTGATGGAAAAAGGAAGCCTCAGATAAGACTGTCATGTGTCTTTTAAGCCGCCCACAGTCCTCCGGCCTGTCTCTTTTGTTTGTGGGCGCTGCTGTTTTATGTCCACGTTCTGGGCAACTTTTAGGCATCCATCCTGCAAACCGCTCAAAGTCTAATGAACTGTGGCTATAAAGCAGATCAATGAGTGTCTATTTTATAGAATTTGCTTTTCTTATTTTGTCTCCAGCACTACTTCCAGATCCTGTTTGGACATGATGGGCAGAAGCCACTAGAGCTGCGAACAGAGGAGGAAAACGAGTGTGATGAATGGGTGGAGGCTATTCAGCAGGCCAGGTACACAACACATTAGACTAAATAGTCATAATGTCAAGTGAACTCAGTGGACTCACACAAGAGATCTCCCAAAATGACTCAAAACAGGTCTATTGGATTTGAGGTTACACTTGAAAAATTATCTTAATTTGTGCAATATTTTGTGTTTTATTGTTGTTTTATTTATTGCCAGATACTGGTGTCTTCTGCTACTCTCCATGTTTGACTTTTCTGCTTGTTGCAGTTACTCTGACATCATTATTGAGCGTGAGGTGCTAATGCAGAAATACATCCACCTTGTACAAATAGTGGAAACAGAGAAGGTAGCAGCCAATCAGCTGCGCACCCAGTTGGAGGACCAGGACACTGAGATCGAGAGACTTAAATCAGAGGTACGCACCTGCAGCACACACACCAAATATAATCCTCTGCAGTTTAATTTTAGTGTTCTTACATTGTTGCACACCACTGTCTGCACTAGTCATTAAATGTGCTTGTCTCATGCACATACAGTGGGCTACAGAAGCATGTGTGCATTTTATATAACCCAGTAGACAACAGCCAGTTGCATCCGCAGGCCAGAAAAAGTCAAGAAAAAGAACCACCTTTACTTATATTAAACATAATATTAAAACGTCTTGGGGCATAAATCAGTGTTATGTGTATAGACAGACTCTGGTCTCTTAGGCTAAATTATATTTTGTGTGAAACAAACATGCTTTAAAAAGGGCTACAGCAGAAACTCCTACGGCAGGCTGGCCACACACAGGTCACAGGCCAGATTCATCATTATACATGGTAGATTCAGAGTACAATAACTAACCATAGTTCTTTGTTGTTAGATGGATATATTTGAGGGTATTACTGAACCACTATGAACACTGTATCTGTTAAAGATGCCATATGCCAATGCCTGTGTGTTCACTGCAAAAATGCAATTGATGAGTGGGAGTAAGCAGTGTCTCTGCGTGGGAGAAGCCCACTGCTTTCCAGAGACAGTACAGACAGTCCAGCAGCTAAAGCAACACATTTATCGAAGGCTGCTCATTCCTCCTCTGCCCGTCCATCTCTGTAAAGAAATGTTCATCTGTGCTATAATTATACAGTTATACAATAATACAGTTTCACAAACAACAGCAGGTAATTATTGGTTTATGGTAATGAGATTATTGTCTCTAAATAATACGTATGATCACTTTTGATCCTGACAGACTGCCCCAGTCTCAGTCTGTCTAGGACTCAGTGTTATCAGTTGTCATTAACCTAAATCATTATCTCCTAATGACACCTCAATCAACTTCTTGAAGCTCGTTTTGTGGCACTAAACACCTAGGTGCTGTACTCCATTATTATTCATATTTAATCATTTTATTAAGGTCTTTCAACAACAAACTCACAGGTTGGACAGGGTCATGGGTATCATTGTGTTAAATACTAAGAATACTGGCTCATTAGGAGACATCTTCAGACATCATCAGAATTTTTAACCTCAAACCAATTATTTTAGATTTGCCCAGTTGTTCAAGTATAAAACAAATACACAGAGGCCAATAGGACACATTATAAATGTATATGATAATCTCCAGTTAAAGGGCAATAATGTAATTCCATTAGATACGTTTGGAGAGCTAATTAATTCCTTGAAGTTAAATGTTCTCAGAAAAGAAGACGGGAGCAATGTCATAGAGACTAAAACAAGTACTGCTATAAATGGGACCAGTAAGATACATTAAACACTGACCTCAATTTCCATTTAAATGTGTGAACTGTGGACAAAAAGTCAACAATATCTCATGAGAGATGGCCTATATTTTGTGAAAAACTGGACAAATGCATAAGAAATTTAGGGTGTTTAAAGAAAATGCATGTGAATACTTTCATTCTACCTTTCTTGAACTGATTGTAGTTTTGGATGTGTTTTTGCAAAGCTGTTGGCCCTGGGGGATATTGTTTGCCCAATGGACCAGCTGCTGACATGTTTATTCTTCAGACTTACTGGCTGTCTCTACTCATATATGACAATAAGAAAAACATGTTGCTGGAAGAGGTTATTTCTGTTTCAGAGAGGACATTTGTTCTTGAATGAATTTTGTTGCTCTTATTTCACATCTGTGTCTTTCACTTCCATGCTGTGATCATATCATTGCCGGGGTATTGTGTAGTTTGTTGTTGACAGTTTTATGAGGCGGCATCTGCATGTGTTATGGGACTGCATGTGAAATAGGAACACACTTTAAAAGCCAGTGTGCAGTCACTGGTCTGTCTCATTAAAAGGGCCCCATTTGTTTGTTTTTGCATGTGTTGCTCAGTGTTTATGAATAATTAAAACAAGTAACCACTCTAACTGCAAACACTTGGCAGACTTGCTCCTCATTGCTGCCATTTGTGTCACCCTGGTGAAAATTAAGATAAAATGATGACGTTCAATTCACGCATTGTGCTACCTGTGATAAATTGTGTTTATTTGAGAAGCCTTCAGGTTCATGCCTGAGTGAAAATAATGTACTAATAATCATAAACACAGTGCTGCAGTATGTGTTTCTGCAGTACAACCAATTATGTGCATTTAAGTGTTTTCACAGCTTAACATTTAAAGATGGAAAGTTATATATTAAAATAACTTTAGCATTAAGATATATATTGTTGTTTATTTTTTATAGTGAGACATCTGAATATAAGTAAAGAACATTTTAGGCCTAATTAAAGATCTGATTTAACAGTTAAAGCTAAATTATGTTCAGGCAATTCTCATAATGTTTGTGATAAGGAGTTTTTAAATTTGGTGCAACTGACAAAATGTTATCAAATAAAGTGTTTGGATTATTCGCTGGAATCACACACCATCAGTCTGCTGTATAACCTTCCATAAATGAAGGGAAAGTCTAAAATGTTTTAAAAGTAAACCACAGTAAGGTTTTAAGTTCTAATAAAAAATGGCATGTGACCTGTTTGATTTCAAGCTTTTTTGTAGCTAGCGCAGTGCACAGGGAATTGGAGAATGTAACGGATGTTGATATCAGGTTGAGTAGATGGAGGTGCTCATTTGCTTACTCCAGCACCAGCTGATAGCAGCCTCCTGCATTTATCATTAGGCCTCTTTGAATGAATATCAGAGATTGTCACGCATCAGGAAATTATCTCACAGGCCACTAAGCGCACATGGCATGACTATCACTTACAGGGCGCTATTATTATTCCCTCCAGGAATATAAACAATTGTATTTAATGAGCTAATCATATTTTTAATAAATGGTGTTACAGATTGTGGCGCTGAACAAAACTAAGGAAAGGATGAGACCCTACCATGTTCCTCATGAAAATGAAGACCCAGATATTAAAAAGATCAAAAAGGTAAAAGCATTGCATTATGTGTTCTTTCAGGTGTTGGTACATGTTTGGTCTTTCCATGTCTAATCCGTCGGTGTGTGTTCAGGTACAAAGTTTTATGCGCGGCTGGCTCTGTCGGAGGAAGTGGAAGATCATTGTACAGGACTATATCTGCTCTCCTCATGCTGAGAGCATGAGAAAACGCAACCAGATTGTCTTCAACATGGTGGAAGCAGAGACTGAGTATGTGCATAGCAGTAAAGGAAATAGCTTCTTGTTTGATGGAATGTATATAAAGCTGCATTGGCCAATGCTACTTGAGATGTACTGCTGTTATTGCTGGTGTTTTTGTCTTTATTTTGACTGAATGGCCCCAGTAGATATCTCATACTGGTCATTTCGTCGTGTTGATAGGCTGACACAGTGTATTGGTGTAAAATGTACCTGTATCTGTGATGGCAGGTATGTGCACCAGCTCTACATCCTGGTCAACTGTTTCCTCAGGCCTTTGAGGATGGCAGCCAGCTCCAAGAAACCTCCCATTTGTCATGACGATGTCAGCAGCATTTTTCTGAACAGGTGTTTGCTCTAAATGTTTTTTTCTGCTGTGAAACAAGCAGGAAGTACAGACTGAATACAACAATAAAGCCTCTTCTGTGTTGTGTTTGACATTTTTTTACTCTGTGTCTTCAGTGAGACCATCATGTTTCTACATGAGATTTTTCATCAAGGCTTGAAGGCAAGGATCGCCAACTGGCCCACACTGGTGCTAGGTAAACTGTGGCTTCATCCCACTCTGAACAAACCGCATACAGATCATGGTCAGGTTTTATGCTGTTTTCATTCAGACGTCAGCCTTGACGTCTCACTGCACCATTCACACACACTGACTCATTTCCCTATCTCAGTCTGCAACACATGCACATTGTCTTGACAGACAATGACCACCCAGACCAGAAGGCAGCCCACAATTTTGACTCCTAAAAACAGTCGTCTTCTCAGATAAGCATCACCTAGGAGACAGCAGCCAAAAGACTTGACAAACTGACAGAGGAGGAGTCTGCTGATTTTATTCAAATCTCAATCTTTGAATCAGGCTGACGTTACTGATAAGTAAAGCAGTAAAATTCACCATCACTTACAGGATACACAGAAAATTCAGCTTTGGCTCTCGTAGGTTATAAGCCATTTACACATCTGTAGTGTTTGATATCTATATTTTTTTCTCGTTTAGCTGACCTGTTTGACATCCTGCTGCCAATGCTGAACATTTACCAGGAGTTTGTGCGTAACCATCAGTACAGCCTGCAGGTTCTGGCCAACTGCAAACAGAACCGAGACTTTGACAAACTGTTGAAGCAGTATGAGTCCAACGCTGCCTGTGAAGGCAGGATGTTGGAGACCTTCCTCACATACCCCATGTTCCAGGTCAGTCTAATGTACCAGTGCACAAACACTTTAACTGGATTTGACTAAAGTCATTGAGTAAACCATCTTTATGTTAACTTTCTCGTAAGATTCCACGCTACATCATCACCCTGCATGAACTACTGGCACACACACCTCATGAGCATGTTGAGCGTAAAAGTCTTGAATTTGCCAAGTCCAAACTAGAAGAACTGTCCAGGTAGGAGTCTATATTTTACTAAATTGTCTTACACATTCTGAACGCAGCAGACTAATGTGTCGTGTGTATTTTTAGAGTAATGCATGACGAGGTGAGTGACACAGAAAACATCCGGAAGAATTTGGCCATCGAGAGGATGATTGTGGAGGGCTGTGACATTCTGTTGGACACAAGCCAGACCTTTGTGCGGCAGGGTGAGTCTGTCACTTCTGGGGTAAGCACAAGTTGGCCCAAGGCAGCAGTGCCTTGGTGCCCAAGTGCCTATAGTCACCTGCATGTGTTTTAATATTTCAATTTAATTTAATTTATTTGGATTTATAATGGATTCTTAGGGGCTCTAAAAAGGCTCTGTCCACACTTTTCTTTTTAAAACCCATTATAAATTTATGTTTTCACTAACACTTTTTTTTTTTTACATAAAAGTTAGAAGAGCATACATCATATTTATTTTGTGCTACCCATTAATCTTCTTATATATGTCACATTGTTATATTTCTTGATGTAACACACATGTTAAAGCCAGTAAACAGTGCGTGCACATGCCTCAGCTTAGTGTCGGCTTAATGGAATGTAATATAATCCTGTACAGGCTCTCTGATCCAGCTGCCCTCAGTCGAACGAGGAAAACTCAGCAAAGTTCGTCTGGGCTCTCTGTCACTAAAGAAGGAAGGAGAGCGGCAGTGTTTTCTCTTCACCAAACACTTCCTCATCTGCACTCGCAGCTCTGGAGGAAAACTGCACCTGCTCAAGGTGAGAAACCATCTACAGAAACAGACAGAATTTAGTTATATTTAGCCATAATGTGGAAAGCTTAAATCCTTACAAAAAGTCAATAGCAGTTTAAAGCAACACGTTTTTTTTGTTTGTTTGTTTGTTTGTTTGTTTTTTACCTTAAAATATAAAGCCTTATGTGTGTTGCTTTGACATGAAAGAGGTCACATACTAACAGAAACAGAAGTTAATGCCAGCTAACACCGGTAGCAATACTCAAACAAAGGAGCTAGCACCAGTTACACAGATGCAAGCTCTAGTTCACTACAAGAAAATAGTTCATAATCAATGTTTTCACAGAGTTTACATATTCCAGCTCCTATTCATGACAGATTGTGACCTAAAGTTGTCAATGTCACTGATCAAACTTACCAGATCATAAAGTCTTGTGAATAAATACATAAATTCATCTTATGCCGAATAGTTTTAAAAGTATAGAACATGCAAGTACGTAACTGTATGTGTCAAAGGCATAAGTACCTCATATGACTCCACTTTAAACAATACAAGATAATCCTAATGAAATGTGAGGTACCAATAATTGTTCCCTCTTAAACCCTGCAGCAAGGTGGTGTGTTGTCCCTAATTGACTGCACTCTGATAGAGGAGCCAGATGCCAGTGAAGAGGAGAGTAAGTCCGTCACACTAAAGCATGACCACGCTCGTTGACACACAAGCTACTCTTATTGGCTCAATTAGACTTCCCCCCTTTCACAGAGGTTAATTAAGTGTCACACAATAACTGTCCAGAAATGACTTCCCTTTAAATATCAGATGCATATTGACATTACAGGTCCATTAATTTCTCTAGTGCTTGGTTGTTTAAATGAAGATGAAACACCAACACACCACGGCCATTCACACACACGCTTTCATCTACTCTTCACGCATAACTGTTTTTCTCATGGGCACAAAATACACATAGATGGTGCACGTAATTAACCTGTGTGTGCTTTCATCTGCTTTGTGCTCCAGATTTTCAATTTTGAACTGGTCCGCTGCAAAAAGTAACAATGCTCTTTCAATGTCCGTAATGATTTAGCTAAGGCTTGCCAGGGATTTGGCCAGCTCGACTTCAAACTTGTCATAGAGCCGTCGGACTTGCCTTCCTTCACTGTGGTCCTCCTGGCGCCATCACTGCAAGAAAAGGCAGCTTGGACCAGTGACATTAGCCAGGTAACAGTTCCAGACATACGCATGGCCAGGAAGGATGGCAAGGAATCTACAAACAGCAGGAGCCTGTGTCCACCGGGCATTGAGAGGTTTAGTGTTTAGTAAAAAGAGTTGTGAGTACAGCTTTCTTGGGTGACTCAAACGCAGCAACACAATACATGTCACATGCTGTCACACCAAATATGTTCTCGCTGTACAGAACATGCAGTGACACTTTACTCACCAATGTACTGCAATCATGGACATTTACAGCAAGGCCAGTGTGTATACAGACATTATTACTGCTTTTAAATCTGGATGATTACGGATATTTTGTAAATCTTTAGCTTTAATTGTTAACAACTGCTTTTGTTCTGTGGAAGTGATGATGTTTTTTACAATATGTATTTTCCAAAAAATAAACAAACATTCTTTTCAAAGCTGGACAATATCAAATTTATCTCCAGTATTGAAAAAATAGTGTTTCTGATAGATTTATTGTTCAGTGTATTCTGATGTTGTATATGTTGAATCTGCAGTGTCCATTTAAGATGTGATACTAATTATGCTGCGGTGTTTGTTATTTGTACGTACTGTCAACTTGATTCTTTAGCTCAAACGAAGAATGGGATAATTTTTTCCTGGCTGACTTTTCCTCTCTGTGCTTGTAGTGCATTGATAACATTCGTTGTAATGGCTTGATGACAAGTGTATTTGAAGAGAACTCCAAAGTCACTGTGCCTCATATGATCAAGTGAGTGGATTTGTGTGTATTCATGCTAAACATACGTAAAGTTCACATTGGTTAAAATCTTTTGTTTTAGTATAGAGATGTTTCAGCCATTATTTATTCTGCAAATTTATCGTCTGATGTTTTGTATGTTTTTCTTTTTTTTCCACTCCTATTTAGAATATTAGTTGTTCATTTTTCTCTTTATATTAGCAGTTTTTGCTCAGCTACTTTCATAAATTTTCTCTTGCTTTCCTGCCCAACAGTCACCCATGCTTGCTTGTGTCTGTGTGTGTGTGTGTACGTGACTTATCAGATCCGATGTGCGTCTCCATAAAGATGATGTTGACATTTGCTTCAGCAAGACGCTCAACTCCTGCAAAGTCCCCCAGATTCGCTACGCCAGCGTGGAGCGCCTCCTGGAGAGGCTCACCGACCTGCGCTTCCTCTCCATAGACTTCCTCAACACTTTCCTGCACACGTACAGGATCTTCACGACAGCAACTGTGGTCATGGACAAGCTCGCGGACATCTACAAGAAGCCCTTCTCCTCTATTCCCATCAGGTCAACACTCTGCAATATACACATAGAAGCTTGAGACATCTTACCATCTCATATCTGAAAGTCTGTCATCGTTGGATTTTTTTATTAGTATTTTGATGGTGTGGTTAAATGATTTAAACCTCATCCTGTTTCATGGTGAACACTGATGTCGTGAAGGTAGTGCTGAAAGGGGTTTGCCTTACACTTTGAAGAGCATAACATAGTTTGAATTGGATTGAACTGGATTTGTTTCCTGGCTCAGCTCATGTCATCACATCTAATGTTATTTGTTAACAAGTCTGTGGCTGAATCTCTCCCCATCAGGCGTGTTTTCATGTTTGTGTTTGTTTTATGTTATGTTTATTTTATTTGACAGGGAGCAGTGCATATTAATCAACATGAGTACATTAGTCCGTCATGTAAATATGCCAGATTTAGCCACAAAGGCTCATTTTTATCTATAGCCCCATGGCAGGCTGATGGTAAAAAGGACAAATGAAAGGTTAATGGACTAACACATACAGCAAGACATAACCTCAAAGTCAGTCTATATTAGAACAGGTTAGCAACTATAAGAACACACTATATATAAAAAATAACACAGAACATCAGGCACAGATTTCAAGACAAAGACAGACACAGGTTGTTCAACAGCCACTGTTTAATGGATTTACTGGAGGTGTGTAATGTTCCTCAAAGGTACTTTAATCCAAGAGTGTGATGCATGAACCTAAAAGCCCGAATGACCAAAATATCTTTTCCTAAATAGTGTTTCTCCCTGCTAGCTGCTCTTGTGGTTGTATTTGATTTCAATTGAATGAAGTCTCTTAAAGATAGTGGGGCCAGTCCATGAAGCACAAGTACTCAAATATAATATCTGAATAGATACTCATATTGTCCTAGCTCAGAAACGTAAATTTACTTTTACTGTGATGATCATTTGGGACTATTTTACAGTCATGTTTTTTTTTTATTATCCAGGGTTGCTTTTAGGAGTATTATTATCATTCAATTAATGAAGTGCTGGAGGTAGAGTAGATTTGTTTGTTAAATACATGCTGGCGGGTTTGTGTTTGTAGAAGCTGAATGGATGGCTCAAACTGAATAAGTTATCGTTTGTTATAGGCTTTGTGCATGTAAATTGTGTGGTTATGATACTTCCTTTGCTGTACTATGTGCCTAATGACAGTTTTTGTGTATTATAAGTCTTTCAAACCTGGGAAAACAGGAAGAGTTATGAAAAGAGCTGATAATTCCAGGACAATGTGCTCTGTAGTAACATAGAAAGACAGATAAATTTAACATCACAAAAATTGCTATAAAAGGTCATGCCAGTCGGATTATAGACAGTTGAGAGTCACACGTAACTGGACAGAATAGTTGCAAAACACTAAACACAGAGTGATGAGAGCATTTGTTATTTTTGTCACATCCTTATATATCAATAGATCACGCTGGACGTTAGCGCTGTTTTCTCTTTTAATCATTTTCTTTTCATCTTCTCATTGTCACATATCGTCCCCTGTTGAATGCCCCCCTGGCCTTGTCTCCAGTGTATTATCATGTCTGAATCAAGCCTCACAGTTGCTCATTTAATCATGTTTATGTGTCGTCCATCCTCGTCTCCCCTCATGTTCCCGGCAGCTACAGGACGCAGTACCACTCATTTGACCGTCTGTCCATCTCATCCATCTGTCCTGACTACAGCATGAGGATCAAGAAGATAGCCATGGACCAGTCTAAGTAACTCTTTCTCTGTCCTTTCTTTTGCACTCTTCCTTCTCCAGCTCCTTGATGCATGATTTCTACACACTTTTATCCTTTATAAGTTACAATAGAACTGAAAAACTGCAGAACATTTCAAGTCTTTATTCTGCAACCTGCGCATACATGCATGTTTCCTCAGCAGGACTTTACATAGTCAGTGCTTTTTATGTTCATATTGATTAATTTCCACTTGCCTAAGTCTATGTTGCCTATATATTGACATTGTCCTCCTTTTCCTTCTCTTCAAGTCCTTTTTTGTGTTTCCTTTCATATTTTCTATTTAATAATAATACTGGGGGAATAAATAATGCTTATGTTTCTCAATGATTCCTTTCATATTTCCTGTTCATAAAATGCAATGCTGTGTTTGTTGATTACGAAAGATTACATTGGTAACATTTTGCTTAATTCCGATTTTGTTAAATACTGATCCTGATCTAGTGATTACTACATTTACGTCTTTGAGTTGTTACTTATGGAGGCTTCCCTCTTCCAGGTCCCTGGAGTTGTTCTTTGCGACCAATCAGAACAACAGAGGTGGGGAGCACATTAATGATAAATCCCCTCGTCTTTGCCGCAAGTTCTCCTCCCCCCCTCCTCTGTCAATCCCATCCCGCACCTCGTCCCCCGTCCGAATCCGTAAGCTGTCCCTGCACTCTCCGGTCACACCCAGAGTGGGAGGCCTAGACCTGACCAGTCCTCTGTCCAGCTCTGCCGTCAACCACAACACTTCACAGTCCGCGGCCAGTAGCCCCACCTCTGCCTACACCCCTCAGACTCCCACACCCCAGACCCCACCCCTGAGCGCTGTCTCTCCGCCTCCGCCCTCCTCCACCTCACCTCCTCCTAGCAATGGCAAGCTGCCACAGGAGCAAGCCCCCCCCATCCCGTCATCTCCGGACCAGAGCACCAGTCCCAGTGCAGAGGGGGACGAGCTGCCCAGGGTCGACCCCTTTTGTGGCAAAATGCGCCGCAGCATCCGCAGAAGTAAGCTAGTGGCCTGCTACAAACACAGTGAAAACTGATTCATTCACAGGAAAGACTGTAATTATCAATAATTCTGGAATAAAAAGTCACAATGTCTTTGCAGCTGCATCCCACATTTCAGAAGTCTGTTGTCCATGTTTCAACTGTGTTTGACCAGAACATTACAAGTAGTGCAAAACAATTTTATGTAGCCAAACTGCGTGGCATGGTGTTTTTAGTGTTTTTAGGTGACATATATTGCACGTTTGCATTCAGCATTGCAGGATAATTGCACTGTTGGGGCAAAGATACAAGGCAATGTCACTGGGATTGAGCACGCACTAGCATGGAATTATAAAAAAGCCTTTTAAACAGCTAGTTTAACTTTGGGAATACCTCCAGTGCACTCTGCATTGCTTATTGCTTTTGGAGATTAGTCTCAGACAATAGTTCATGCATTAATCCAGTGACTCAGTCTTAAGTATTCTCACCAAAGGAGCCTCACGGTACATCATTATCTCCTTTTACTGGTGCTCTAGAGTCCACTCTGATGACTTCCACTCAGCTCACATGTGCAGATATTGTTCTATTGTACACAGCGGGGGTGTCAGAGCATCTCAAGCCACACAGCGCTGTTAGACCTTTATTTGTATGTACAAACACACAAACGCAGTAATGTGTGTGCCTCAATAGCACTCTCCCCCAGAGCCAGTAGTGCTAGCATCACCAAACCTCCTGTACTTGTCCCACTTCAGTGCAGCTTGGTGTTAATTTTGTACTTTGTATGTGTTGTTTTATAGAGTGGTAGTTTGTCAGTTTACATTTAGTAGTTGTTGATGAAGTTTTGATTCAGTTATAATTGTTACTGTGCTTTTACAAAAATGATAAATGACACATATTACACACATTATATGAGACATAACCAGAATCCTTTTTATTTATCACTCATCATGTAAACTGACTTCTACCCAAGCCTTTTCATTTCTTTCTGGATTTTGATTTAGAGCTGCATAAATGGACATACCTTATATGCACAATGCATAAAAACTGTGTCAGTGATGTCTGCATTATTGTTAAGTGTAATATAAGTTCTTTTCAGCAAAGCAGCATTGTCATGATTCCTGTCCTTTGTCTTTGCTGTAGCTGTGCTGGAGTCAGTGTCACTGGAGAAAATCCTCCCTGAGTCCCCACAGAGCAGTGAAGCAGGAGACATGTCTCCATGCCGCTCCCCCTCCACGCCCCGCCACCTCCGCTATCGGCAGCCAGGAGGTAAGGCTGCACCCACGGCAGTGAGTGTTCATGAGCACACTGTGTGCTAGTCAAGCTGATCACCACATGATCATCTTGAGGAAGGGTAATTTTAATGTCTGCAACGCACTAAGTAAGGTGGACATTTGTTATCTCATTCCCAAGGCATGTTTTATTGGTTTATAAGACAGATGCTTAACACTTGCTGTTGAACCAGATTTGTTGAAAGCAAGAAACAGTCGAAAAGCATAAATATTTGATTAAGAAGGGCCACACTGTAAAGCTCACTGTGTGGTTAGGTCTACAGCTGGATTTCAGTCTGCAGTGGTTTTACAAAAGTGGTCCAACAAGTAAATACAGTGAGCTTATGACAGAGCATGTGTAGAATGTGCTGGAAAAACATATCCAGTCCATGGGGGCCACAGATTACAGATGATCTGCTGCAGACATCTTGGTGGCACAACACGTCTTTACAGCACTGGAACAGTCCATGGTGTCCCAAATCAGAGCTATTCTAGGCACAATGGGACCTACACAACTGAAAATTAGGTGTCCTGCTGTACTTCAATGGACTTTTAACTGTGATAGCGACTGTAAAGCCATACACCATACACCATATATCATTTTCTGTTTGTTAAGGATTGTATTTCTTGTCCGTGAATTTGAGAACACAGTCTGTTACATTTGAGTATTCTTTCCATCCTGTAACATTATAACAAAGCAATATAATTGTGAGTATTGTTTGTGGCTGTATAGTCCAGTCAGCAGAAAACTCACGTTGCTCAGTGTCTCCAGCCTCAGCCTTCGCCATCGCGACAGCAGCAGCAGGACATGGGACTCCTCCAGGTGAGCGTGCACAGACAAATAAATACTGTGTGCCAATTTACCTACAGTTTATAGAATCTAACCTACATGTCAATCAGAGCGTATGTGAGATTGTACCATTCTAAGCACATAAAAAGACAAAAACACAAAGGTTGCATTACTGCTGTTTCTACTGTAAAAAGACTTATTTCATTAGTGATCCATTTGTCATCTGTTTTATAACAATATTTGTTCATTTGTTAAATTCATGCTTTACAACCTTTTTCTTTAGTATTTACCAACTCTGAGCGAACATGTGATAAAGAGTTCATCATCCGTCGAGCTGCGACTAACAGAGTCCTCAATGTGCTGCGCCACTGGGTATCCAAGCACTCACAGGTCTGTCTCCAGCCTGCTCGCCGCTGTGTGTGTGTGTGTGTGTGTGAGTGAGAGGGGGTGGTCCTGTTCCTCCATTTTAAACTCTGTGGTCTCATTAGTGCAGCTTTCTTCTTGCGCTGCTGCTTTGGTTTGAATCTATACAGTAGACAGCCCAACACACACTCACCAGTACTGTCCAGTGTGAAGTGGACAGCTCCCTCCCCACTACTCACGTGCTAAGCAGCCAGTGTTGCCTGTAATGAATTGAACATGAAGATAATTGCCTGACTCCCGCTCAGAGGTGCTCTAAGCCCAACTGTATTGATCTGGTTCATGCATTTTCTTCAATAATATAAAATGCTGTGTTGACAGCTCTGCTTTAATTGGCCTATTAACACGCACAGAGGCCCCATCGCAAACGTATACACCCACTCACTCGAAGAACAAAGAGCTTGTTAAAGTAACCTTTAAACAGGAGTGAAAAGGGAGAGATGTGCAGAAAAGGACTTCATGTAAAACCAAGTTGGGGCTAAAGGTTTTTGCTAGAATAAAGGTGCTCAGAAAATTTAGAAGCTCTGTGTCTCATTAGTTACATGGCATGCAGCAAAATGCTCTGACAAGACTAGCTTACAACAGTGATCAGAGCGAGATCATAAATAGAGCCACTAACTGTAAATTTAACTGCCTTGCTGCTTCTATGCCACAACAATTTTTGTGTCTTAATTATTTTAACCTTTAGTAAGCATATATTAAAGGTGTTTTTCAGAGCTTCCGTATGATCTACACGTTTGTATTGACATGTACTTTGTGATTGTGTAGGATTTTGAGATGAACGCTGAGCTGAAGATGTCCGTAGTCTGTCTCCTAGAAGAGGTCCTCAGAGATCCAGAACTACTGCCTCAGGAGAGAAAAGCTACAGCTAACATACTAAGGTACTGGGCACACAGTCACAATCAAACATAACACAAGGAATAAAAGATGAAGCTAGTTCCCACTCTGATTTATCTTCTAGTGGCCTTTCTCAGGATGAGCTGGAAGAGGCCCAACTGAGGATAGAAGATATTTTACAGATGGTGAGAAACTGACAGGATGCAGCACATTATAATTTGATTGTCACCTAATACATGTTGGTAAACCTATGACAGGCGAGGAAAATATTACTCCTTTTGTAGTAGAAAAGATTTAAAATGTGACACACACATAATGAACAAAATCATGACCTAAGCAATACGAAAGCAAATAAATCATGACGCATAAAAACTAACATACAACAATTGAATGAATGAAAAAAAATGAATTGAATGTAAATATGCATGTGTGTACCTTGGTTCCAATGACTTTGTAGTGGGTTATGTGTTGAGAAAAACATTATAATTGATTAAAGATCACTGTATGATAAAGTATCCCATCTGTACACAGTGTCTAAATGTCCACAGAATATCCCAATCTCGCAGCAGCTGTCATAAAAAATATGTCACTGTGTCTTCCTCAGATATTTATATCCCTTGTTAACAATGCCTGCGCTTGTGTGTGTGTGTGTGTGTTTTTTGTGTGTTTAGGCGGATTGTCCAAAGGCTGAGTGCTTTGAGTCTCTGTCAGCGATGGAGTTGGCTGAACAGATCACTCTGTTAGACCATATTGTCTTCAGGAGCATCCCTTATGAGTCAGTCTTATTTATTTTCTCTTACATACAACACAACACTCACTCGTCAGAGCGGAACAGTTTGTTATGAGACATGATAATCTGTGCTTTTCTTTATACTTCCATTCATTTTATTGTATTTTTCAGACAATCCAAGTCTGCTTAATGTGATATTTTTACAGGCTTAAATTAAGTTAAAGTTAACCCTTTTAACCCCATTTGTTGTGGTGCAAAGGTTTTAATTCCTTGTACCTGTTGGCACTCACTGGAGTCAGACCTACTTTCTACTGCACACAACATGCTATTGTATATCGTGCTATTTTACATAGTCTGTGACCTCATTTTCCTTTTCCTCGTCACAGAGAGTTCCTGGGCCAGGGCTGGATGAAAGTGGATAAGACGGAGCGCACGCCGTACATCATGAAAACAAGCAAACACTTTAATGATGTGAGCTTTGCAACTGTATTCTTACCTGACTCTCTCTTTCTGAACACTGATCAGGTCTTTTTGTCTCTGATGGTTTGCATGTGAAGATGAGTAACCTGGTGGCATCACAGATCATGACCCACACTGATGTAGGCTCCAGGGCCAGCTCTATAGAGAAGTGGGTGGCTGTAGCCGACATTTGCCGCTGTCTCAACAACTACAATGGAGTTCTGGAGATCACCTCTGCACTAAACCGCAGCGCCATCTACCGCTTGAAGAAGACCTGGGCCAAAGTCAGCAAGCAGGTGCAATATTCCACTAATTCATATATATGTTAAACGTTTACATTGGCTTTGTTAAATGTTTCATTATGATACCTATTTCTGAAGTTGTATGTGGTCTCTTTTAGACTAAAGCGCTAATGGACAAACTGCAGAAGACTGTGTCATCTGAGGGGCGCTTTAAAAATCTGAGAGAGACACTCAAAAAGTAAACAACAAATTAATAAATTGAATAGCTTGAATCTTGTAAAACCTTATGTGTATAAATCTCTGCTCTTTGCATTTCCCATGTAGCTGCAACCCTCCCTGTGTGCCATATTTGGGAATGTACTTGACAGACCTGGCTTTTATTGAGGAAGGAACACCCAACTTCACTGAAGAAGGGCTAGTGAACTTCTCCAAGATGAGAATGGTAAGCAACCTAAAAAAAAAAACAGAACAAAAAACTATCTAGAATTCTATCTAGAATCTAGATTGACATGTGACTATTTATGTCTTCTTTAGATCTCACACATCATCCGAGAGATCAGGCAGTTCCAGCAGACTCCCTACAGAATAGAGCATCAGGCCAAGGTACGACCCACCTGCAATTTTGACAAGTATATCATATTTTTTAGTTGATGATAGTCATAAATAGCCACTGTAGCTTAATTCCTGTTGTTTTTGTCATATTGCTATACAAATAAAGTAATTTGGTAAGAAGAATATAGAATTGTATTGATAACTGATTGATCAATAGAGAGAGATAGCTTAAATAGTGTAATGTGTATATTGCAGGCAAACTGAAGCTGCAAATAGAGGCTATATTTTGTCCTTGTTTGTCTCCAGGTGACCCAGTACCTTCTGGATAAGACTTTGATCATGGACGAAGACACACTGTATGATCTCTCTCTGAAGATCGAGCCCAGGCTCCCAGCCTGAGTCAGGGCTGTTATTGGCCAGTGAGCACCGGCCAAACCTGGACCCTAGGGCAACATGCCCATATGATCTCATCAGCAAAGATGAAAGAGCAATGCAATGTTATGACAGCTTTGTGCACATGAAAATAAGAAAGACTGATGTTATGGTGGGATTTGAGCTGACTTGAGAGTCAGCTGTGTAAGGAGTTTCAAAGCTGTAAATTGAGGACAGGGAAGTGACAGTTGTAAGACACTGAGCTGGTTGACTTCAGTAAGAAATGGTTTGAGTGAATGGGATGCTGCCGTGCACACATCATTCATGAGAGCCGTGTGTGATTGGTCAGACAGCCTGAAGAGAGAGCTGGAGAGGCTGAACGCACAGTGGCAATGGAGTCAGCACAGTGGATTTTACAGAGATGTAGCATATACAGATAGTGTGCCAGAGCAACGTCTCAGAGTGTCTGTGCTGTTGTCTTTGTTCTGTTGCCTGTGCATTTCTGTACCTGTCTTAGAGCTAGAGCCCCTAAATGCTTTTGTCATGATGGTCTCTGATAAACTTGCATGATTTGAGCTTATTATATAATTCTGCAAATGGCCTTCAACCTGACTGCTGATCCCTGGGTTTAATGCCTCACTCAGACAGGTCGGCTCTCTAAGCCTCTATGCATCCTCAGTGAGTTGAGTATGCTTTCAGCTGTCATGTACTAACATGAAGAAAAATGTGAGATGTACAAAATGTGAAACAGCTTGCTGTATTTCACCTTAGAATGGTCTGTTTTTTAATACAATGTCCACATGAATGACACATAAAGGTAAATATCTTTTTGGTGCCTTCTAATAGTAAAAAAGTCAATTTTCCAATTTGCAACCAAAAATCAGCTTTCCTCCCTAAACTGATAATTCCTTAGATCACGTCACTTATAGAGGCCCTTCACGGTTCATAAAACAGGTCATAGGTAACAGTAGCATGTTAGTGTAAATTCAGTGAAGCATTGCAACCAATCTCCTTCTAGTGTTTAATCGGCCCCAAAGCTTCTGCAGCGTTTGTGTGCAGCTTGACAAACTGTCCTTTACTAATGTGCTGAGTTGGTGTGTTACCACTGGACACAGACTGGACAGTTTCTACACTCTTCCACATGTAGCTTTGCTTGAGTGACAGTATGAGCATTACTGTTTTTACCATGCTATTTATTTCATTGGATAGTTTTGTTATTTTTGTATAACTGGTGGACACATTTTTTATGCTGTGAATATTGATTAGATGGCTTTATTCTCTTTGCTCTTATGTTGGATTTTGCATCCCAGGCTCTTGTATGGCAAGAAATCTGTTGAACTATATTCTGAAAATAAAAAAGCTGTTTGGAACTTTGAAAAAAAAATGTAGCATTTGAAATGTTTGACAAACTTGTCCTGCATGCACACATCTGTGGCATGTTGTGCATGTGTGACTGGACTCTGTACTTGTTCTCTCTCCTTATATTTGTATTGTCTCAGTAGCTGTCAATTGGCTCATGTGAAGGTCTTAAGGTTTAGCATGTCTGGCTAATAGTGTATTTCACCAAACCAAACATAGGCATAACATTTACGAAATAGCCTGTCACTGTGCACAAGCATAATGGATAATAATGTATAGCTTACCAGAGATGATCAAATGTTGTTACAGTTGTGTTTTTGTGAGGCTTTGCTTTTGGAGCGTGTCCCACATCTGTACTTAACTGGCTGTCTGAACATATAAACAGGATGCTTTGTTTGTATTGTAATACTTCTGTTTACTTGTTTGTTATTTATTTGTTTATTTATGTGTTTGCATTTTTCACTTAGGTCCAGGGGAAATAAACTCAACATGCCTTATGTGTTTGTGAGCGCCTGCAATTCTTTCCGAGATAAAACATCTTGTAAAAGTACATTTATGTGGTTCTACTACTTTAGTCTTTACAGTATGTTTACACCCTCTGCATGTATTGTATTTGTTTTGACCTTAAAAGCCCCTGCCTTTCCTGTGCTTGACTTTAAACGCCACATCAATGGAACAGCGTGAGGCCAGTCTGCCCCCTGGTGGCACTGAAGTGGCAGTAGCAGCTTATGAACTACATAAAGGCCCATTCATTACTTTGGTCATATTCACACAAAATCACACAGATTGCATGATAAATATGTAATAAGCAGTCTTCTTGTGTTGATAATGGTGCTTGTAATAACGTTTTAGTGTGATGAGGAAACACTGATGCTCTTTTATTAGCGACAGTTTATCAGAAGTTATGAAGTGGAGAGGAGAAAGGGAAAAGTGAGTTGCTGTTAGAGGAACTGGTGATGATGACGCCTTTGTGGAGGCTCGGTGCCACTGCCAGCGTTGCTTGTGGGTTGATGGAGAAACATTTGTCTCACACTAGGGGCTAGTCGTGAGAGCAGATCAAGCAAAACACCAGATGGATGGATAGATGTCAAATGTACCACACCAGACTCTAGCGTGGCCTCATACAGACATAAACACAGAGCATGATTTCACAATAACTTCATGCTCATTGCAGAATTATGTCTAAAAACATAAAAGCCAATATTAAAGCTGAGTGTGTGGGTGTATGTGGATGTATTGAGTGTAAGGCAGACATGCTGACTGACAGTACAAAGAGGATTTTCTGTCTGTTGACCGGTGAGAGGCTAATCCTGAGCCTGTGTGGACGCTCCTCTCTGTCTCTCTGACACCGTCTCTGTTTCTCAGCTGCTCACTCTGTGCACACTGAGTCTCTGTGGACCCTCCAGTCTTCAAACAAGCTCAGGTGAGTGATGGGCTGTCACATTCTTAGCTTCATCGTAAATGTACTCCCTATCCTGGCTCTGTGGCTCATGTTCAGGCTTCTTTGGGAGTATGTTGCAGAAGTCATCAGCATATGAAGCAGACATAAAGATAACTTATGGAACTTTAGAAAGACTCAAACTAAACCGGACTTTTACCCTTTGTATTATGTGTGATTTGAAAGTACATATATCTACGTTAGTTTTATTTAGTACTGCCTAGTAAATCCTGCCTTTTCCACTTAAAACTTTTACTTTGGCTTACTTTGGGCCTTTGCATATCTACTTTAAGCCTTCAATATGGCTGACCTCCTTCGACTTCTATTTTCTTTTTCTCTTAGACTATTTTCTTAGTCTTAATGGTACCAACATTATAAAGGCAGATTGATCTTACCAACTGTTGCTATCAAAATATGTCTTCATGCTGTACCTCTGTCCTGTTTTGTGTGTACATTGCAATGACAAATTTTTGCACAAATTTCACAAAAGGGTAACTATATATTGTGAGATTGAATCAGTCTGTGTGACACCAGTCTAATAGGTGCTAGTTGGAAGCATGTCAAGATGTACAGCAGATCATTTGGTCACCTGAGCTAGTGGATATCCCTATTTGACCAATCAGAAGCCACACGTCTGTTTTAGGAATAATCTCATTCCTCAGGCTGCTGGTGTATCTGTTACCTTGGGATTTGATAGCTTAAAGCAATTAGTGCAAATTTAGTATTGTCGAATGTGCACGGCTAAAGGCCAAGAAGTATGAATAAAGGGCAACAGCATTTTTCAAAACATATAAAAGTGAACAGCGCTTGGATCTTCCTTGATAGTGATTTGATTTACTGTATTTACTGTAGAAGAGAAACTGGCCTTTGAGGAACAATTATAAGCAAAATTTTTAATGACTGATATTTCCGGCTACATCTTTAGTGGACATTCTAGCCTGTTATATCATCTGTAGGTTTCTTATTTGCAGCTGGACTTTAATCGAGTATAGACTGAGGCTCCAACAGCTCATAGGAACTTGTTTCCTCTCTATTACCGTTCTTTAATACCATTTCTCTCCAGCTCTCGCAGATAAACAGAGCCTTATTTGACACACTCTTTCACCAGGTAATACTTGAGATCCTGTAACCATGGCAAACCCATTCACTCGTATGATGATTGGCCGGAACACTGCTGCGATCCTGGCCAGCGTGGGAGCAGGAGCACTGGCATCTGGATACCTCCTCAGTGACAGCACTGCTATGGCTGCTGCTGAGAAGAGGCGGCTTTATCCACCCAGGTGTGTTTTTGTGTGATTAGGTTCTCAGAGAACTATACACTCACTTCCTGTGGCGTCTGTATTTTAAAAAGCTGTGGATCTGATATATTCTGGACTGTAATTGGACATTTAATTAGTAATAATTAGATGATAATAATTTAATTTTAATCAGCAATTTAATTTTAATCAGCAATTTTATTTGCTATTAAGGGGCTCAGAAACAAACTGATCTAAAAAGAAAAAAATGCATCTTTGGGTAAACTTGTTGTATTTCCAGTGCTGATTTCCCTGACCTGAGAAAACACAACAATTGCATGGCATCGGCCCTGACCCCATCAATTTATGCCCGTCTGAGGGACAAGGCTACCCCCAACAACTGGACCCTGGATCAGTGCATCCAGACTGGGGTGGACAACCCTGGACACCCCTTCATCAAGACTGTGGGCATGGTTGCTGGAGATGAGGAGAGCTATGAGGTTGGGTTTACACTTTAGGACCTGTCACATAAACCAAACTGGCCTTATAAACAAAATTAATTGTAATATAAATCCTATTACATTTGTTTTATGGATAAAAAGCAGTGACATTTTTACAATGATTTCAGGTGTTTGCAGAGATTTTTGACCCTGTCATAAAAGACAGACATAATGGCTATGACCCTCGCACAATGAAGCATCCCACTGACCTGGACGCTACCAAGGTTTGACCCATTTTTTAGTGGTAATCTTTTTCTTTTTCTTTTTTGTCAATGGTTTTGTGTGTCTTCTTTCCTCCTTTTCAGTTGACTTCAGGACTGTTTGATGAACGCTATGTGCTGTCGTCCCGTGTGCGCACTGGTCGCAGTATTCGTGGTTTGAGCCTCCCCCCGGCGTGCTCACGCTCAGAGCGCCGTGAGGTGGAGCGTGTGGTGGTCACCGCTCTGTCTGGTCTAAAGGGAGAGCTGGCTGGCCGATACTATAGCCTTGAAAACATGACTGAGCGAGACCAGCAACAGCTTATTGATGTTAGTGCCCAATTACACATAGAGATTTGTACCACAGTCACTTGTGCTCCATAATGTCTTGATGTATATTGTCCCATTCTACTCTTAGGAGCACTTCCTCTTTGACAAACCTGTGTCACCTCTGCTCACAGCAGCAGGGATGGCCAGAGACTGGCCTGATGCCAGAGGAATCTGGTAAGCCTGGGCAGACATTGCCATTATGTTTTAACATCAGTTAGAAAAGTCCATGTTCAAGTAAACTCAATGTTCTTACATGATTCAATAATTCTCTCCAGATGAGATTACTTGCTTAAAAAATCACAAGAGACAAAACAGACCAGACCATATTAACCTAAAGCAATATATTCTTGTAGGTAATAGGTTAAAACAGTGCAGATAAAAGATAAAATACTGTAAATACTTTTTATCCAAAGGGTCAGGATTCTGATTTATTGCTATAATGCTTGATTAAATGTATGATTATATTAGCACTTCTTAATTGGAGACAGTATGACCCACTAAATGAATGAATTTAATAGTTCAGTCTGTAGCCTAGCACTTCTTAGATACTTACAACAGGCTCAAGTAAAGGCCATTTGAGGTAGGTACAATATTAGGTAATGCATGTGCATTATTATTACACCCAAAACTGTATACAATCTGAAACTCATCTAGCCTAGACTGACCTATGTAACATTGCACAATACATTTATATTATTTACTTATTTAATAATGCAGAGTATGATAAGACAAATTAGGGTCACAATGTGCAAATGAATTCTGCAGGAAAAGAACAATTTATAATATTACTGTCTGTCTCAGGCACAACAATGAGAAGAACTTTCTGATCTGGATCAATGAGGAGGACCACACTCGAATCATCTCGATGGAGAAAGGAGGAAACATGAAGAGAGTATTTGAACGTTTCTGCAGAGGTCTTAAGCAGGTGTGCACATCTCTGTAGAATTTCTCTTCAGCTGAGGTGGTGCTAACCTTCACAAAACCTTTACATATGTGTGTGGTCTGTAGGTGGAGCAGCTGATTCAGGAGCGGGGCTGGGAGTTCATGTGGAATGAACGTCTGGGTTATATTTTGACCTGCCCCTCTAATCTGGGCACTGGACTCAGGGCTGGTGTACACATCCGCCTCCCAATGCTCAGCAGGGTAACACAGAAAGCAAAAAAAACTGTTTTGTTTTATTTTTGTTTCTTAACCATATATCTCAAAAACATGTTTTCATGTGCCAACTTACAATGCTTTATCATTCAGGACCCTCGCTTCAAAAAGATCCTGGACAACCTGAGGCTCCAGAAAAGGGGCACAGGAGGGGTGGACACAGCAGCAACTGGAGATACCTTTGACATCTCTAACCTGGACCGCCTCGGCAAGTCTGAGGTATGAACTCAGTCTGTGAAGGTACAAAGATGAGAGCAGACTTCTCAACAGGTGTAGGCTGTGACAAACCCTGCCCCCTGCTGGTTTTTAATCTGTAATCCAGGCAAGCACTCGCTACTGAAGGTTAACAGTCTCCTGTACTCTGAAATGACCCTTCACCACGCTCTGAAGCCACCATTAAGCTTTGTCGCTAATCTTTTAGTATTCAGGGAGAGTAAAGATAGCTGGGAGGAATTAAATGGTCAACATTCAAGTGCTATAAATAGAGGACAAGTGCTTGCTTCTCAACTATTTTGAATGGATATTCAGGACTGTCATAAACAATAGAGGGGAAAAAAACAGATTAACAGTATAATGGATGAGCTTTTTTAAGTTTAGAAATTCAACTATTTGAATAAATAATTACGCAGAGCCTTATCGTCTAGAGTATTATCTTTTCCACATAAAGCCCAAAGTCGACAAAAGTTGTTTAATATTTAGTGAGTCATAACTAGGTTTATCATACACTTTAAGAAGCACAAACAGTTTGCAAACATAGAATCTAAAAGCGTTACCTAATTATTTTTGGCATTCTGTCCTGAGTCCTAAATAAATTTAGCTACGACTTCTTGCAGATCATATAGTGTTTACATTTTAACACCTTCTAACACTGTTTGCAGGTGGAGCTGGTACAGTTAGTGATTGATGGCGTAAACTACCTGATTGAATGTGAGAAGAGGCTGGAAAAAGGGCAGGACATCAAGATTCCTGCCCCAATCACCCAGTTTAGGAAGTAATCTGGGAGGTTATAGCACACACTCCAACTGCTCTCATCAAAGTATTGGTCCTACTGAATATTCATAGTATATAGAGCAATGCTATACTTAATGTGTATGTTGAACCTAATAAACTCAAACTGAGAATCCTATTGTGTTGGTGCTGATTATTGATAATACTAACACCGTAGTACCATGTAGAGCATCATTCTACTTTATTCTTTCAAAACAAGATCCTGAAAAACAACTATCTTAATGTCAAGCACCCTGTAAATGTCTGCACTTCCACAACAGACCTCAGACTGACCGCCTGGCCCTTTACTCAGACAGAGATGTTGTTATTAGGTCATGGCCCACTGCCAGTGTTAATCAGCTGGAGCTTTATTGGATCATAATGTCACAACCTTGTACCAAACCTCTACACATGTTATTACTGCTCATGAGGAGATCTTTACTGATATTAAGCTTATGTCTCTACAAGGACACTGCCTTTTCATTTATCAAAACAAAACTGAATAGATTTAATATACAGGATGCAGAAGCTGTGGTTGGCCTGGTATTTAGAGTTCACAGTCCTATACCCGGTGTAATCCAAGGTAAAAAGGCAAAGCTCATTACTGCCAGACACCACAGAGGGCAAGGAGAGGCAGCTACACAGTTTTATTTACATCTATATAAAAGGGTTACTGCCACTGTTTTTAATAAAACGCATGCACATTTGTGTCCTTACTATGAAGACCTTATACAGCATGTGTACAATACAATGAGTTACTGGGTGTCTGTGGAACCAAATGGCTGTAGTGAATATTTGAATGGATCTAAAAATGGTGACTCATCTCTTCATGTGTGGCGCATGTAAACACAAAGAATAACTGAGGCGTTCTGTTGAGGTCGTTGTAACAAAAGGAGTAGTGGCATTGGTCCCAGCTTTAATGTACATAACAAAATCCTTGCACAATCGCATGTTTTATATAAAATCAGGTCAACTCGAACTGTGTGTAACTTCAAACACTGACGGGTGATGGATTGGTGCAATTGGACTGAACGATATCAACATGGACAAAGAAGTGTAAACATCTGAACGATTTCAGTTCAACACACCCCTGTGTAAATAAAACACTTCACTGGTCACTCAATCAATAGCACAAGACTATGTAAACACCCCAGAAAGTTTGAGATGTTCGTTTGATTTCAGACACCTTGAATCTGTTATTCTGTCCTGTTACGTGAGCTTTCATCTGTATTATTCTCTCTAGGGGTAAGTAAACACCTGCAAAAGCTTGAAAATAAAATGAAGGCCAAAATGTGCCTTTCTTCAACTCTTTCTCTTTTCAGTGAGTAGTTTGCTGTGTTTCACCTGATACAGCGTAAACCCTGGTACATGCCAACAGATTTGGACATGTCCTCATCACTACGATTGCTGCACTGCTACAATTGGTAAGCTCCTGTGTTTGTATAAGACTCATAAGACATTGGGTGTTAAACAAATACCAAAAGCTATCCACATTTTTTCTTTGATTTGATTCTACTTTTATCCATTTTGCAGTTGAAGACAATCTGATTACCAAATAATGCATGAGGAGTGATATGTGCAATAATGTTTATTCTACTGGAGGGTCATGTCACTAGCTGTCATTACCCATACATTTGTAATATGTGTATTACTGTAATGCCAGTGTAGGTATTTTTTGTTGCAGTGTATTAAATTTACAATAATAATACGTATGTGATATTTGGATTTGGTTTTAGGAAAGGAAATTGCTGGGAATTTATACAGAAAAAGTAATATACAGACTTTTTAGAAGAACACAGACCACTTTGTTGAGATTTGTACCTTTTACTGGACAACTCTAATGATGCAGACTAATTACTCAGACAATACTATATATATAAGAGACATAGTATTCAGAGATAAACTGCATATTCTGTACTTTAGCTTCACTCACATTAGCTGACACTGTAGCACAGATTTACTCCCAGTGTATATGTTTTTGCAGTAGGTACAAACTGTCAGCAGAGGGCATCAGAGAGATCTAATGACCCAGTCTGAACCCAACAACTTGCTTAATGTCTTGTGCCCATTCTAAAATCAGGAACCTGTTGGGCTCCCGTATCACATGGTACATTAGTAGTTCCTGATAATGTACTGGCTTTGATTATAAGATAAAGTTATTAAACAAAATGTGCTTTCAATTCTTAAGTAACATTTGTCCATGTAAAGCCATAGACAAATGTTACAATAATATGATGACCACCACTTCCATTGGGTTATCAGCTTTTAGGTTACCAGGGACAAACTAATGGGCAGACTTCAGAGGACTGTATGGGTCGGTCACAACACTGGATGTGAATGCAGTCAACTGTACTTGTCAACCCAGTTGTAATGCTATTGTATATTGATTTATTTTTTACATGTTGAGCACATGAGATAAGATAAGATAAGACTTCATTGATCCCTCATTGGGGAAAACTGTTTCATTCACACGTTTGACTCACACACTCTAATGACAACACTATTATCTATCTGTGTGAGTCATACATGAGCTGATAAAACTGAACAGATGTTAAAGTTGTTACAGTTTCTGTTAAGTGAACAGTAACAGTTTATTAAATGTAACACACTTTGAGAGATTTGCTCTAATCATATTTATACAACTTTACATGTATAAATATGCATCATGACCAACATGTAATTCGTTTTGATCTGTTTACTCTGTGTCAGTTCTCGACATCAAACTGTGAGATAGATTTCTTTAATGTTTTCTAAAGTTGCAAGATGTAAATCTAACATCACAAACTGTAGTTAAAACTAACAAATAAATGTATGCATAAACCACTGATTCAAATTTGTGTTGTCATGAAGAGAGCTATTATGCTCTCCATACGTCATTTGAGCTTATGTTTTTGTAGCTGTGGGGGTTGTCCAGTATGAATCAATTAAAAACATCTAGCTGTTTGATTGGTCTGTCTCCTCTTACACCATAAACCAATGCTGCACGTCACCTCATTCTGTAAAAGTAACCATGGCTACCATATTTTTTCCCCCAAAATCCTATTTTTCCAAATAACAAAACAAAACTGAAAGTCAAACAGTTAATATAGTCAGCCAGTTTGACTTTTTTAAAACAGGATTTTGTGGCTTTTAGAAAAATTTGTTTTAAAGATTTTTTAAGACAGGGTGAGAGAGTGGGGAACGGGACTGAGCGCATGAACCGAGCCAGACCTCAACCCACTCTCCCAGGTGAGCCACCTGGAAAGTCTTTTACAAAAATAACATCTGGAATACTGTTGTTCATTGTCAGAAATTGTTATTTTCTTATGAATACAAATTTTCTTCCATGACAATTATGACACACACCATAACCATAACAATATAATACGTTGTCTTATGTTGGTCTTATGTTATATTGGTCTGTTTTATGCTGTGTTTGGAAGCACAGTCTTTAAAAAGGCTTTTAAACTTAATAAGACAGCTCTCTAGTTAAAGCAGTATAAGAACAACAGCAGAATGTTTTGCTGCAGATTATATAATACAGTGTCCAATATAGAAAGCAGAGATTAAATTTAAAGGGTGTTGCATTACATGAAGAATGTTAGATCTCATTTCTCTGACTGACTACTCTAGTGTGCCAAATGCCTTAAATAAACACCATTCCAACATTATCACAGAAATAAGCAAAGCAAATACCACTTGAATTTGGGAATTTATTACAGCACCATCACAGGTCACTATAAATACACTGTAAAAGTTTGTAACTGTAATCAAAACAAAACGATTTTTAAATATTATTCATTTTAATGGCATCCAAGTGTTTTTCATTCTCAAAGCAAGACAGAAAATTGTTATGCATGGAGTGAAAAGACATCCGCTGGTTAATTGAATCATTGCGGTTGAGCAGGTTTGAGATTAATTCCATGTAAAGAGAAGATCAAAAGCAAGCCACAGTTAGAAAGATGTCGAGCAGAATAAAAGCACTGAGGCTTTTGCTTTAATCCCATTAAGAGCTGCATTCATTCAGACCCAAACCTGTACAGTGCACCCGAGATAAACCCTCAACAGTGAAGAGATGGAGAGGTCAGCAGTAACAACAGCACCACAAGATGATGGGGTTTGCTCGTTCTCACACAATAAGCCTTTTAATTACAATGTTGTGCATTAATTAACTACTCTGAACTATGAATGCTATTTTTAGAGTTTGCCTCTGGAACTGATTGGATTACAAGAAATAAGACAAATATATGCGTCACTGCCTAATACAGATTCAATACAAACGGCTGCAAATACACAAGTGTGTACAGTGCTGCATCAGTGGTTATGCTCACCATGTCAAATGCATGTTTTTGTTTCTTTATTTATTGATATTAGTTTGAATTTGGAAGCATGTGTGCAGCTGTAGAGCATTTGTCTCAGCACAGTGCAAGTCATAGACAGAGTCAAAACATTTAGCCAAAGCCACAATACAGTCCATTTACTTTTGTCTTATGTCTTCACCATATGAACCTACAAGTTTACAGAAAATAGGATTTTTATATCAATCTGTGCTTTGTCTTATTCCTCCCAGAAAGATAATTTGCAGCTCCCCCAGACCTCAAAAATTACAAATTGAGCAGAAAGAACATTCCCATGGCTTCATCTCAAAGAAAAATATGAAAATCTTGTCTGCTCATGGCAATTAAGATGATAAAGTAGAAATGAAATATTACTCTATATACTGCTCCATATTAATCTTAAAACTATAAAACAGTGACCCCCAAAAAGCAAACCATTGAAAATGTGCTTTTACATGCGATTTATTTTTGAATTGTTATGGCAATATGAACAGTGCTGACAGCAGAGATGAGAAGACTCCCAGAGAAGCCTGGGACTTATATAAATAAAGTACATGAGATAAAGTTTAAAGGCAGTGATTTTTCCCAGAAACATCTTACAGAAAACAATAACTTGCGATCACATAATAATGAATAAAGGAGTGAATAAAACGACTGTGAATAAATATACTGTGGTTAACTTACATTATAAGAATACCAAATCAAATAATACAAATGATTTATCAATTACTTTATAGTCCAGTCCAACATTTTTATGAAGCTGCTTTATTTACACACTGAGAAAGCCTTCTGTTTGCACTGTGTGTGCTGTGTGAGGATCTTATTTCACAGAGCAGAAGTTGTCCAGGCTGTTTTCTTGAGCTTTGGGGAGTTCGCTGCGTTCCAGTAGTCGGTACTGGAAGGAAACGCGGTTTATATAGTTCCCACTGGACACCAGCCTGACCACAGAGTTATCACAACCAATCTTCATCTGGGCTGAAACGCCAAAGAGAAAAACAGACTATTCACACTGGAGAATAAACAGAGCATTTGTTTCTCTGGTTGTTCTGCAAACATAGTTATTATACTATATCAATCTTTGTAAGTATGTAGTAATTTTAAAACACATTTTTTCAATGAACTTTTAAGGTCAACACCAACATAAGGAGGCATGGTGCTTTTATTTTGTAAGTATCTGCACATATCAAAGAGAAGACTTACCTAGGCCACTGAGGGAAAAGCAAAGGTCAGCCACAGGGAACATCTGAGACGTGTCCACCCCGTTTCCTCCCAACAGCTCCACATAGTCACCTGACCCTGAGCAGGCGGACCACACCTGCTTCTGCAGACACACATCAATGCATTTGTCATGCACTTTACTTTACTCTCATGTGTTCTGTATTAATAATGATGTTTCACACACACAGCCCTAGGTGGGAGTCTGGGAGACTTACTGTCATTGCTTCATCACATTCATTTAATCCTGTAACTATCACAAATATTAATCAAACAATTTAGTACCTAACCTAAACTAAGGATTTCTAATGAACAAAATAGTATAAATAGTCAATGGCTTAACCTTAAAACAAGTGTACCTTACTGTCTACCCACTGCCATGTGTTTTAATGCCTAAACTTTATCAGCTATTGCAACTTTTCATTTGTCAAAGCTCTATTAAGAAATGTATGTTGTTGGTATGTGTTATTTCTAATCATAAAACTTATTCTGCAGTTTCTTTGAGACATTCTTTGTTTGAATATGACGGGGTTTTGACATATTTGGTCAGTAAGGTTCAGGCAATTAGTCCCTTTATGTCTTTTTTCAATATTTTTTGATTCTGCAGTTACACATTTCATCAATTAATCTGGACAATAGTTTTTCTAATGTAACAAGTAAGGTTCAACTTTACTAATCTCAGCCTTGGTTAGCCCCAACCAATAAATTTTAGGGTTAACTTAGTATTTTACAGTAAGAAGGTAGTAAAGTTAAGACAACTGTCAAAGTGTTCAGTGGTACTCAAGATCTTTTGATGCCTTTACTCCATACTAAGTACAAGCCAACAACAAAACTATACAGCAGTGAAATTGTAAAAGAAAGACAAAATACAACTTCATTGACAACATACAGATTTGGTTGACTTTTTGAATTATGACACATTTTTTACTCAAACTGAATTACACACACATCTTGTGCTGACAATTGGCTCGGATACCTTGGATACCTGCCCCTAACATTTGAGAAGAAATGTCAGCTTGTTGTATTTGGCTGTGTGAGTGCAGTTTATCATAATGTCAGCAGTCTGGCAGCTAATGTCAGAACAGCTGCCAACAGCTTCAGGACTCATTCTGTGTTATCCGGTGTTTTATCAACACTTTCTTTTGTTCTCGGTACAAGAGATGTCAGGGTCTGTTTTGTGACTCTGTGCCAAGTTAACGACTGTTTTCTACACAGACCACAATAAAATACAAGATACCTGACAGGTATATTTTACTGTATCCACACAAAATGCATGTTAAAATGTCACTTTGTGCTGCAATATGGTTGTGGATTCACACATGAAATAGTACTGTGGAGCCATTACCAATTCAAAAGCACTATTTTTTCTTCTAGACTTCTCTGAGTAAGAGACAAATTTTATGGGTTGTGCTTGTTTCAGTCTGGTTCTACTACTAAATGACTTCAGACTGCCTACACACTGATGACTGAATGAGCCTCCATTTGAACAAAGCATGTCTGTGTGTGTGCATCTGTGTGTGCTTCTCACTTGTGGGATGAGCTCATTGCTTCTGGCCTGCCCCAAGCTGAGTTCTGTCAATCGGATCTCCACAGGGTAGATGATGGAGAAGCTGCAGTTCCTGCGCTGATGTGGCATCACCATGGTGAAGCTGCCCTCTGGACTCTGAGACATGATGTTACAAGCTACACACACACAAAGAAGGAGAGAGATTTCAAATTAACACTTCCCTTTCACCCCAGCAATTCATTATTGACACCCTGTGTCACAAATTAGACATAATCAAAGCTGACTGTGGGGGAGGCACAATTAGCACTGAGCATGAAAATCCAATTCCAGTTCAGACGATGAAGATATGAAAATAATGAATTGAGAATTGAAAGCGATATGGCTATAACAAGAGGCAGAAGAGTTTACTCTGGTGGAGTTCATTTTGACAGGTTTTAGTTGTGAATGAAGTGCCAATCAAGGCAATGAACATGTCATTAACTAAAATGATGATGATGATGATGATGATTGTACAACTTAAGATGTAAATAATGACTTTCTCTTAAGCAGCCTCAAATGGCAAGAGTCTGTGGATTATAAGCACAAAAATAAACTTGAAAACTGTCCATTTTATTCTCAAATGTTATACTGGTTTTAAGGTTTTACTTAAATGATATTTTTAAAGAGTATTTAAATGCTTCCTGTGATGCTATTCTTTGCTTAATCTAAAGTTTATTGACTAGATTTTGCCACAAGTTATGCATGTCTAATAACAATGAATTGAAAGACTGTGTGAAATAAATCAACGCTTTACTGGGTTCCTTGCTTTTGTCTGTCTTGTAACTTCATGGACATGTGTGCCCTCAGGACCCAGTTTATGACGCAAAGGAAACTTATGACGCCACAACATAAAGGGCCAGGGCAGTGGGCAGCTGCTGTTAATGGCCAGATACAATGGGATTTACACTGTTTACTTATAGACAATCCATTTAATGTCATTTAAGTCCGTCTTTGTGCTCTGTGTGTTCCCCTTTGTCCGCTCTTGTCCAACAGCCACACTCTGATTGTTATGTTGCTTGACACAGTGTTAACACCATGTTTGTTAGGCAGCTGGAAAACAGGTGCATGCCTCTCATTCAATCTCTTGCTGTCGCTCTCGGCCTTGATTAATGCTTGGCCGAGCACAAATATCTAGGAAGAATACACATGCATGAACACAACCTCCAGCCTCCACTAAACACATAAAATCAGTGTAAATCTTGACACAAACCTTGGTGCATGTTTATCTTGATTTCCCTGTAAATCAACTCTGGCTTGAATAATAGGACTTACGGAAAGGGTTGTGGAGCTTTTTGACAGTGAGGGTAAAGCCACTGTTAGCGCCCTGGATACGGTAGAAGACCATAGCAACATTCTGTGAAGAGCGGCTGCTGGCTCCTGTCGCGGTTGATGAGCAGTAGTCCGTATAGCGCTGGTGTGTGGCCAGTGGGTGGTCCTGGCTGCTCGGAAACTTCTCCCCCTTAAGAACCCAGCCATCGAACATCTGAAAAACAGAAACATGAGCTTCCTGGAGATGAAAGTAGAGGTAATTTATAGCATTCATCAGCACTAATTACTTCACTTAATATCAATATTACGCCATTAAAATACTATACAAATCAAATGCATACCAAATTGATTAGATACACTATGAACTTTTATCTTGAATGAATAATGATGAAGGAAAAAAAGTTACAGATTATTTTGGCTCCAATTCCATCAACCCAACATTCGTCATCAATGATGCTGTGTTTTAGTCCTTGTTAATTACAACCATAATAAATCCATGTAAATTCAGTTCTATAAATACATTGGGAGTCATTTATTTGTGGTTTGGTTTTGATACCCATGTGTTTTGCTCAATGGGACTAACATGTACTGCACAAAGAGCGGCTGTTGGTTCTCAGATATAAAGCACTGGCAGCGTGCCCCCAAACCTGTCAGTGCTTTATGAGGGCAAGCTGCTCCATTTCCGGTTTTATGTTATGACACCTTATGGCACTAGTTTAACCCACACAAACTGTAGCAGTCTTGGCTCCAAAGCAAAGGCTTTTCTTCCCACACTGACTTTGGGAAATGTAACTAATCCAGGAAGGAGGCATGTGGCACCCTGTTTGGCCCGTAAACATTGCCTCAGCCCTGTTTGGAATATTTATATCAAACAGAAGTTGGCAAGGACAAAGCACTCCTAGGCTTTAAAACAGAATGGTAAAAACCCAAATTAAAGAGCATCTTTCAGCAAGAGGTTGGCGGTGCGTGGGTGTTTTGTGTGACCTTAATGAAGTCTCCGGCGCTGCAGTCAATGTTGACGTCAGACAGCTCCAGACTGATGACTTCACTGGGTTCAGCGATGATGAAGGTTGCACAGGCCAGCTGCGGCTGAGAGGCCACAAAGGTGAAGTATCCATCAGTGGCCAGCATATCCAAGCACCCTGTAAACCACACACTCTGTTCAGGTCATGTTTACTCACAAAAGTTCAGCCTCAGTGTCAGACATTACAGGTGTTTCTGTTCATGAACAATTCAAACATCAGCAAAATCACTCATAAGACCTCAAATCAGTAACTTCAAATTAAGTAGTATTGCTACGGTATTTACTCAATAATGGCTAAAAAAAAATATGATAAGCTACTTCACTTATTTTATTATTATTTAATGTTTCAAACAATTATTATAGCCTACTTGCATACTTATACTTATATGTACATTACTGCAAAAAGCTAAATTACTTAATAAGTTACAAATGAATATTAACCAATAACATTTGGCTGAATTTGTATCATTATGGTAATTATGTTTTCAACTTTTCCCAAAAGGGAAGGTCGACAGACTTCCTGCCATTTTGAACATTTGTGTCATTTTAAGTACAAAAATAAGCCATACATTTTTTGCTATGCTTTAGTTGTATCAGCTGTATACCTCCATATGCATTAACCTAATGCTAATCAGACTGTGGCTTGTATAAACTGTTCCCAGATTCTTTCTGTTAGATAACTCGGTAAAGTGTTAATCACAATCAGCTGTTAACTAAGTCACTTACTGAGAGGTCGGCGAAAAATAAAATCCTCTGCTTCTCTTTTCTGCTCCAAACTCAAAAGTGAGTACAATCCATCTGAGGCATCATTGTCCTGCAAAGTAAATAGCACAAGTAGAAGCTTGACCCCATATCTACAGCGAAGCACTTATAGACTCATCACACTATGGCTTTACCTCAATGTAGCGGCTGAGCCCCATGCGGGACGAGAGAGAGACGAGGAAGAGGAGCAGCTGTGCGCGCTGAGCCACCGTCATCGTGAGATGTGAGTTTCCTGAAGCTGAGGAGAATACAGCGCTGCGTTTGAGCTGCTGCTTTTATAGCAGCGCTGTGGCAGGCCTACATCACAGGGTCAACGAGAGGCACTGAGCCAACTGATAAAAGGATGCGTCAGGGCGAGCTTCAGGCTGCTCCCAACCATTTCAGTTTTTATCAGACATTTGTATTCACACAAGTTGTTTTGAAAGTTCCTCAGCAGTCTTACCCATCTGTGACCTCTGGGGACACCAGGATCAATCTTTTTGTTTTTAGTAGATTACTAGAGACTGGCCTAATGTTTTTTGATTTTAGTTGGCACTAGTTTAACTCTGACAGAAGCCATAAATTCTTATTAGTTAGTCTCCTTCAGCCAACTGCTGTCATAGAAATTAAAAAAACAAGAAGAAAATGTTTTGATATTTGCTGCTCCATACGATTCCACTGTAAAGACCCTTGTTTTCGACAAAGCTTGTGACTCACACACAGGAATATTTTACTGACAAAAGATTTAGTACGTTCTTTTTGGGGGGAAAATAAAACAGGCATGCGCAAAAAAAGACAAAAAACAAACCAAAACCGATGCACATATTCTCATAGCTTTTTGATTTGTGTTTTGGCAGATTCAGCTGGCAACAAGTGAGCTACAGGCACTGTGTCTGAAAGGAGTATCCAGAATTACATTTTTAGAGGTAAATCAACATGTCTCTGACACAGTCCAATCACAAAACACTGATCGGACCAAGACAAAATCCATCGATAGACATGTTCCACTAATCATATATGGACCATGATCCACAAAGGCATATGTTTCCATTAGAAAACAACAAAGACAGGGATGTAGAAGCAGGACATTGTCCAACCTAAAATCAATGATAATTATTTAAGATGAGTGAAAATGTCTTTGATCTTCTATGTAATATCTGCTTGAGCCGTCATGTTTACATGTTGACATTTCATAATTTGTGCAAGGAATCACAAAGCACAACCATAATGGGTTGAGTGCAGGAATGGCTGAGCATTAGGACTTTTATCTTTATAAACAGGTTCATTTTGAGAGCTCTATACAGAGTCAGATTGAATGTATTGTTCTGACATATTCAATTATAAACTACTTGGTGTCAGGCCAGGAACAAAGAACATACTGTTGGTTTAATTCAGAACAGAAAGTGTTGAGATGAGTGAGAGAGTTGTGATGTAATGAGGTTTGTAGTGGATTCATTAAGGAGAGATTAATTGTGGATGTCCACGCTGGCATTGTTAAAGGTCACACACGCTGTTGCTATGTGTAATGATAATCATTATGATCATGCACACACTTGTGAGAGAATAGGCCTGTGTTTTCTCTCATTCATCTGAAGCCATGTCGAGAGGCTCTGTGTAAATTATGAGTTTGTGACAAACATGAGTTAATGGTGGCTGACATTTTGCTCATACTGATGAAGGCCTGTGACGTAAACACAGGACAAACAAAAAAGGCCACAATTATGAACAATATTCATTTGAACACGCTCCCAGCCTGTGGTCTAACAATGATGATGACCTATTCAAGCAGTGTTAGTTTTATAAAGGCACAATACTCAGTGACAATTATTGGTTAAGAAGTCTGATGCTAAGAGAATGTCTGATGCATTGTGGGTTATCCCATATCCCACATTAGAAGCCCACAACTGCTTATCTAAAAACATAATGTTATTTTTTGGGTTTGTTATATTCTCCATTTGTCATTTTACAAACAGCTTTTATTAGAACTGTTGAACCCGTGTGTGACACTGCACAATACACATGCTCCAATTAGGATACAAATAGATTATGTTAATAATATCCATAATTAATGTACATATAAAGGCCATGTCTCTAAAAGTTGCCAAATGAAGTTGATGTGGAGACACCAAAAAGCTCATGTTCGTTGATAGAAAGAAAACACGGTAAGTGGCCAGGTCAACATCACCAAGTGCATTAGTGCGTCTGCAACACCCCCTGGTGGTCAATGTAAAAACTACTTGCATAACCTTATGTACGCACTGTATGTACAATGGCTTTTTTGAACAAGACAGACTACATTTTACTTTGAATTTGAATGGTAAATATTTTGTATTTTAAAGCATTTGTCTATTACAAAGTTCAGCCTTGTGTGGAGTAAATTTTATCTTATTAAATACAAATATAAAATCACTATTCAAACATAACACTTGCATTTCACTTATGTGTGACTCTTATATGTGTGTTTGATTCTTTTATCCAACAGTGCTATTAATGTTTATTGTATAATTATATTTTCAATGCAATGAAAATAGTACAGAAGAATGGGCAGTTTCTATACATAACATTAACTTCTTTAAATTGTAAACAATGAAGGTAAATAAACTTTTGAATGAAATGTATTAAATATTTAGATTAGTGTAACTTATATCATGGCTTAAAACATGTACAATCTTAAATGGCTACTCTATTTACTTTAGTTCACTGAGAATACACTTTTGACCATCTGAAGGTAAGTTGGATCATGATGTGCGTTTTCTGTGTGTGATGTTTGCGTCATTTGGCCAGATGTGACGGGCGGCCCTCATGTGGTCAGGGGTAAGTGACAGCGATGCTTGTCTCACAGATGGGATTGTCCTCACCCTGCCTTGTATCCCAGCATGCAGCCTGTTTCTGCACACCTGCTCCCTGGCTCCCTGTCCATGCACACAGCGAGTGTTTGCCTGTTATTCACTGTGTGTTTACTGCCTTCCAAACGCACGTGCTGGGACCTGTCCGTCAACGCCAGGGTCCAGCCTGGCTCTCCACGCTGTCTGACTGACCCATTCATCTCCTGTGGGGGCTATAATGAGCCGACACTCCCCATTTGGACCGAGCTGACAGAGAGAGATGAGCTTTAAAGCTGCATAGATTTTCTCCCATGTCCCTCCTTCTCATTCCTCCCTCCTGAATGTGGCTAATTCAAATGCATTAATGAGGAGCGATGGATAACACACTCTTCTTTTAATTACCGTCCAGCGCAGGTCTTCAGTGGAAGCCTGGTTCCTCCCAGCAGCTGGCCCGATTGTTGGCCTTGTTTATTAACACTCTGGGCTCTGTTCTTCTTATTTCTTATTGTTAGGGGTCAAGTATTTACCCTAATATCAAACAATATTGTTTTCACACAATACAAAGCCCAATTAACAGATGTTTTGAGTCTGAAATTATGAGAATACTAATGTTTTCAATTTATTAGATAATGTGCTGAATATTTTCCAGCTTGAACACCTGAAACCTCTCAAAGATCAAGCAACATTTTTGAGCATCTTTTACAATACTGTAGTGCCACAAGAAGATGTGGATGAGAGATGAGTATTGTTTTCAGTCATATAAATTGTTTGGACTCTTTCTGCAGAAAAAAAGAAAAAAGACTGCTAATTTTTGGTAATTCATGTTTAGATGGTGACAATGATTGTATATAATAATATCAATACAGATGCATTGTGGATGTACTTGTGCTACTGGGAATGTTTTGTCCTTTGGGAGGAGACTAGGGAGTAATATACATGTTGCATGACGAAATACTGTTTATTTTATCATTTCAACACTCTTCACCAATAAGGCGTAAACTATAGATACGTTGATTCTTAGCACTGTTTGACAGGACATCGAACAATGATCTCATCTGTATGAAAATATTGGGATTACATTAGACACTAACCTGTGCCTAAATTTAACACTGTGGCTTTTTAAAAAAGGTCAAAGAAGTCATTAACATTTTGGCAAAAAGTTTGGTTGGTCTAGGCCAGTCTCACTGCTGATATTTAGCTGCAGCATGTGTTTGTGTATGTTTAAAGATCATTATTGAAACTTGTTCATTGTCAAATGTTTGTTAAATCTGCTCTCAAACTCAAATGACCAACAATAACTTGAGGAATGTAGGGTGAAGGTGCAGAGACAGAAATTCTCAAGTAACTTCAAGAACTTTGTGAAGTATAGTACTAATGCTAATCAGAATTCATGTATTTTTAGTAAAAGCAGCTCAGGGCCGGTGGGTGGGCCTTTGACTCTTCATAAATGTGTTTCTTCATCATTCAGCCTGCACTGTGGTCCAGCCACTATAATAAAAATTGATTAGACCACATAATCAATGCATTCAATGACAATGATTCAGTGCACTGCATAAATGTATTGACTACAATCAGCTATAAACAGATGTGCTCTTTTTCATGCATTTTCTCCATTTTATTAGCCTTATTTTGATGGGACGATAATTGTACAATTCTCTGGTGAGATAACAGACACATTTCATTAACTGAAACAGAGGTAGGACAAAATCTATTGATCATCTGTCTCATTTACGAATAAAAAATGAAATGATGCATGAATATGAAAATGATACTGTTGCACACAGACTTACAGACACCACAAGGTGGCAGTGTTTAGCTATTGTTTGGCCCCAAGCCTCAGAGCTATTCATTAACTTTACTGCAAAGTGTGCATGTGAACATATGCATATAAACAAACACAGATGAGGAAATATCAATCATTTTCTCTCAGTGCAAATTCATAATCTTGAGTTTTCATTTTATTTGAAACTCAGCAGGCAAATGACTTTTTTAGGTTGAAGAAAGTTTTGGGGGATTACCACCACACACCTGTGCTCTTATAAAGTTTCTACAGTTTTTGAAATGGACCCACAGTACATTCACATGATACAGATCACCTTACACCAGAACGTTGCATTTAAAGACAGTCTTCAGTTGGAAAACCATATATGAAGTGTTTGACTTTGCTGGTTTTTGTGGCTATGCATGACCAGTTCACGTAATGAATGTTGATAAAGTAGAAAAGCTGCTTTAATCAGGACGGATCACTGTGCAGAGGTAGAGAATGTCAGGCAGAGCAGGCACAGCTGCTTAGTGAGAAATCCAATATTGACTGTCGGGATAAATGTCCTGCATATTCTCTCATCTGTCCCAGGGGCTGTGGTATTATGCCTCTCACGCTAGTGCTCCTAATTGGATTAAAAATGGCTTGTTATTGGGAGAAAAATGACTGAGAAAACAATCATGATTATTGCCTCTCAACAATGTTGGCCAGCAGACCTCGAGTGGTAGAAAAGTAATTGCTGTGGATTTGAAAAATGTCAACACTGGGCAAATCTGTCAAATTGGATGTTTAATCTCTTTAATACTCAAATTTAAGCTTCAATACAACAAGAAACCAGCAGCTACGGTGGTGTGCCAGATACATCAGTGTGTCAGATATCCGCTGTTGCACCACTTCTTTTTTTTTTTTTTTTTTTTTTTTGACAAATGTCTTTGCTAAACGTCAGTCAACAAGTAACGCTGGGAAACTGCCAAACATAAACTAAATGAATTGAGAAGGCTTCGGTGATCTACTTAAAACTCATCCCTTTTTTCCGTTGCTGGACTTGGCACTATTCACCTTGGAATTCACTCCAATCAAGTGAGTTAATTTTGACTGTCCAAGGTATGGTCTATAATAGTTAACTACACACTATTTAAGTGTTAGTATTAGTCATCACCATGACAAGCAATTACTGCACTGAGTATTTGCATTTTCCTCAAGTGCTACAAATATGAGTATCTTACCTCATGACAGTTTAAAATACGGGGTCATGAGTCTCTGTAATATCACAATCCCAACATCCTTTCTTAGATAAATAGTTTGAGAATACTGCATCTATAGTTCCATAACATGTATCTTATAAACCTATGTTGCAGTAAACATATTTTCATTAAGACAATAATTCAAAACCTATTGGCTGCAGAGGTAACCATTAACATGTTGCACATATCCAAAAACCTCAGTGTAGGCGGATATGTGTTGAAATATGAAAGCTGAGTGGGAATATGAAGTCTGTATTCAGGCAGAGATGTGTATGCATGTGTGAACAGATCAAATAGACAGATCCATCAGACATCCACAGGGTTTCGGTTTGTATACCACCAGGAGCAGCCATTAACAGAAAATAAATGCTCGACGCCATAAAGCTGACAGTGTCTCATTCATACTGACACTCGGGCTAAATTACACATAAAAGCACTGATAACATCATCATTAAATATTGATTTTAAGGATGGTTGCAACGAAAACAAATCTGCACACATGCCGCAAATTGGAATAGGGCTCCTCTGGACGTGAGGCAGGGCTGGTCGGGTGGAGGAGCTGGTTTCTGACGAGGAAGAGGATGGAGGGGACCAAGACTGTGGCCGAGAGGATGAAAGAGGGAAGAAAGAGCAGAGGGAGGAGGGGTAGAGAGGTAAGAGAGAGAGAAGGGGGGCAGCAGGTGGGGGTAGAAAGAGATTTAAGGCTGAGGCTCAGAGCAGATGTTGGTGTTGATGATGATGGATGCAGCTTGTTGAGATGCAGAGTTGTTATCATGAGAGGCACTCACTGCCTCCTCTCAGCACACTTTCTCCCAGATGTCACTGTGGCTGTGTGCTTGTGGCCATTTTATTGCATTATAGGACTTAAATCACTTTGCACACTTCTCTCTTTACACAACAGATCCAAATAATTCTAAAATAGTAGTAAAAAAGTAAATAAAAAAAGTACAGCCTCCAGTGCAGTCGTGTGTATTGCAGAGATATCTTCAGAAAATTGTCTACCTCCAAATCCTGCACCTGAAAATTTTCTGATGGAGTTGAATTATTTTTTATTGTACATCAGGAACAAGTAAACTATAGGAGTTCACACTGAATTTTGTTTTGCTAATGTTCACCCACATTATGACCAGCTGGGTTTGGATCTTCGGCCAAACGCTGGTGCGCCATAATGTTGGAAAAACCAGAGTATCTGTCAGCACTTGTAACAGAGTTTATTTTTGAATACATGTAAGCATTTACATGGAACAAAAAGCTTACTATTTGCTTCAAGTGAGTGTGATTTCAAGTGAGAATAATGCCCCCACAACTCACCTTTGCGTGTTTGTGACAATCTAAAATTGTGGACCAAAGGCTGCATAAATGTTGGACTTCTATACTGACTTAATTAGGCAAAGATTAGCCAGGGTGATGTGAGTCAGAGCTAAACAATGGCTCTCCAGTCCCTGTATACTGGCACATGAACAAACATCTTACAAAGGGCCTGAAAGACGTGTGTAGCAGTTCTTCCTTGTGTAATGTTCCAACTATAAATGAAGCTACATATTTTCAGTGATTTACAAAAGCTTAGCGATGCCTTTTTACCGTAATGGGAAATATGCAATTTTACATATACAAATACATACCCCCAAAGTATACAATGGACAAATCCTCGATTAAAAATAAATATTTCCAATCTCTTAAGGAAACAAGTCCAACAGTGAGTAGGCAACAATATATGACCCAAACAACTTTTTTCTTTTTTCCCCCCAAATTGGATTATTTTAAAGAATTTTAAAATTCATTTTAAACAGGGACTATACATTGGTCTACTCTAAACTAACTATCACTGGGCTACCACTAATCTATAAAAAAGCATCCACACTCACAGGGCAGCAGGTGGTGCGTTTGAATGGGACATGCTGAGTGGTAACCTGCACTCCAGTCTGAGCAGATAAAAGGTGCAGGGCACAAACATGTCACTAATTGATTGCTAATTGGTTCCTTTGTTGCCGTCTATTGTGTTCTGACAGAGGTCTGCCCTGAGCTGTCTACACACTCTCACACAAACTGGTCTCGTGGAAAGGACATAAGCACCAGCAGCACTTAATGACTGACAACATTCTAACAGGCAATACAGAAGGGTGACAGAGTAAGTACTGGAATTTCCCATTTACTGAACAGGCTTCAGAGACACTTGAATCATCCTGGAAGTCTTATTCTATACTTCATGGATAAATTGTCCAGGTGCACTCCCCCTGCATCTGGACGCTGTGTTTGACAGTGTATGTGGCTGCAGAATATACCAAGTTGCCATCCCCACATCTCTCTCCTTCTCTCATCAGTGCATGAGAAATTACCTAATGAGGAATGGGTCGCACATTTCCACAAACTCATTAACCCGCGAGCGAGTGAGACTAATTGCAGCGTTTGGGTAATGTGATTTCACATCTGTTACTGCAGCCCAGGACACAGTAGTCAGCACAGGGCTGGATGTGGTGGGCTGAGCCACTTACAGACCAGACCCGACAGAACACACTGTGCACTGCCCCGCAGTTAATGCCAGTGCGTCTCTTCTCTTATGGTCATCTGTGTCTCACAACTGTACGGACTAAGGCAGCTCCATAAAGTGAAATATTTGCTTTATACACACAGGTAATGTTTTGACAAAGTGACTATAAAAACAAATTATTTAATTAGATTCTGTGAGAGTAAAGAGGGCAAATCATCTGTGTTTCTGTAGACATTTGAGAGGAAATGTATAAAATAAAGCAAAGATGGCCAATTGTTTGTTGTAAATAAGGGCATCATTAAAAAAGTAAATTAATAAAAAAAATACGCACGCACAAGTAAACTAAAAAACATACACCTTACTCACTCATTTTGGCTGAACGCAAATGCTGTGGCTGATTTACAATAATCCTAGTTTATGATTCAGACCAGCTAATAGAAAATTTGCAGTGTTTTTGTCAGTTATATTGATTATATATTGATTATATGACTTTTATCATCTGAGAGGTCTTTGGCACAATGAGCCCTATTGCCACGGAGCCCAGTGGCAGTAGTAAGTAACTCAACTGTATTATAACCACATGTTTCTTCTCTGAGAGTTAAAACTATGAAGTACAGGAGGTAAACAAGTGCATTTCACATACTACTGCCTGTTCATTAATTACAGTGTGACCCTGTGTTAAGTTGTGTTGCATTGTACAGTGGTAAATAGCTTGGAAACTGTCAAAAATAGATTTGTTCTATTGAATTTGCATTCTTTCAGGCTAATTGGGTACAACAGAAACACAGGACTGGAAACTCACGAGCTGGGAACCGAGAGTAACAAATAAGAGGATTTTTTTCAGGGTCTTGACTTAGGTTGGTATTTTCAATAATTCAGTAAATTACAGCAAACAAATTTATGTTAATAGAAAAGGTGGGAACCAACTGTTTAATATGGGAAAAGTAATACACTTTTGTTAATTATGATTAATTCTTTGTTTAACCCGCTGCATTGTTACAGAAAGTCTAATTATAAGTTTACAGGCAGTGGGACTGCTCGCGCTAAAGCCGTATCTCATCAATTACCATCCCGTGACCATAAATTGGCCTCCGCGCTGACAACGAGATGAGGTTAACACGCTGATTAATCCGAGCTGCTGTGATTCCAGCCTCAAGTTGACACTTATAATCTTTGACACAGACAGCGAGGGCCGCTCACTTTCATAATGGAAAAATTGTATTTACTGACTTGGAAGCTGCCCCTGGAACGTCAGAGTAATTTGAATTAAAGCAACGCAAACAAGGTGAGTTTTTCTTATTACGCATCTGATGAGCGAGTAATGAGGAATTCTAAATAAATGTCATGGGATCAAAAGGTGTTACCCTAAAATGTTTAATGTAGTTTATTCGTTTATTTTTTTTTCTATTTTGTTTCGTTTAATAAACTGAACAGATAAAGCAAAAGAATGAATGTCATTTTCATTATTTTGTCTAACAAGATGCTGAGCTTTTGACAATATACTTATTATTTTCTCATTTGAATATTACTCCAAACAGTTTCAATTTTGTATCTTAACATACACAGTCCCATCAATATGATTATCGGTGGGGATGTATATTGCTTTGCTGGGGAGTCATGGCTACACTTTACATTTGCCTTCTTTCCTATACAGGCTGGAAGAGGCAGATCGTTTATTTATTATGTAATTGTGTTGTTGTTGGTAATCATGAAAGAGTAAACGACAATCACTTTATATCACCATTTCTTCATTTAAATTGGTTGCAGACTGAATCAGAGTCAAGATTAAATCTACATCTTAATTAGCTGCTTTTGACAGTTCGAGGGTGTAAGCCTAAACTTTGCACATTCTATCCTCTCACACACAGAGAGAAACACGCCTCACGGTGCGTGTCGGATGACCGTCATGGTGAGGCCAATGACCGTCACATACAGCTCTGACATAAGCACCGAGCGCCGCAACACCAGTCAGCCGTCCCTCATCATTGGAGGAAACACTATCTTGACTATCTATGACACAAGTTGTGACCTCTGAAAACATCACACCAAACTAGGCTACACGCTTCAGGAGAGAGCGCACACAGAGGACTGCGCCCTCACTACCACATTGTGTCACAATGTTATATGGAGACATAAATAATTCTGTTTTTGACATTCTTGAAAATTGCTTTTATTGTTTGTCATTTTAAATTTGTACAAACCCGTCAATGTGGTGCATTTCACTGTGAGATCAAACATTTAAGAAATGTGTCAATAATAGCACATACAATAAGTTAAAACATGTCACAAAAAGACCAGTGGAACACAGCCAGAATGTTTTATCTACACACAACATCCGCACACACCGCAGGCCACTGAAGGTCAGTGTATCTTTTCCTCTCATCTATTTCCAGTCGTCCTGTTTGGGCAAAGTTTGTCCAAATAACCCGAGCGCAAAACTGGCGTGCACGAGCCCGGTTGAGGCGTGTGTGCAGCAGGCCTTAGCAAAGTGTAGCCATTATCATAAATAACCGTTAGACATAACACAAGTTCACCTGAACACAACAACATGTGTGCGTCATCACGCACCCAATGAAAACCTAAATACAAGGACTGTTCGGCTCTTCGCAATAAAGGCCTATAGTCTAGGTCATTACAATATTATTCATCATCAGTAAGTGTTAAAATCCTTTTGAATTACAAGATAAATACCCCCAAACCACAGCCATTCCCGTCCATCAGTGTGTGTTTGATTTTAGGCCTTTTTCTCTCGCGGTACTTTCAGAAACAGGGCACCACATACAGGGGTCGGGGTTACGGAGGGCTGGGGCCGTTAAAAGTCATTAAGTAAAGCTCATGGACACTGTGTGCTCCAGGGCTTTGCGCCGCAATGACGCGATGCTCGTCCCTCTCCACATGTCACTGTCCGGGGAGCTACACAGCTGCGGTGAACCAGAGACGTTCGTGGGGCCAGAGAGAGACGCACCCATCCCGGGGAAAGGCGTCTGGTAGAGGTGGGACTGCAGGCCGGAGCCGTTTGAGGATAGGCCGTTGGACAGGCCCATGGAGTTGGGTGGGGGCCCGGGGCCCAGACTGCACTGGGACAGGGACTGTGCCATTGCGGGTTGACGGCCCAGTGCCGGCGGCAACTGCAGCTGGGACACGCCCGGCATGCCCGTGGCCCAGCGCGAGTCATTGGCGTGAAACGAGCACAGGCTATTCTCCATCGCGGCCGCAGTCGAGAACTGGTGCAGGCCCGGCGTAGGCAGCAGCGTGCCAGGGGCGCGGAACACGTTGGTGGTCTTCTTCCGCTTCTTCCACTTGGCGCGTCTGTTTTGAAACCAGACCTGCAAGAGTCACACAGGTATGAGCCGAGAGTCAGATATATCCACGGACATTACACAGATATGTGTATGTGTATCATGTTACACACTGACACGACGATCCCGTTAATTTAATGTATTTTATACTGAAGACATGCTTTATATGTGTCCATACATCACATAAAAATGGTACTTTCGAATACTGACGATTTCTTAATTGACATGCGTGAAAATAGCAAATATTAAAAACAATTAATATTGTTCGAGGACTTTACAAGAAACAGAAAAGCTCCTTTGCGCACTAAAGTGTTCTGTAAGTCGTGTAAAAACTGTCACAAAACACCAAACTATGGTAAAATCCACTGACATTTGTAACCACTGTGACATGTGAGCCTCCACTGTGTTAAATACACACCGGTGGCTGCAGCGTGTCGTTGTGGCCCTGTGTTTACACGAGCATTAGGTCTAAATGCGGCGCAGTGCGATAGCCTCTAAACGGCTCAACTTACTGTGCACAACAAATGTGGAGATAAAAACCAAGCGCACGTTCAAAAGAAATAACAACACGCGCAGCCATTGAGCTTTATAGAGGTTTCATCACGTTGGAACATGATTAATGCGCGCGCGAGGCCATGAACAGTGCCTATATTAAAAGTGAGATCTCGCTCTCATTTCGCCCAGCCATCCGTGAAACGTCCCAAAGCCATTACACCCATGGAAAGAAAATGCAATTTCTCATTCCATTAAAAAAGTACAATATATTCTGGAGTCCGATTAAGACGTCGCTGATGGTGCATTTTAGAGCAAGGGCTGAAGGCGCGCGCCAAGACCTGCACAATGTTTACCAACAGCACCAGATCCCAGGCCCATGTAGCACTGCACTGACGAGCCTCAGGACCACGCAGTAATTTTTAATGTGACTAATGGTCGCGCTGCTTTTATTGCTTTCACTGGGATCATTTGCATCAATGTCACATCAGCGGCTAATAAGGCGTTCAGCAGGACCAGGACTGGCACATAATTTGTTTGGTTTTATTAAAGCTCAGTCTGTTGTTATGATGGCAAAACCCTCTTTTTTGGAATGATGTCCACCATAGGACAACTTTAAAATTATCTTGTGCCATGTTTTGTTTTTGTTTGTGGTGCAGACCCTTCACATGGACGCTTCTTTTGTGCCTGAATCTGTCGATATTCAGATGATTACTTTTTTTCATGGGCACGTGAGCAAAAATACGCCCGTGTATTTTTATTTTTTTAAACGCTCCATTTATCATTTTACAATAAAATAAAACAATTAAACGTGTGTAAAAATGAAAATAAGACTAACAATTAATAACAACAAAAATGTATAAAACAGATTTTAAAACAAACATAGTTTATCTGTCTGGAATGAGATTCAAACTATTTTATATATTTGTAAATCCAGAGGTGCTCCTTATAACATATTCTTGAGGTAGCCTAATACACAGTTCAGAAACACTGAGCCAAACAGAAGCCAGTTTTTTCCAACTAAAGAAATAATGCAAAACAGAATATTGTTTTCATTTTCAGTGTTTTATATTTGATATTTTATTTTTTGCAGTGTATATGATGTGACCATCTACAATAGCCGTTTGTAAATCAAAGACCACAGTGTGTTTTGCTTCATTAAGATGTAATTTGAGGCGCAAGTGCACTCTCCCTTTGGCTTTATATATGGACAGGAATACTAGCAGCCTGCAAAACCCAGCGGATATATTCAAGGACATTTTAGATAACACTAGTGAACGCGCGTCATGTTTAAAAGACGCCGCACGTGTCGCAGTGAAGCCCAGATTTAGTTATTTAGTCCATATTTGTGAATGAGAGCTTACCTGCACGCGGGACTCTGTTAGACCGATGCGCAGAGCCAGCTCCTCGCGCATGAAGATGTCGGGGTAGTGCGTCTTGGCGAAGCTGCGCTCCAGCTCGTTGAGTTGCGCGGGCGTGAAGCGGGTCCTGTGCCGTTTCTGTTTCTGTTGGCTGGCTGTTTGGCTGGAGCTCTGTGGCGGCGGTGCCTGCTTCTCCTGTTCTTTTCCATTCACCGACATGTTCCCAGAGTTAGAACCCACCGTGGAGATGTCTTCGCTGGGCAGCATTGTGGTGCCTTCCACAGAGTCCGCGCCGGGTGCCAGGTCTCCTGGGTGGCCCTGCTCCGGCACCCCACCCAGGCGACACTTGAGAGGCTCTCTGTGTCCCAGCAGCTCCGCAGCATCCTTCATCCCTGGACAAGCACAGCAGAGCTTAACGCACGCTCTTTAAACAAGACGCTGCTCGATGAAAAGCAGGTCAGGCAAACAATAAATCCACTCAATTCATCTGCAGCAATAATTATTTGCGTTCCTTATTGCTACAACATGACGCTAAAGCTATAGAGCAGTTAGCGACTAACATCATTAACCACACTGGCTATCTATCACTTGATAAGGTGAAAGAACAAGTTGAAAGCTTACAGTGGAGTTTAGGGCCGGAGTTTAGAGCTGATAACTCACCGAGCCGAGCATCCAGGAGGTCGGCATGAGAGAGCATGGCGTAACGCTCCAGGGCGAACCGTTCCAAAAACTACTACAGCAACTTTGAAGCAATTTACAAAGCATATATGGTTTAAATGAAGGAAAATTCGGTTTGTGGTTAAAAAGAGGGTCCCTTGCATTATAATGTCCTTTAGAGCGGCGGGGAGGCGCTTATTAGTTCAAAGAGCCCTGCGCTTCCTCAAATAAGAGCCAATCAGAGTGCAGATTCACAAATGTCAGCGACGTGAGTCCCCCTCCCTCCACACGGGCGCACAGACTCTGAGCTCTCTCCCAACTCGGAGTGCGAGCATACGCCAGCACGTGCACGAACCAAGCGCTACAATTGAATTTAAGCCTGTGCCATTTCATCCTCTGATTTATTATCTTTTCATGCTCAAATTATTCCGCGTGTAACATCTCAATGTGTTTGTTTAATCTCTTATCATGTCAGGGCTGTTTGCTCGTTCACCTACATGTAAACATACAAATGCGTTCTTTTTTCTTATATTATATTTTTCTTTAGGAAGTCATTCAGCATTTCAACCACTACACAGCAGCTAAAAAGCTCTACAGTTCTTTGGTTTAGAGAGAGGATTGGACAGAGTTATTCTTCACACATTATTGCTCTGTTTCAACACTGCATTTTGTGTGGCTTGATGCGTTCAGGGACAGGCATGCAGCGTGAGTTTCATCACTGTAAAAGCCTTTTGTCCGGGGCCCAGACAAAACGGATACAACCTGCAACCCCTGGCCATGATCTGTGGAGACAAATAGAGAAAATAAATAAAAAACGAGTGCAGATAGGTGTAAGCTCTGTTAGTGATCGGTCGCTTTAACCGCTATCGACTTTTCATCAGTGCGCACGCAATTAAAGAAATTTAGGCCTGTTAGGTCCAAACAAAATCACACGTGGTGCGGCTAAACGATTGTGCCCCTGCAGCAGCGCGCCATCAGTAGGTCTATTATACAATTAGCAGGACAGTCATTGATCTGAGCGTGTCCAGAGCGTGCTGCTCGGAGCGGGCTGCAGTCAGATGTCAGACCGAGCTTCAATACACCACTGCCCCGTCTCCACGGGCCGCTGTACAGCCCCACAGAGAGGGCGTCCGTGCGAGAACTTTACGTCTGTACGGGACTTCAAGTAGCCTAAACACGGAGGCACACCGTACGCCTGCAGGACGGACTGGTGCGTCATGGTCAGAGGGGACGAGGTGCACGAGAAACACTAATCACCAACTGTACTGACGCACGAGCACGAAAGGCTTTGGAAAGTCAGATTTATGTGCGTTTGAGGAGGCTCGAGTAACCCCTAAACCTGTACAGATGGTGAATATTAAAAAGGGGGAAGATGGTATGTATAATGGAGTCATTATTGGTGTCATTCCAAAATATAATTCGGTGTTTGTGCAAGGCTATAGTAGCCCAATAACATACAAGACTGAAAAAATACTACAGGCCTGTTCTGACGCATTGTTGTGCTTTGGCAGAGAGCACGCATTCCTTCAGCTGCCCGTCTTTTGCATCCACCTTGTTGCTGTAAAAAGAGGAACCCACCGAAAGGGTCTACGTCTCACTCAGCCTCCTAACTGGACCACATCAATCTTGTCCCAGTAAAATCGCTCTCACACAATCCTCTCTGGTTAATGCAGCGCATCGCCTGTTTACACGCGAGGAGACACTTTTAATGGAAGCGCACCAAAAACAAATGCAATTTTGTAAAGCAATTTCAGAGATCAGGAATTCCGTGTCCACCCTCTTCGCGGTTTTTTAGTAATCAAACTGCGTTAAATCTATTGCTCACAGGGCTCTCCTTGAAATAGGTTACAACAGGACAACATGGGGGCACGTGTTGACATAAGATATTTCACAGCACAAACTATGGCATGGGCTACTGCTCTGGTTTAGACTTTTGCAGAGGCTCATCCGCACATAGCTCAATGACGGGATGCGACCAGGGAGGCACTGTGCGTGAGCCCGTGGCATAGGGACACGCATAGAACCAAGAAACACACACACACACACTAACCTCTCGCGTCCAGCCGCTGCCTGATGTCGCAGCGCGCGCATCTCACGGCCTGATTAGGCGTCTGCTCTGCGTGCGCTCCTCGCCGCTGCGTGATGTGCTGCGCAACGCTCTAATTACGGCCTCAAATAAAATAATAAGCAAACAAGAGCCATTTCCTTAATGGGGCAGCAGAGGAGTGCATCACGGACACAGCTATGTGGTGGCAGCGTGAATGCGCGTGCGTGCACTGCTAGTGGTAAAGGCTTATTAAAATACCAATGAAAATCACAGGGTGAACAGAAGGTGCCATGGTCTACCCATTGCCCCGTTGCGCGTGTGTCTGTGAGATCAGTAGCCGGTTATATTAAACAGTTATGAGATTTCATTCATGGCACATTGTGGCCCTTCTCCCGAGGTTTAAACAAAGAATCAACTTTGAGGCCATTCATTGTTATATCATCAGTTTTTGTGAATAAAAAAATGCAAAGCCTCATTTTTATTTACCGTTTAAAATTACATTGCATGATGCTGTTGTCAAATATGCTTAGTTCAATTTGTGGATAAATTAGTAAATACTAATTAGCCTATTTGTTGATGACAAAGTTATGTATGAATACGTGTACGCACTACATTTAATATTAACAAAGGAAACCTTCTGCTCATATATGAAGAACATTATTGAGAGTCGTCATATTAGTTTTACAATATATTGTAAAACGGCAAGTTATTATGGATACATAATATTATGTATCCATAATAACAAGGGACAGATCTCTGTACTTATTAACAAACAATGATTATGAGCAGGTGATTTGATTCCTCTTTAGCCACTCATCAGAGAACAAAAGTGTCTAATCAGCTAAAACCCTGTGTTTGTGATCCGGGCAGCTTCAACATGTGATTAGAGCATAATTGACTCAAAGGCAGCAGCCTTTCATAGAGCCATTAAAACACAGTATAGGCTCCTATTTCTTGCTGGCCCACTGGCAAATGCAAAATGGATGGAGGCATGCACTGTTTGCCTACACACAACTACACACACAATTTATTTATATTCACTTTACATTTAGAAAATCTGAAATAAATGTGAAAATGTGCTTTGTTACATTGTCATTTTGCCCCAAGAGGAAAACTCTTCTCTGTGTGTCATCTCAGTAATCCCTTCTCCTCCCTGACACCTTGACTTTCCCTCTAGTTCTGCTCCAGCTGTTAGAATATGTTCTTTCTTAAGTCCGCTCATTAGTTAGCCCCATTAATGTGGCTCTATCATTAAGAAGCTGTAATGCATCATTGAAGGTAATGAGGGCTATATTACAGGTGCCAGTGAGTCGCAGACACACTGCTCAGACCAGTATCTATGTAATAATGATATCACCTTTTATTGAAACCACATTAAACTCTGTGCATTGTTGGAGAAATACATTCATAGTTTTAAGCAAAATATCCTAAGCTTATTAGCATATGGTTTTATATGAAACAAACACACAATTAATACTGGTCTCAGTACAAAGTATATATGTATATATGTATATATGTGTATATATATATATATATATATATATATATATATATATATATATATATATAAAGCAATGTTTGATGTTTTGTTATTTTTCAGAATGGCAGTAAAGACACATCCAAATGTAGGCTATTACACAGTGGGACACCCATGAGTGATGGCTTCATTGTATATTTTAAAGGAGGTAGCATGTCTGTACAGTGGTTTATTTGATTTTGATTTTGTTAAAAAGACCAGGACTGGCCTAAATAAAACTAATGAAGTGGGTAATTTAAAACGATTCACTTCCAAATGAATGATCCTGGACTCACACATATCTAAACTATTATATAGACAGTACATGCACAATATAGACACTCATGTTCATATTTTCCTTTGATTCCCAGATCTAATCATGTGAACCTTATTTCAGCAGTTAGGTTGTAACAAGGGAACTCTCTGTATCTCACCTATAAAGTGACAAGCATTAATAACCTCATAGTTACACTGCTTGCATGATTTGTATTGTATGGGTTTTATAGACTACATACTGTAACAGGTAAAGGGGAAGACCTGGGTCAGTCTGAGTGGCTTCAATTTGGAAACTAACTACTAATTATCCAACTGCAGCTAAACCACGCCATGCAGTCTAATGTCTCAGTAAGTGAATGGGATCAGTCAGTTTGACCTTGCACTCTGAGACTGGACCCAGACACCGTTCAGTCTCACATAAGGACAGTAGCAGGTTGTGTTCACGTCTCAAACCAACACACGCACCACGCTTGTTAGTCGTGCGGCTTCGAATGCCACACTTTGCCACCCATCCATCCTTTTTTCATTGGTCGTCTCCTCCCACTGCACACATTTCTGGTGCTTCCTGCTGAACACCGCACTACCCTCCCAAGATTAATTGATCATCAATTTAGCTCTAATTTGGACCAAGTCAGCTGGTAAATGGGCCAGTTTTCCCTGATTGTTAGTGAAATGTGTGCAAGTACATTGATAAATTTTGATTATTTATCAATTACTACCAAATGAACTAAATCTATTGAATAAATTCAAGCCTGATTGCCATAATAGAGTTTGAAAATATGGCTATTGATAATGATTCCGGCTAATAGTCTTTTCCGGCCGTGGTTGCCGGCTTGTCGGAATGACAACACAAAAGTCATTTTTCACAGGATCAGATGAGTGAGTGGGGGCCGATCTTTCATTAATCAGTCACATTACGGAGCTGATACGGCATAATACGCAACGCCGTCCTCACTAACTCTGAGATGCTTTGTCATCTTTTACGTCAATTAGCAATGATCCCATTGTGTTCCATCACCACGCGTTGTAATGGTTAGCATATGCTAAGGTAAAGCCGTGTGTCTGTCCCACCTCCTGTGTTTAGGCTCGTGATGAAACGGGCCCTGCTCTTAATTTGCGCTCCTCCTCGGCTGCAGCGCTTATGGGCAGGGTGGAGCAGGCGCTTTTAAATGAACCTGCCACCGTGTTTTCCCAGAGTAAATGGAAAAGCAGCTCGCTGGAAAATAGGCGAGGGAACAATTGGAATTAGGTTCAGGGGCTTTCACACACAATAACAGGGGATAACTATGAGCTACGGGCCTATTTCCACACACACAAATTAGTGCTGTCATCTCCTCACAGCCTATTAACCAACTGTGATCCTCGGGTTTTATTTAGCAGCATGCTGTGAGGCACTATTTCTGCTCTCGAGTCCCTTTAAATACTTAAAAGTGACAAAACTTCAGTGGCCCGCACGTCTCTATGGAATACAAAACTTAACACAAACACAAAAGCCACAAGACCACAACAAAAAGACGCATAGTAATCCTCAGTGGTGAACTTGTACATTTGGCCGAGTTTCCAAGGGACTGTCAACTTTGGATTGGACACACTTTAATAATAAATGTCAACCTGCTACTTTTCACACACTTTCCAAATAATACTTCCAGTATTTCTGATTAATTTGTGCTGTGTTATACCTTTGTGATGTATTTTGTATTTTGTATTTCAACAATCTTGCCATGCCATAAGATACTTGTGTTGTGCCCCATCCCTCCCGCTCGGACTGCTGGGAAAGGAAAAGCACTGAGATAACTCTAATATCAGCCTTCTTCTTTGATCAATGGCTGGAGCTCTTCTGCAGCAATCTGGAAGCACCTAGATGATGAGCATTTAAACTGGGCAGGTAGAAGCCAGCACAGGGGCCAAATGCGCGTGAATTAACCCGGTCCACATCTAATATGCTCATGTCAGCTCTGGTTAGCCCGTGCTAGCCGGGCCTGTATTGGCAGAGGCGCAGCACCAGCAAAGTCCGCCTCGTACGCCACAGGCAGCTATCTATAATCGATGGCTACTTTTAATTGGACAGGCTGTCTGTTTGTGAGCAGCGGAGAATGGCCAGGGGAACTCAATTTAGCGCGGGCTCACGGGACGAAAGAGCAAGTTTACTTTTATCAGTTTATGTCTGTCACTAAAGGACACTTAAGTCCATGATTTGTGCAACATCAATAATGTGATCAGTTCAAGGGTCATGGTATTGCAGAGGCCCGTGTAGGATTGTCAAAGGGTATTGTGCCAACTCTAACTTTCGTATTATTTGTAAAAACTGTAAAGTTGGAAAGTTGATATATTATTTCTATGTTTAAAAGGCGAGCCTTGATGTTTTTGTAAGCCTCTCCTAAACATTGTCTTCAAACCGGATTGGTCCTGCTGTGGCCCGAAAAGGCTGAGAAATTAAAGGAACGGCGGTGACGCGGGTTAATGTCGACTAACCTTCAGTCTTTCCTGAGTGAACTGCTGTGGCCTAACGAGCATGATTTAACCTCTGATTTCAACTTATATAGCGGTGAAGCATGGCGCGCTGGGGCTTCAGCCAGATGTGGCTTGGCTAGTGACACGTGATTTGGCCCAAAGCAGAGGCCGTGTCCCCTCCGTCCCCTCCCCGGGGTTGATGTAATCACCTCATCTGATAGTCTCCTATTCCCGGTTTGATGCGCGTGGTGAGGAGGCTGAGCCCGAGACAGGACCACGGCGGACACGCTGCTTCTGGCGCAGCCTCTAATTGATATTGAGCGAGCTGGTGGTGAGAAGCGCATGGGGCCACTGCTGGCTAATCTATGCTTTAATCAGCGCGTGTAATGAGAGTGGCGGCACGCGCACACAGAAAAGAGACTTACAAGCAACGTCTGTCAGCCTCCGCGGGAAAATATTGCCTCTAATTGTCGCCATTAAAGAGGAGTAGGAGATGGTGGGTTTTTCAGAGACAGAGGATGTGGAAGATAATGGCGCTGTCCTTCAGAACCACTGAGTGGGGTTAAGGCGCTGTCCGCGGTGCTGCCTCCAACAGGCCCGAGCTGTGCCGCACCACTCCAGTGTGTCCGGGTTATTCTGGACGCTGTGGTAAGGTATACTCATTAGTGCGTGAGCTGCTATTGTACGGGAACAGCCCGTTCTGATGGAGGTGGAGGCAGGGCTTGGGCCGCACTCTGAATAGAAAGCGAAACATTAGCAGAGGTGTGTGTGTGAACACTGTCAGCCAATTAACAGGGCTTTAGAGACGCGCGCGCACTGGCCGCACTCACACACACTGCGTCACACGTCACAAAACACAATCATTTAAACAAACAATGACTCAAGAACTATAGCTTGTCATCTAATCTGTCAGTTGATTCAAAATGAAAAAGCACTATTCACTTTTCTTTGTGTTGCACACTTAAGCATGCACATGTATATTGGCTTGAATTCTTTTAAATTTGAGTGTAAGATGGACTATACACATCTACTGCACCTGGGACTGGACCAAACCTTCTGCGCTCCTCACTGAGGTCTCTCTTGAGGTCTCCCCCTGATGGAGACTCTGAGGACAGGTGTCTGTAAAGCACGTTGAGCCAACCATTGTTTTATTGGGCTACATATATATATTACTGATTTGAAATTGAAAATTGAATATGTGAAATACTTGCACACAACAGAGAGAAAATATATAACATCAGCTGACAACACTAATACAACACAACAATGCTTGTATGTTGTAGATGAGAGGGTGAGCTGATACAGACTGGGAAATAGACTGTGGGGCTGTGAATGTGAGAGGAGGGATGGAGTGGGTTTACTCTGATGACAGACACAGAGCACACTTCAACGTCCCCAGACAGGACCCACTTCCTGTCCCTCTGGATCCATGTCTGTCCTTTCATCAATCACACTTGCTGGACACACACCAATGGTATTTCTGTCCATAAATAACCTGGCTGATGTGTAAGCATGTTTCTTTGAAACACAGCCACCGGTTTGACTGTAGATCTGAGGGATTCCCTGTCCACACACATGAATGATCTCAGGAACATGGAAAGGAATCACAGCACTGTTCAAGGTTGAAATGATTCAAACAATTTGTTTAACTGCTGATACAAAAGCATTTGAAATAAATTGATACTGGATGTATTCTCTGTGTGGTGTTGTGTTGTTTGCAGTTAAATATTTTATTATTTGTATTGCAAGCACAACTAGAATAAAAATAATAAATTAGTAAAATAAATGTTGAATTGTAAAATCAAATGATAAAATAGATTAATTCTAATATTTCAAATATAGAACAATAATGTTTATATGACATCATTACTAAACTAAATAAATGAGAAGAAAGTAACAAAAACTGCCTTTGTACCAATGTTACTGTTAAACTACATGACAACAAGAGATGACCCCATGGCACGAACATGTCACGTGATGTATAGTCTCCAGAAAGACTAGTAAAATACTTTGGGATTCATTTAATTAATAAGGCCACCCAGACATAAATTGCATGTTTTCCTTTTATTATTTTTTTCGTTCCATAACGTAAAGTGCAGACCCTTGCTGTGTTGGTGCGACACCATTTGTACCCGTCCGACTGGAGGAGCAATGGAGATATCAGGAGGCTTTGTGACAAATAGGCGCAGTTCCGCTCCGCCGGCGCACTGCCTGTTTACACAAAGCAGCTCCATTCAGCACTGAGCGTTTATGAGGCGTGTGCGTGCACGTCTGCGTGCGTGTGTGCTTGTGGGAGCGCGGGAGCAGGCCCACAGACAGCCCGCTGACCTTGGAAGGGTGACGAGGATGTGGATGCAGACCCAGGCCTGGATGTGCACGGCACAGAAGTTTTGAAGGTGAAGTCCCACTGAACGCGCGCCTCTGGGCTTCCTTCGCTGGAGCTGTATATTATGGCTCATATCCACAGAGCCGCACTTATTTCCTGCACAAATAAAGTGCCTTTGAAGGGGATTAGAGAAATATGTATGAATTTCAGCTTGATTTATTTGATCATTCCACATTATAAAGCTGCGTAGTGCTCAAATGCGATAACAAGTTTTCAGTTCCCTTCATTATGTCGAAGAAATTAGACCTCGCAGGGCGCGGTGCTTCCTCGGATGAAATGTAATTTGTGGGGAGAATTTGTTGTATCTGTCACAAATATTCCCAATTAGCCGCGTAATTATTTGAAGGTTTCTGCAATTACGGCTTAAAGCGGTAAATTTGAAGCAGTGGCTTCCTCTAATTGCTCCAGATTTGATATTTTGCATATTTGCATAATGGGAAAATGGGTAAGAAATTGTGTTCACCCATTTGTGAAAAATTCTATGAATTTTATGAATGTGAAGCCGTCCCCTTATGCTGGGTCACTTTGCCTAAGCTCAGAGGCGCACCTCTCTGTGGGCTCCTAGGCCCTGGGGAGCCTCAGGACTGATAGTGGAGGGAAATGGTGGGGGAAACCACAGAAGGGTATAAAAATATTATAGAGAAGTGTTTACGGCTGAGTAGAAGATCATAGATGCTTCATGTTTTTAGCTTTGAGCCTCTGCTCACTGATTTATTAGGCATTTGCTTATCTTATTCATTTTGAACCACTTAGCAAACAATATGGCTGCATAGATTTTATCAGTAAGTCTTTGATTTTGTCATTAGGTTTATATTAGATACTTCACACAGATTTGAGAGCAAGACCTAATTATGCATTATCTCAGTGTCCTGATTGATATTGAAAAAGCTAAGTGTTCAATGTAATTGGTAATAAAGAAGGTAATTTTAGAAATTTGTCAGATCAGTAATGGTATGACACTGTAGCAAATGATGTTACCCCATTCACCACTTTTGCAGAAGCAGATTTAATATAAAGTAGCCTAAAATAAGCTTTACAAAAAGATGAACTATCACCAGACACATGGAGTTTAGTTGTGCTTAGCTTCAGGGGGTTGGGGATAGAGTGCTGCTCCTGGTCTTGTGTGAAAACGGGTGTCCACTGAGGGTCGTATATCAGACCGCAGTAAAAGAGGACTAAGAGCACTGATGAATATCCTGGAGATAGATGTGTTAAGTGACCTTGGTAAATTACACTCTCCTTCAAGCCATAGCAATGAAGATTAGTATGGTCTTAGCTCACCCTATCAAGGGTGCTTGTGTGTGTGTTTATACAGGCTTTATTCTGCCCACTTCAAAACTCTTCACTGTGTCTTTCTCCAGACAAATATGCACAGCCTACTACATACATTTAAGTGTTGATTATTACATGAGATCATTTACCATAGGATTTTCTGTGACATAACAACATAGCTATTAATACGATTATACAAAAATAATAAATAGCAACTGAGTAGACTAAACCATTCTTTTAAAATTAAAATTAGAAAAAGTAGATGAAAAAAAGTTAATTTAATGCAAATTAAATAATTCCACTTAATGCAAACTATAAGCAGCTTCAGTATAGGACCTTATGTGGAACAGCATCAAACTAATGATAGTCCAGTCACTGTGTTCAGTCACAGGAAACAGGTCACAAGGTTACCAGTGTAAACTTTGCATGTTTCTGAGCTGCTTTGAGGTCAGTAAGAAACAGTGCAACACAGTGAATTAAAGTCTTTATGAGTTACAAAAACACAATGATTCTGTCATAGATACCACTGAGTTACTGTGACCATTTATTTATGGGGATGAAAGCCAGCCAAAAACAAACACAACTGTGCGATTTATGGACATCTCACAGAAATCTTTTTTAATATTCACAGGCAGCTCATAAAATAAGGTGCATAATAATTTCACTATTTCATGGGATATTAGAGCATAATGAGCACAGTCCACCCCTCTACAGCCCACAGCCCGATAGCCAGCAGATATACACTTCAGCCCCTGGGCAGACCTGTGTCGGGCCTAATTTATAGGTGAAAATGAAAGGCTTAATGTAATGGCTCTTATAGCCATGAGCCATTATCTGCACCAGTATGCTATCACTTTAGAAGTGGAAACAAGACAAGGGGAAATTAACAGTTTCTGCAAAACATAAAATAAAAACATTTCTTCTTGTATTGTTGGATATACAAACTCAGGGAGTTTGCAAGTTTATGTTATACCATATCTATTCTCGTTGTTGTTGTTATTATTATTAGCTTAATAATGTGAGAATAATGGCTGCAAACTCCAATACATTCAGTTCCGATAGATTTTAGCTCTGAAAAATACATTTAGTATTAATTATGACCATAAAAAGAAAGTACTGAAAAACAGTCCTTTGTGACACGGGCCTCTACGCTGTGTTCACTTTAATTATACTTTTTTCTGGTTTTGTTATCTTCACCAACAACTTTAAACAAACTGGAAACAAAAATCATATTAAAGGAGGGACGTGTATTTTTTGGGAACAACTGGAGTTGAAAGGGCAGACTATAATAGGCAACCTTAGAAACACAAACATGGAACTTCCACTGGCTTCAGTGGAGTTTTAATTTTTTCCATTTTACACTGATGAAAACAGTTTTGACTGTTGTATTCTATTTTCTTCTATATACTTCAACATTTTAACACAACTCACCTTTAACTCTGGTTTGTGGAGACAAACCATGGCAAACATTTCCAGGCTCCTGCAGAGGAGAGAGTAGGACATGTAAGGACTAAACACATCAGTGTGGGGATTGGGAAGGCTCAGAGCACACATTCATTTTTTTAGGGAAAAAGAACAACAGCAGCCATGAATGTGTTCCCAATGAATCTGCAGCTACAAGCCTGAACAAATACAATCTCACACACACATAAACACAGCAGAGGCAGCGCCACTGAAACTGGCGTATTCTACTCTTTGAGTTAATGGGAATAAAATACCTCAGTGGATGAGTGCAGATGTGTTTGATACAAATAGTCATTTTCCTATTTGCTGCCTCATTGGGCATGATGAATGATGGGAGTCAGAGAGGCGCTGTGATAAATGGCAGCACCTTGGCTCTACTGCATGGCCTATTGATTCTCCTTCTTTATTACCCCTCAGCCCAGCTGGCTGCTCTACCCCCTCACACACCCCTCACACTCAGTCACACATGCATGCAGTGCTCTCTGGGAATCAAACTAAATACATACAGCCATGTGTGCTTGGAGGATACACAAAGCATGCAACAAATGAACGATCAGATAAAGAAAAGAGAACAAAAGTAAAGACTTTGATATTTTATCAAAGCTGTAAAACAAGAGAGCAATATTATTTTAGAAAGCTACATGAAGTCAAAAAAGTAAAAGTGACTTATATGATTCAATTCTTCTTATGGTCCAAGCTGTCAAGGTGAACAGTTTAATGACAGATTGGACGGTATGTGCAACACCATCCGTCACAAAAAGAAAGAATAAATCAGCAACATGGCCATCTTGAGCTCTTCATCATGAGCTAATGACCACAATATCCTGTTGTGAGCAGACACATCCTCTCACATTGGGCATAGTGAACGGACAAATCCTGGGCGCCTTTGCTGAATGAAGTAAAGTAACTCCATGTCAGCGAGACATGAGAGCAGATCTGACACGCTCATTCTGTGTGGAGACATGTGCTGGGCTCAACCGAGGGGCTACTTCCTCTAGGACAGCAGGAAGTCACCAGGTCAGACACAACGCAGTAACATGCACTGTCAGAGGAACGTCTCTATCATCACTGTCACAGCTCTGCCTGCCTTGTCTTTCTCAACTGGAACAAAGTAACAGAGAGATCAAATGATGCTGACCTTGCACACTTCAATTTACCTGCTGCATCTCCTTGACCTTGAGCAGCAGAGATAATAAGTCAGGGTCCTGCCGGGTGATGAATGGTCTGTGTGTGTGTGTGTGTGTGTGTGTGTGTGTGTGTGTGTGTGTGTGTGTGTGTGTGTGTGTGTGTGTGTGTGTGTGTGTGTGTGTGTGAGTGTATGTGTGAATCTGGGGCATAAAAACAAATGGAAAGACAATGAACTGATCAAACAGGTATAAAAAAAAGTGTTGTAAGGGCCTATGACACTGCAGCCTGCATTATACTGCAGCATAGTGTCAATTCCATACTTGGAAAAGGATGAATAAGGCCAGAACAAAAAAATATTCTATAATATACTATACAAAAACACAAATGAATACAAATGGAGTGATTTAACACATTCAATACAAGGGTGACACTTGTGGATTACCAGGAAGGGGCCCTCAAAATCACTTATAATGCCTTATATGAGAACAGGTTGGTTAAATTTCATCTAACAAAGGGATACTCCAACAGGTTGGTCATTATTTCAATGAGCAGATAATTACCAACACTTAACATTTAAACATGGAACTACTTATAACTACTTACAATATTTATTTAAATGTATAGTCCATAGAAGATATTTTACAATATAACCTGACGGTCAAATTGAAGTGCTTGTACAAATGAATAGTACGTTTGTGATGGATAAATGCATGCAAATACCTTCTATAGAAGTTATAGTTATAATAGTTTTTGAAGTTTTAGAAGTATGTTTTCACTGGCCCCAAACATTTAACACGCAGCCTCATTACTCCTGTCTGCTTCTCCAAAGCCCTACAAAATACAGGACAATCCCTTTAATCACTTCAAAATACAATTTCTATTGTATTATTTTTATTTTATTTTTCTCCATAGGGTTAGCAACAGAGATTATTGTGTACTGTAGAAACTGAGCCAGATTCTTGAAATTGTTCTGTAAAATGTTAACCATCCTGAAATGATGTAATCACATGATTTATTTTTAAATAAAGCACACATTACCTCGAGGTGTCAGTGTGAATACATGTGCTCTGTCCGGGGCTCCCTTCTCACACTCCCTGCTTTAAAAGTCCATTTGGACTTCTGCCTACAATCACCTTCTCGCCGTCACTGTGGCAACGGAGCCAGGCCTAATTAGTATGCATTATCAATTAACAAACTTAATAGCCGGCAGATTGATTAGATCCTCAGTTATAGGGGCAGAACTCAGGCGAAACATGGAATGAAAAATAATCACATACACACACACAGCGCGCTAACCTTCTCCTCCTCCTCACTTGTGTAATTACTGTATGCATATGGTGCAGAGGAGATTGGAATGAGGCAGGTTTTGAATAAACCTTCAGCTTATAATGAGTCAGGCCGCCATGGCTAGTTTAGCTCTGATTGTGCTCCGGTCTAATGAATGGCAAAGCCTCCAGTGCACACACAAATACTGTATAAAGACATGTGCAGTGTGTAGAAATGTATAGGACGCATCCCTTAGTCCCATGGAGTCCACACACACACACACACACACACACACACTCGAACACACACTGTGAATGTAATCAGGCGTTAGCTTTACCCTCCTATCAGTCTAATGGAGGTTAATGAATGATTAGGTCTAATAATTTTAGAGTGGAGCTCTTGCTTAACCATACGATGAATCAAATCCTGAACAGTGAGAGCATTTACTCAAAGAGAGCATCAGTGTGTTATAGAGGAGGTAAATATAAAAAACAGGTAAATATTTGTGCTGCATTTACACAATTTTTATGTATGCCTTGATTTGACACACAAAAACAAACAAAGAGAAAACAAACCAAATTCAAATTGATAGTTTTTAATTTAATTTAGATATGATGTAGCTAAATATGCAATACATAATTAATTATATTATTTAATCAGTCAATAATAATGCATAATTTTAATGGGTTTATTTTATAAAAAAAGGGAGGAAAAAATCTAATCAAATCCAAGATTGTGGTCACCATCATTAGAAAGGATTTTTATGTTTGAAGTAATCAGAAAACAGGAAGCAGATTAACTTATTACAAGTAGATACCATAGTATATATATATATATATATATATATATGCAGCAAGTGTATTTTGGCAATAAACATGTTTTGACTCTGGGATCACATGATGAAATCAAATATTGCTACAGAAATACAGTTTTCTATGATAAATATTCATCATGTAAATATACACATATAAATATAATCCTTTGATGGCAAATTGTTTTTGGCTATCTCTTGATTCAGTCAGAGCTTTTACTTTTGACTGTTTGATTACAGGCCTGAGCACATAGGCTCATGATAGAAGCAGTGACCTACCACATCAGTGAAAGGCCAGTCCATGGGCATTAAAATGCAAACGTGCGCATATTTCATAGTGTTAAATTTTATGAAGCATTTAAAGCTCCTTCCCTCCAGTAGTAAATCCTAATGGTCTTATTTCCTATTCATAATACTCACACTCACCACCTCTAAGCGGTCACATTAAAAATGTTTGCATCTCCACCAACTTAGAGGTTGAAATTAAAGTCAGTTTAGAAGAGAGGACACACATATTTACACATAATGACACACACAGCGTGACTTTAGTGCAGATGTGCACCCTGTCTCCTCTGCTGCATTGTGGCCCAGTTTGTAGCCATCTCCCTCTGATGTATAACTCGTTGTCCAAACCTTAATGTTGATTTATTATCCATCCATAAATTAGAAAAATATGTTTGAGAATTCGGCGGCACAGCCAGGCTCTGCGGAGCGTCTGGGGATTGGCTGACATGTCAGAGGCGCACACAGCCTCGCCAGGCAGCCTTTTGTTTCCCTGCACCAGCAGGCATTTAATGAGCGCTGATGGCTTAAGGTAAATGTGTTAGGACAGACAGCAACAACAGCCACAAAAACAGCCTGCTACATGGGAGAGATGGAGAGCCGCTCCGAAGCACTAATCTGCTTCTCTTTACACATCACTGCATGTGCACTTATATATTTACACTTCATTATTTGACCATTTCTGCAAGAGTTACTTCTGACAACCTTTGAACTTCATGTGCAAAGCCAAATTTCTAATGGAGGGGATAACAGAGTAGATTGAAAGGGTTTTAGAAAACTAAAGTAACTCTTAAATATAAAAACACTATCACTTGCTTACAATAAATAATAATAAAAAAAATCTATATTAAAATATTTGCTCTTCTTTCACATTCCTTAAAATTACTTGTATAATGTTTAGTTATTTTTGTGTGTTTTTCTGTAAAGGCTCTGATAGGGGAGTTTACATGAGTTATATGTTACAATACTCTTCTTGTCCTTTTAGACATACCCATGTACACACAACAAACGTACAACAGGTTCACTGAGCTAGGATTCAGTCCACATTTAACACCTTACCCTTTCACATAAACATTATCAGTGTTCCAGAATTTAAAATGTCTTTATTTAAGAATTTAAGTAATCAAACAAAATAGATCACAAATCTAGTGTAATGTACTGGTTAATAAACACTAAAGAGCTTTAGTAATTGTACAAAGACTCAGGGCTTTTATTTCTGTAAAATTCCTCTCCAGAGTCAGTTCATCATATTAGCTCCAGTTTGGCCAGTATGCGTGCCTCTTTTTCTCTTCTGCTGCCATTATCAAATAAGGCTGATTATTACTGGTGGCGATTCTCCAGCCGGTCTGTGCTGGCTTGAGTGCTGACATACATACTAATTTCTAATAAGCCTTAGGCATCTCTGGGGGTAACATGTTGCAGCACAAAGCAGACTGTGCCGCAGCCCAATCAGCATTACTTAGTGAAGCTGGTATTAATCACACAAGTAATCACAGGTCTGGCTTTGACTTTGTGACATTAAACACTACTGTAAGGTGTATTGTCTCATGTTTACCCAGAACAAAAGTGTACACACTACAATCAACCCGCTGAGACATTCATGTTGTCTGGAGCTGACAGTGTTGTGTCATTGCTATGGCTGTTAGTTGCCCTGCTCCACTGTTTATGTTACAGATGTTGCAGTAATCAGAGCACTAGTGTGTGAAGGGCTCACACCAAAACTCAAACCCCGACCAGCATCCTGACGGCAAAGGTCACTGTGGACATACTGCCTGATGGGATGGGACAATGCATCTCTCCCCAGTCATGAAATGTTTGATAAATTATCTCTCTTATATCTCACACAGTCATATATGTCCTAGTGTTAGATTGCTGTTCTGATGTCATGATATATCTAGACTCATGCATTTTCATTTATTTTGTATGTTTTACAGAGTTTCAGTAGCTGTAGTGTCCTCATTTTAAAGACACTAATGTGGATGGACATTGTTTTAGTGTTATTTTTATTCTACAGTACAACACTGTTTTTATTTGGTGTGACTTTTTCAAAGAGACACACTTTTGATCATTTGAACATTTTGAAGCCGTGACCACTGTCTTAGACTGAAAGGAAACTGCACAAGTTACTAGTTTTCTATTTCTAATTATGTCATTAATATTACAAAGGCAGACACAATTTAATAACCAAATAAAATGGTTACGAATGTACTGAATTTTACCATTGAGATTACCATTACCATAGTTGTACTTTAATCCAGAAATTGCGAAACTCAACTTTCTTGCTCATCTTTTCTTTAATAATGCAACAATAGCAACATTTAATATAAAAAGCTTCAAAATTACTTTTGGAGTGAATCAGATAAAAGTGTATTTTTAACACCATTAGGTAAATATAGTTGAAACATAATGGGGCTAAGAAGGCACTTGTGTGCCCAGTGTGTCTTCATTATCCATTACCATATTTAAATGAATAATGAATAATTTTGAACCAGAGCTTCCCTCAGCATTAGTCAGTTTTCAGTGAAAAAGGCCAAGCCATTAGCTACACTTTGAGTGGCTTTTTCATTTTGAAAAGAATAAATCTTTGTGACTGAACACTGAATAAGTCTAGGCCCAGTTATGGTTTTGCTGTGCACCTGGCTCAGAGACACAACTGGTGATGGGGAGAATGGAGGGGGAAACAATGCCTTGAAGGCCCACTTATTGTCCGTCAGCAGTGTTAGATGTCTCGCTGTGTGCATTTATCCGGGCCCATAATGGTGCTGAGTTGCTGGTGGCGGCCATTGTTTAATGATCTCCTTGGGCTCTGGGAGTAAACTACTGCGGTAATCAGAAGGGTAAACTCAGCTATATTTCAATTTGGAGAGGCGCTCTTCCGTTCAGAGAGGCCGCTCTGCGACGATAAATAATAGGGCTACTTAGCCTATCCCACAGGCTGCCTCTCTGACACCTACACAAACACACACACACACACACATAGACGGCAGCCTATAACCATTCATGTCCCTTCCATAAATCAGCTCCACTAAAAGCCAGTGATTAGCAACATCATTTAGCCTCTAAAACCCAAACAGCGACAACTGTTTCCTTCCCTGTTTTAGGCACAAGATGGAGAGATGCACAGATGGTAAATCGGTTGCAAGGGGATGAACTGCAGCTCAATGACTGGACTTATATGAGCATATATAGTAAAGCCTGTGAAGATTTCCACCCTGATGGACATGATTCAGGTCATTTAGTGAGGGCAGTGACTGTTTTGACCTTGTGTGATAAAGTGCTCACTGGTGAAAACTCTATTGTTTATTGACGTAAATGTCACTTATAGAATATTAGAGATAAAAAAAAACAAAAAACTATGCTACAATAGTGTACGCTACAACCATTTTACCATTGAAATTCCACATGTTTATTATTGTATTTGTTAATGTCTATTACTATGGGTTACCTGGGTGACTTTTATTGCATTGCATTTTATTTTTCTAATCCCTGCATGAATTCAGATTCTTATTGTGCCATTATATACTGTATATATTCCTTGTTATTCTTTCAGTAGCTCAGCATTTCATTTTACATCATGAGTGGATTCCATTTAATATAATAAGAAGTTTTAGGATCACATTGTATTGCTGGTTCAAACTACTTACTACACTGTTGGACTGACAAGAAATGTAAACATTCTCTTTCACTTAATACATGTCTTCTTTTTTTTGCAAGTCAGATGATTTACAAGCATCAATAAAACCACACAGATCAAGCAAACTGCGCGATTCGCTGGTGCAGCTTGTAGTGTTACTGGTCTCAGTGGAGACGTGTGTCTGATGATGGCTTCCAAAAGAGTTTCAATTAATGGCCTGTCACTTATCATTAGCGCTGCTGAAAGGCGGACACTGGGGAGCCCCACGCAAACAAAGGCCCGTTTAGAATGTCTGCTCTAAAGCGTCCATTGACTGGATGCCAGCCTCTGAGGCCGGTCCCTGCTGGCTCCAACTCCCACTGTCTCCTGAGGACAAGCAGGGGCAAGGATGAGCGCCTGTTAATGATAATCCCTTTTTATTGGTTGAAAGCAATGGGGATTTTACTTTGCAAATAACTATTGTGTGGTAGTGATGTAAAAGCAGTGAACGGGGTGTTCGGTGAACGGAGAATTCTATTTTTTTTTCTTGCATGCATTAAAATCAATTAAACATGCAGTACACTTGTTTTGTTTTTTTTGTTTGTTTGGTTTTTTTTTTTTTGGTGTATCACATAATAACAATCACATGTGCGTAAACAAGGAGGATTACTCTTGTTCAAATAAGCAACTCTCCCATTGGCTTATTGATCTGTTTGTCATCATTGAATCAATGGCAGCAGAAAATCTTCCTGGGAGCATTACTATTCCAGCGTTGGCTATGTCTGCTTACACAGAAAAACAACAAAGAAAAACAGCTACAGCAGAATTAGAGCAAGTGATGTGAAGTAAAATGTACAAATATTGGAAATGCATTCATAACATTATTATATTTACGGGACAGCATTAATATAATGCTAAACTCAGAGCGAGAATGTTAAGGCAAGTCCTTTTATTTTGTTTTGATCTGTTGTATTAGCTACTAGTACTTCTGCTAGTGAGTGACTGTTTTCTACTATACTACTTGGTAAACAAAATTCTAACTCAACTTGTGTCAACCCAGTGCCACATACTCATTATTCCTTACAAATCTTCACTAATACTAATATGTGGCACAGTTTAATTCGGCATTGAACTTGAAGTCATCGGATTCCTAATTTAGCCCAGTGTTTAGTGTGGCACTAGCAAGACTGTTTACTTTTCATTACAGCTTCAGACAGAGGAGGGAGAGCCTCAAAGAGAACATCCACAACAACATCCTCTTGACTGGGGCTCTGCAGTGCAGCTTTTGTCCATTACGCTTGGCCTCCTCATTGACAGCCAATAAATCATTCATTTAGAGGCAAAGCAGGGACAGAATCAAACAGCCATTTCAGAGGCTGAGGCCTTTCACTGTAGTGGCTGCTGTAGGCCACAGATCTAATGTGGAGTGGCCCGGCTGCAGGCAAGGGGAAGGGCTCTTAAGAGACAGGAGTGCATTGTTGGAGAGACGGCAAACGCTGCTCTCATTAGACCTGGAGCTGAAAACCAACCTGAAAGGCCTGCTTCAATTTACCTGCCTTGAGCTCCGAATAAATCACTGGTGCCAGTTTGTGTGTATGTGGGCTGCACGGACAGAAACACACACACAATGATAGACAGACGCTTACAAAAAGCTTTATCCAAGCCTTTCAGAGCACACCTCTCCATGTTCTGAGTTGTTTTAGTGCGTGCTGAGCTTGTTAGAAGTAAAACCTTTTACTTCTCTCCCTCTGATGGCCCTTTTATTAAGCTGCTTTCTCATTCAAATGAGAAACACAATTAAGTATGTCCTGGTCTATCTTTCCTTTCCTCCTCTGTTCTCTCCTGACGAGAGCACATACCAAATAATGTTTCTGGGATACTGTACCTATCTTTTAAAGGCACTTCTCAAGATTGTAACTTCTTGTTATCAGTGTGTGGTCACTATGGCTTTCATTTATTATGACCAAATACATGTGTTTGGACCATATTGTTATTCCAGTATATTATTATCAATTAAATTATAATAAACAAGCCAGGCTGCCACACCACACCTTTTAACTTTTTGGAAAAGTTACCATAACTTTTCATATCCCAGGTCTCTGTATAGGACTCAATAAAGATAACTGCCTGGATTGATACAATAAAACATACAGTAAAATTATACACAAGATTAGAAATAGAAAAAGACACATAAAGCCAAAGCCACATGGTATTTACGGCGAAGCTTTCAAAGACATCTCAAACCATCATCAATCTGAACTCAGTGTGTTATCTGTAGCATCTCCAGATCACTCCTTATCAAAACTTTTCATCTAATTTCTCTCTTGGGCCAGCCCCTAGTCCCATCATCCTGTGGGCCTGCTGTGTCCAGCATCATTCAGAATGAAGGTGTCAAAGGAAACAGATGTATTACAGAGTCACACACACAACTGGGGAAAGAGATGAAATGGAATCAGACTTTATTGAATTGCTGCTGTAAAAATGTTGCTGTGTTCACAAGCACTATACTTGATTTCAACCAGTATTGATTCCTGCTTGTTATTTGTTTCAAAGGGAATGGTACTTTCTTAGAGTGAAGTCTTCTGTCTTTCCTCCACTGATCGTATCCAGCAACTGACACAACAGCCTCATGAGAGAAATGGCCTTATCAAGCATAAATGTGACTTATGCAACATAATGTTTGTAATGTGCCCAATAAAAAGCCTACGCTCACTGGCATGGACAGTTTGGCTTTCACTATGGAACAACTTTTTAATTGTTATTGCAACAGGAAACTAAACTTTTCTCTGAATTGGATTTAAAAGGATGCCATAAAACTGTCAGCCATCTTTCAGCAGCTCTCATGTCTTTTTCTCGTCTCCTCTTAGTGACTTTAGCTCTCAAACAGAGGAGATTGTAGCAGAGGCTTCTGTTTGATTCAGTGCTGTCTAACCACCTTGCTTTATGAAAGCATTAAATTGATGGTTCCAGACCAGCCCTGAGAAAATGCACATAAAACTGAGACTAACTGAGAGGTAATAGTCCTCGTAAACTGTTCTAAGAGCTGTATAATTCATAACGTCCTCAACTTGTTCTGCCTACCACTGTGCTGTCTCATCCAAAATACTGATGTCTTACTGGGACTGTCTGTAAAACACATGCAAACAATCAGCCACAACAAAAAAGGACAAAGAAATACTAATAACTGCAGTCTTTCAGAGAATTACATTTAGGCCCAGATTTGGTCAAATCACATCGTAGCAGAAATGTCAACTGGTGAATCAGCATTGGTAATGATCACGTTATTTTGTTTGTTGTTCATGAACAACACTAGCTCACAGTGACTGACTCACACATAATCTGAGATGGTCGTCAGTACTAGTAAGTTTGTTAATATATAAATTCTTGGACATTGTTCAGCAATGTGAATGTAGCCTCAGTTTAAAAGCAGCTTTACAAAGCCTTATAAGGACACAACACTATATGGGCAAAAAAGAGTGAACAGAATATATACAATACACATATAACAGTTCGCTCGGAGTGCAGCATTAGTCCATGTGCATTTTATGAAAAGTTATTAACCTATTTGCCTTTATACCATGCACCCAGCCACAGCAGAAATGAGAACTAATGACACCCCGATTGCATATGCAGATGCTTACGGTGGGATAGTGAGCACATGAGGCCTATGAGCCCACAGTGCAGGTTGTGCCTGGTGGTAATGGATGACCAGTGGGCGCCCGCTGACGTGTTATTCTTTTATAAAACATTGCCTCTGCGTAGAGGAGCGCAGGGAAGAGCGTGTCATACCTGTGATGAATGGCCAGGGGCTAACATCTTCACTTCTGACCCCTAACACAGCCGTGCATCCTCACTCACACACACACACACACACACACACTCACACACACACATAAGAATGCACTCATGCACATTCAAGTTAGTAAACAGAGATTTTTTTCACCATGAAAGCACAGTTATTTAGGATACAGTACATGCAGTAGGCTTATGTGCGATATTATTAAGTAAGTAAGTGAGTAAGAGGAAGAATAACTCATGAATATGTTTCCTCATCGTACAGATACTATTAAAAGTCTCATATGACCAAAACCCAGAAATCCACAGTGGATAAAGTCTACATTTTTTTGAGTTAAGTTTTTTTTTTCTTTTAGAAAGTTGAAAAGATACATATTTAAGGTTTACAGGAGGACACAAAGCTGACATTTCATTCCAATTTGAGATGGTAAAGAATCACAATCTGTATTCTCCTCAGAGCGTCAACTTGAATGGCTTTCATGGCTTTGTTATTTTTTATTTGATCACTAATGTGTCATTAAAAGTCTCTTCCTCTACTGGCTCCTCACAGCCTCACTAACAAGCTGCAGCCATCAAAGCTATCCCCAGTGATGTGTGCATACAAAGGTTTAAGGGCCACATCAAACACTGCACTTATTTGGACGTCCAGCAGCCGGACAATGCAGAAGAAACAGAGAGGTGTTTAATAAACAGTACCCTCAGCTTGGGAAGAAGAGGTGTACATGAGAAAAGGACAACAAGTGCACAAAGGATGAGAAAGAGAGACGCAGGGCAAGATCAGAAGAGAAGGAGACATGATAGGGAGGAAAGTGAGACAGTGGGGGTGAAGGGGACCAGGAGACAGAGACAGAGTGGGTGAAGGTGGCGGAGGAGGCAGCAGCGCAGCTCTCGGAGGGAGGACAGGCAGCCAGTCTATTATCAGGGGTCTATAGAAAAGCATTTAGGGACAAATAGGACACCACCCCCTGTCACCCGTAGCATTCAGCCTCTGTCAGCACAGCCCATTGAGCCAAAGCCCCAGGGACAGCACCAGGGGACCAGCCTCAAGATGGACTACCCCAGTGCCACCCCCGTGTGATGCTCCACAAGCTGTATCCTAGCAACAGCACTCGGGCTGTGACCTGTAGTCATAAGGCTCCATTCACTTACACAGCCGAACCTATTCAGCACACAGACACACTCACTGGAGCCCTGCTGTTCTTATCAAGGGCCCAAACTGACTCGCATGTACAACAATTAGCAAGACCAAGCCCCCACTCACACTGCCAAGCTCGGTCAAACCAGCAAACCCACTGGGAGCAAACCTAATTACCATAAACAGACAGAGGGGAGTTTATCTTTACTTACTCAGATAATCCACACACTCGGGGCATGTCAAACACTCCAACTCTTTAACATGCTGTCAATCACATGCTTATTAAAGCAGCATATTGATGCCATTCTCACCCAATTTTCATTTGGAATTAGTACTTAATGAATTGTATGCTGATTAATTACAATATAATGATGTTTAATTGTTATGTTTAATTGTTGTGCACTCTTTGTTTTGCTGTTATAGAAACTTTGCTTTGTTAGAGTTTAGCAAACAACAGTTGACCAAAAGCACTTTAGTGGGCATATTTTAAAACTCTTTTTGACTATATAATTAAATATGGTAGTGATTACATAAACTATAGAAAAAAGGATTCAATTTCTGGATGCTCCAAAAGAACCGGTCAGCGTGCATCCATCTGTCACTGCTTCCAACAATCAACAGAACAAGCTCTTATTATCCCTACAATCTGATTTCCAAAGCTACCATTTACATGAACGACCATCAACCAAACACTGCTATTAGAGTGTGTGAAGAGGCCCGAATAACTCAACAAAAGTAATTTTAAAAGGAATAATTGGTGGTTTCACATTTACGGGACCTATGGGTCTGAAAACAATAATCATTGTTTTGTTATTTTTAAAACAATGTTGTCAAATTGGAAAAAATGAATTTTGGAGATAGCCTCATGTTTTATGTGCAATGGAGCCTCCCCTGTGTTTAGGGAGCAAGGAGGTTAATCCCATAATAAGTGAAGTAGTGCTGGGCTTTGGCTCACACCAGGACAGGGTTTTTGTCATCCACCTTTTTGAGGGATTCATGTCTTTATCACCCAAGTGCTGGCTAAAAGATTTATGTCTATCTATTATTTATTCAGGGATTATCTCCGCTGACTTAAAATATGGAGCACTATGTTTACAGTGACCTTGTACACACACACACACACACACACACACACACACACAGAAAGCACTCTCAGTTAGGCCTGGAATTGGTAAAAGATAGTAAATAGGTGTGCAACAATTGTTTCAAAGTGACTTTGTTCTTTTTTAACCCAGAGAACCTTGCAAAACAATTGCGAGACTGTTGAATAAGGTTGTCTTCTGAGTCTTTATGAGTACTCATTAAAACACACTTTTATCATTTGTTATAATAAAGAACACTCCCTTGCAAATGACACCATTAAACATAATTCAATCATTACCTCTTCCTCATGTGAGCTGCTTTTCCTGATTTATCCCCACTTTTATTTCATTCTCTCTCTTGGCTCTAAGCTGCCCCTCTGTGGAGCCCAGCAGATCTGCAAGTTTGCCACTTGTGATTCTTGGAGGAATAAGCAAAGACCAGTGAGAAAAAGAAAACTGCCCACTCGACTCAAATTGATCAACAATCACTCTGCAGTGCTAACAGACTGTCTAAACATGAGCACATAAACACACGCGTACAGGGTCATTCAGTAAATGTCATCAGGTGAGTCGAAAGAGTGGGAAATAGGCCTGCCTCCCATCTTTGTATCGAGAACACAGGTGAGATTGATGAGTAGCGTCTGTTTATGATATCGGTTATTCAAGATGAAAGATGAGGGTTTGTAGAGGGGTTCCTCCCATTCACTATCATTGATTTACACTCACACATACAAACATGCCCACAGTCAGCGTCCTTGCTTTGTCAATAGTCAAGGTTATTTTATACGGATTCCAATATTCGACTAATATTTGGTGAGTAAACAATAAATTATGTTTTTTTTTCTCATGACAGCTGAACAATATCTGACTTCAGATATGCACAGTTTGTTAGTTATCTACTTTGCGTCTCTCCCAGGCTAAAGAAGCACAGTCAATGCAGTCAAAAGTAGAGTTATACTAAAAAGCAAAACAACTATGCTTATTATGCTACACTTACTGAACTCATTTTAAATAAGCATCATTTCATGCACATGGCTCATTAAAACAAGGATGACTCTGCAATACACACAAAAATACATTTATTTTGACAATTTTCTCGAAGGCCAAAGGTGATGAGTCAAAAGAAATGTCCAGTCTGTTAGGATTATTATCATTTTTTAAAAGAAATTCTGCATATTATGTCTTTCAAATGTTTAGTCTTAAGTGAATAAAGTGAAGATCCATCTCCTGTAAATAAAGAAAGCAGAATTGCAAAAGATGGTTGCCAAATTGTGAAGAGTAGTCAGGGTAGAAAAGGAAGCACTCTAACCATCACCAGTTTTGTTGTGTTGAAATAAAACTGAAAGGCTTTAAGCATTAACATTTACCGAGAGACAAGTGCTGCAGTAAGTGAATGTGTTGCCTCTGTTTGTGTCAAAAGCCTGTTTTTCCACCTCCAATTAGACAACACAAAAGCAGCTCATTTTGTCAGGCTCGTGTAAATGGAAAGATGGATGCTGACGTTTGGGGAGGGGGGACACCACGAGTGGATGTATGCCACGTGGTTACCCGGCAAAAGCCTCATTAGAGAAGCAAAAGCGGGCTGCCAGAGAGAGATGCACAAACATTCTCTGTTCAGGATGAATTAAAAACCTACAATACACTACTTTTCACTAGAGAGCATTCATTATGGCGCTAATGTAATGGCATAAAGCACAGGAGCAACGGCCTATCAAGTGCTGCGATTTGGCTTTTTTCTCTTGTGCTGTTTCACTGCTATAGGGTCATTTGTAGCATTCAGTAGGGCAGCCCAGAGTGAATCAAGATTAATTTACATGCAGACGAACACTTAGTAAGGCAGAGAGGTAAGCAAGCACACCCTCTCTCCGCTGAGCAGGAAGAAGGCAGCCAGGCACAGGGATAAAGTGTTGGATAATTAAGGTGCATCAAATGTGATTGCTGAAGGCAGTGAAAGGCCACAATATGCCAACTCCAGCTGCTTGCAGAATGCAGTCTCTTCACTTAAGCCAGGATGCACGGATGGAAATACATTTTAATGGGAAGCCACTGCGGTAAAGCTCATTTACAACAGGCTTTATCAATCATGTTTCATTTAGTTTTTTATGTCCTATAAAGCTAGTTCAAAACTCCAAGTGACTAAACAAACCCCTTTGAGTCCGAACACAACAAAAATGTGTCTTAAATGCCTCCAATAAAATCTTTAATCATCAAATCAAACAGTGAACATCTACAGTAGCATCCACTGCTCTCTGACTGTTGGATCGCTACACTGAAACTCACACAAAAGCACTTGGTAAAAAGATTTAAATCCGACCAAAAAGCTGAGGTGATTCAATATAAACACCTAATTTAAATAGGACATCACTGCACATCATAGTGACACCGAGACAAAGCCGAGAGTCCCAGAAGACACGGGGCTGAAGTGACAGGACTAACTTGGACAAACTGCTGTGAACATTCAGATACAAATACAACTACCAATCCACCAAGGAGCAGCGAACGAAAACACTAAATGAGCTGTTTGAGCCGGACACACATTACAGAGCAGCCTGGGTCCTTGCCCCAGTGAACAGACTTAACATATCACAGACAGAGAAATAGATCACTGGGGTGGGATGAAAAGAGAATAGTGCTAGAGCCTCTTTCTCTCAGTGGTAATGAACCCTGGGCCAAGACTGTGACAGGAGAATCTGATCAAGCATGCTATCCCTGACACACACACAGCAAATCATTCTGTCAAATCTGAATAAACACAAACACACATGGGCTGGATTGTAAGGTGCAGCCTGGGGATTTGGGCTGAGCGTCTGGCATATTTGGCTATCTCAGATCTGCTGTCACGGCCCGAATGCGGGATGACAGCGAGAGAGGGGCTGCGGCACCTAGAGACCTGTCTCCGTCTATGCATCTTTCACATAAACAAATTCTCCCATTGCTGTATTCAGACTAGCCTCTCTGCTCTATTACACACAACACACAGCTGCCACAAGCACTCAGACACCCAATCAACAACACAGAGAGCGAAAGAGGGGAGCGGCGGCAGCAAGGTGAAGAAAGAGTAAAGAGGGAACGGGGAGAGCGTCTGGGGAGATGCTCAGATGAGAATGTTGAGAAGAGGGCCAGCGCTCCGGATCTGTGCTCAGCGTTCTGTCTGGCCGAGCAGGAAGCCCCTAAAAGCACCAGGAGCGCTTTGGATGAAAGAGGACAGGCTCTAGTGGGAGGAAGAATAGACACGGCCAGCAGCAGAGGCTGAGGGCCGTAAATGCACTCAAAGCACCAAATATTAACACCACCTGCTCTTTTCATCGAACAGGTTGAGGAGGTACAAGTCGAGGCACAAGGTTCACTCTTGTTATTTTATGTAAACTCAAAGATCAGCCACTCCAGGCAAATAAAGGATGAGGCTGATTGCAGGTTCACTAAAGGCACTTTGGAGTTTCATCACTTATCTTTGCTTTCTGCTCAAAGTTTATGTTCAAGCAGCTGAATGGTTTGGATATAAGCAGATCAGCTATGAGTCTGGAGCTTGGTCAACGTAAAAACATCAAGAATCAGCTGCTAGCTTCAGAAATGCTTCGGTAAATACTCAGAAGCTACTGAAAGGCTGTGAATGTGGAGTTAGGTACAACCTCACCTTTGAAGAGTGATGAGAGGCATCAACTGATGTAGCTATTTAAATGTGATAGCTAATATGTCGAACCCAATACCATAAACTGTTCCATCTGATATGTCAGACTGGACAATATAGAGATGTGTCTGTTGTTACAAAAATATAACACCTCTCATAAGTAAAACAGGCAGCACATTGAAAGTAAAACAATTGTAGTGTTCAACTGTCAAGAGGTGACTTAACACAGACAGTAATATAAACCTACAAACCTAGATGCTTCCAGTTTAAATGTAATTTGACAATGTTACTTTACTGGGCCACGCAAAGTTAGCATTTAGGAGCTTGGTGAAATAGAAATGTCGATGGAGGTATTTGAAGTATCTGAATAGAGCCAAAATGAGTGGAATAAATGCACATCTTTCACAACAGTGGCTACAGCTTATATTATATCTAGGAAACAGTTTGAAACAGGCCACACAGTGATGTGATGGGTGGACCTGCACACACCCAAAAAGCCTGCTGTGGGCCAGATTGATCCGCCACATTACAAAACATCCCTCCTCTTTCCTCTACGCCTCTGCCTTGCACTTCCAGCTCTTCTGATCGGAGTATTGATTCCAGTAACAGTCAATGGGCTGCTTCTTCTGATCTGGGCCGGGCCAATTACTTCAGTGAGTAAAAGTGATTAGTTTGTGTCTAGATCAATCCAAACTGATACAAAGAGAGAGTGAGTGGACGGGGCCTGGGGAACATCTGACTATTCACATCAACTGCACATTTGTGAAGTAACAAGTGTTGATGCAGGCTACCACTTAGTATCTTGATTGTAATTGTTTTATTGTTTTATCAAACCTCCTCAGAGAACACATTGTGTACTGTTTAGGCAAAGAATACAAGAGTCCTTCCTCAACACTAAGCCCTTTTCCTATACTCTTACTCGTGTACAGGTAAACACATCACAGTGAGTGTCTGCGCCAATAGTTTGACATTGCACAGGTTATTAAAGGAAAACTTGTACTAATGTCAAAGGCAAATCTGTTTATGTTGATAGTATTCATGGGCAATCTTTCCATAACATTGATCAACACAGTTTGGTTAATAGGAAAATAATAAACAATTACTCCTGCAGACGAAAAGGGTAATTGATTTTCTTCTGTAAATTACTACCACTATCAGACCTGCGTACACAGAAAGGTGATCATCTGCATAAAATCAATGGGATATGATCCTATCTGTATGATAATGGTGGACTGTAGGCAAGCGGCGTTCATTAGCTCCGGAGGGAAAAGGAGCATGGAGGCACATAGAGAGAGCAAGATTTCAAACCATTTTATTATATTTGTTTTCTTAGGTTATGTCACAATTTATTAGTTTGTGACGTTTATGGAACTTGAAGATGCTTTGGAGTAAATCTCCTAAACAACATCCTGCTCAATTTGGTATCCATTAGACAACCTTATATTCAAGGACAACATGAATAAACAATGTGAGAAATGGATAAAATCTAAATATAATGCATGATGACAAAAGCTACATTATTTTACTTGATTAATTTCTGATGAGTTTCTTTCACCAACCCTGGTGTTCTCAGCAGACAGAGACTTATTGTGATTAGTTAGGCCACCACCAGACAGCTGTATGTATGACTGTGCACAGGCCTACAGATCAATACCCATCATCACAAATATTAATACCACGCCTTACATCTGCAACATATCTCATGCACCAAGGACAAAGAACTACTTGACTGGATGGCACTAACAATTCAGGCTTTGTAGATCATATAAAAAGTTTAATTTAAAGTTTAAATGCTGAACCAAAATGAACAATTGCTTGTACAAAAAATTATGTTGTTACAGTATAATACCCTGACTGGCCAGATGGTCTGTTACATAAAACCATCTGTAAGGGCTTCCACAAAAAGTGTTTGCAAAGGGCAGGAACATTCAGATGATCCTGGTAGGTTTTTGGCAGAACCACATGCCGGTAACTACCAATCACAAACTTAAAACACAACCTTGGTTTGGTTTGTACCAATGTTGAGTCATGACAAGATGTGAGAGAGTTGGACAGCAGAGCTAAACAAAAAGGCTTTTTAGTGTAATTACTCTTCTGTACCCCATAGCACTGTGAACTGCCTTTCTGTTTCATTTAGAGACCGTACACAGACATACTGTATAATGAATCTCGCCACCCCTCTAAAAACCTTTTCATTCTGCTTCCACAGAGGAAAATGTAGAACACAAATTTGCTAGACCCTAAAACCAAATAGAGGTCTTTTCAATAATAAAAGCCCTGGGCTTTTAAAGCTGAGAGAATGAAGAGCTGCAGACAAACAGCTAGAGGAGGCTTTCAGTATATTAGCTTCTCAAATCAAATTGCTATGAAGTGAAGACAGAACCAGCTTTTAACATTGGACACAAGTGAATAAAGTGGATTCTCTATTTGAATCTCTCCTGCTTTCATAGATTTTAATGTCCCAGGCTGAGTAAAACGTGTTAACACTATATAACAACACATAACATACTATTTTTCAAGAGGAGAAAATGCTTAAAACATTTACCATTTTCATTACTTGTTCCCTGTAAATAGCTCACAATGAAATTCAAGCCCCTGGCTTGCCCTTTCGTTATATGGTTTTATGATTAAGACACATTAGAATGTATCATTAAGCTCACAAACCTAAGTACAGTGACAAATATGGAAAGGAAACACCTCAGCGTCCCACTCAATCACTCATCTTGGACATGTAATGCAATTGCAATGAAAATGTTGCCATTGTTTACGTCTTTTACCAAACCATTTCTAAAAACTGTATTTTTGAAATAATGTCATCTTTGTTCTCGGTTCCAATTATACTTTTTTATTTTGGAAAATTACAATTGATGTATTCTGTTACTTACTGGGGTTTTGTTTTTCATGGGGATGTGAACTTTGCAGAAGGAAGAAGGGTATTGGCCGAGTCAGCTGGGAGGCCACTGGGATGTGTGGTTAATAAGATTAGGTTGTGTCCTGATTTTGGTCTGTAAATATTTAAACTTTAGGATTGATTGGTTGGTTCTGTGGTATTTTATGCAGCAGGGCATTGGGGCAGAAGATAGGCTCACTAGAAAACTATTCAACTGGGACAACATTCACAAATACAGCTGGTCAAAAGATGTTTTTGAAATATTCTCTCTGTCACATTCGCAATATTTGTTTATCAGTGATTTGCATTGTAGCATTAGCACCCTCAGACAGACAAATCCAAAAAGAGCAGTGGGCTGGGCAAAACGGCACATGCCACTTAAACAAAACATTCATTCATTCATTTATACAAAGAGTAAAGTTGGACATCACGTGATAGTTTTTATACTGTACTTTAGAATAAAGTCCCCTGCTGTAGATTCTAAATATGTCAGACCCATTTGTTCATAGTGGCAAGTATAGCTAAATGCTAGTTGTTGAAGATGTGGCTTATTTGTTCAGAGTAAATGTCATTTTCTACCACAAAGACTGAGATCACTCAATACTAATCAACAGGCTGGACACGAGCTGGTCTTTATCACTTTGTCCCCTTTATATGACTCCCAACCTTGGCTGCGCGACCAGTTGCCTCATTTCGTTGCAGTGCGACTGACAGTGAGCGGCTCTGATTGAGGGGATCCATTAGGGATCAGCCTGAGGAAAGCTACTGTGATGGATGAGACCAGCAGTCACCTTCAGAGCTCACTAACAACACCTGTATCCTCTCTGTCTCTCACACATACACCACACACTGCTGACATATCAAATGTACATAGAACAGAACACACACCTTGAGTGAGAGACAAAGAAGAAGGTTTAAAAACTGATGGGAGAGCTACGGCGGCTCATCTGCAGTGTCGGGTTGAGTTACACTTCTATCCCTGCCTTTCTTTATATACTCCATTGAAATGCATTAGGACTGTCCACACCAATGCTTTTTTATTTTCTAAACTGCTGTGTTAATTAAAAAAAACTGTACAAACTAGCATTCAGAAATAATATGTATACATTCTGTTAAGGTAGAAACTTCGGTCTCAGGCGTTACATTGTTGAAATTCTGCATATTCTCAGCTATCAGTATAAATGCATGTCTTTTATCATTTTAAAATATTCAGGGTAAATTAGAAAAGGAGAACTCAAGTGATTAATTGTTTCTATTGTTACTATTACTATTTTAATTTTGCAGGACATACACATTTTGCTTTTTTTCATAAAAGGTGTGTTTGTTGCAATATTGTTGCTGAAAATATGTATTTTTTATTTATTACAGCTATAGTTGCAGGTGTTTTCTGCATGTGGCAGTGTTAATGTTGTATTATTACTGTACTTGTGTGTACAGATGAATGCTCAGCCAGCTAATTGTTCTTAAGCAGTCTAACCTCATTTAGGCCCAACCACATTCACCATTTAAATCCTAAGCTGCTAAAAGCCTCTGTGCTTATTTAACATTAGCATTAGCATCCATCAGATCCTCCTTACAGGCAGGACAGAAACAACCTCTGCTTTTCCTTAACGTAATACCTCTGATGAATTTAAATTATATGTTAAGAGCTCCAGTACAGAACTTGCATGACACGTAAAGTTAAAATTAAATCAAAAAGTATAAAATATAGAGGGAATGCTACACTCGGTGAAATGAAACAATGGAGAAACAGGGGGGAGGTCAGCTAAGCACTGTTAGAAAGAGAAGGTAAAGGCTGATGGGCACCAAATGAACAAATTATGACGGGATCCATTTTGCTGGATGGGGTCACCCCTCCCTCCTCCTTTCCTCTACTCCTCTCTTCTCTCTGTGACAGTTCAATTTCCCCTCTCGCCTCCCTGCTGCTGCCTGCTAATTGTGAGTGAAGCCTTATCATTGGGCCCCCCATCCGCCGTCGATCCGAGGGATCGCAGCATCTCAGAAAAGAGACTGGAATGTCAAAATGTTATCTGAGATGGCAAAGTGCCAAAAGACAGAGGTCACACACGATAAGGCCCAATGTTCATCCGAATGCACCAGCACAGAAAGACAAAAGATTGACAAGAAACAAATAAATAATAAATAAAAACAAGCAAGAAAACAATGGGGCGTTGCATTGTACATTTATACATTGATCTGCTCCAGCTGTTTTGATAACTTTTATTCCAACAGTAAACATGATGCGTATGTTTGTGAATTATTTTGTTCAAAGCCAAGCAAACACCAACCTTTGCATCAGTAGCAGATAGTTAACAGTGGAAGGAACTATTTTCAAAATGTCTGAATGCCTGGCTTTGGGACTGATTTCTTATGGTAGCACACACATTCACTCCAGGTGCATGTTTGATGGAGAGCTCTGATAAATACATGGTTGGGCATGATATTCACAGAGTGGAGGAACCAGGCTTAAACGACACCTGAGGATAAAACTCATCTCACACAGCCCTTAGCTCTCTTGTTTCCACTTTGACATTTGAAATTGAAGCGTTTTGCTCATGCTTTCTTTTTAGCAGTGCTGGTCCCTGTGTTCACATGAGACACAGACAGATAGGCAAACCAGCTGAGAGCTAGCAAGCAATTTTCAGCATGTGGGGAGCAGCTGGCTGCCCAGACTGAAGTGCTTTAGTGGTCAACTGATAAGGCTGATCTAGGGTCAGAATAATCTGAATGCTGGAGGAACTGTAAGGGGCGAAACAGGACAGAGGCACTGACCCCAGACGTCCCCATCAGTGAGAGGCAGATAGAGGGGGAGAGGAACCAGAGCATGCCCATCTATATATTCACTCTGGTAATGAGGGTTAATCACTGGTTAAGGATTAACAAGGAGCAAGAGTATGATAGGCAAGCAGTTGCCTTCTGGAATATAAGTTTAAATCAACCTCATTACAGCTGATGTAACTCAGCTCCAGAGCCCCGCCTAGAGGGAAATTCATTATGCCACAACTTGAGGAACTCACCTTAAAGTCCTTACTTCACAGGCATTAGAATCAGAGGGCATTCTCTCTATCATGGATTGTTATTATGCATTCATTTGTGAAATATTCTACATTCAGTCCATGTGATGTTTTTACTGTGTGCATCTACTCCAGGATGATGATCCAGGTGATAAAGGATCAAAGAGAGGTTTTATACATACAGTCCATACAGTTTTTAAAATAACTATACATCTTTTTGTTTTTAATATAGACCATTCATCTTCTCTCTTATTCACTGGTGATATGGATAAGATTCTTTACGTATAAAGGACTCAGGACAGTGGCATTAGGTCTGGTCTTGATGTGTGTGAGGTAGGATTGCCTGACCTCCGAGGCAGGCTCAGACTAACTAATGACAGCATGAGCTCAGCTAATATTTCATCATCAGCAGGCTACTGTTGGAATGATCTGGATGCTATTAGCCAACTAATGGCTAAATAGTTTTTTGGTGCTCCAGTGGAAGCGGCTACTGACATAGTGAGGACCAGTCGGCTCGTTTAGCATGGCCATGAGTGAATGGTGCAATAGAGACATGAGGGAGATGGGTGCACCAGTGACCCCTACATACAGACACACATGCAGACGCATATATCCCTTTACACACACACAGCGCGGACATGGTGACCCCTACACGCTTGATGAGACGGGAGCTGATATGCGAGTCAGACAGAGCCACATTTGTAAAAAGCGATAGCCAATTACGGGAGCCTGGGCTGGGGGATAATAGCCTGCCTGTCAGGCGCTGTGTGCCGTGTATGAGAGTGCATGTGTGTGCTGGAGCACGTAGCCCCTAGAGTGAGTATGAGTTCCTATTCTCATCTATTTGCCCTATATCTCCATTTCTTAGATATTAATTTGAAAGCAGTGCTGCAGTGCAGAGCAGGTCATTAGTGTGATTCATTTGGACATCATCCAAAATGCCACGCAAAGTCAGGATAGGACACCATTGCTTACAAAATGTGAGCCACAAATGTGTAAGGTTTTGACCACACAAAATAACAGAGAGGTTTTAACACGTCATAAAATCTCTTTTTCTCTGTTTCATTCTTACACTGAGCTAAAGGAAAAATAAAAACAGAGCAAATAATATTTACAAGTTTTATGGATTGCTTAAAACATCAGCCACACTGTTGCTGCTGTACTGTAGCAAAAGAAAAACATCCATATGGAAAACCAACTAAATTTTACAGCAAAATTGTCTGTCACCGACTACTAGGAAAGTGCAGCACAAGATTCAACGAAGCAACTGTAAGATTGTTTGTAGATCATTCAGTCAGCTTCTGCGTCTCCTCAGTTGTCTATAACTAGCACACATCTGAATGGATGGTCACAGCTGCATTTTGACAGCCTTGAGAAAGTGTAACATTTTATGTCAACTATTATCTAAGTATATATTAAGCTTATAGTTAGGCAGATCATAAATTAATAGTAAATATTCAATCTCACACCTTCTTATTCACTAAATATATTTCAGTAAATGTATGGTGTGCTTCTGTGAGAATAAACCTCGACCAATAAGTGAAACAGAGCAAAAGGAGGGTGACATGAGTACTTGCCCTGTACTTTCCACAGACACATGATCTCCTCAAGGACTTGGTGCTGTCAGCCACAATGGCCAGCCACCTGAAACACAGCAATGAATGACTATCAGCGGAAAGGAAACTGTTCAAGAGAACTGTATGGATTTAGTGGTCTAACGCTGACACATGGCTTTGAGCATGGTAGAAAAGCACTTTAACTCTCCAGTGCTTTTATAACATGTAGCACTCCATAAAGCCTGGCTCCATGTCATCTCAGGCTCATAGACAAACGGAAACTGTAGGGCAAATACTGGTTTAGGAAGAGCTGAGCCATCAGAAAACACACTTATCTTTACAAAGTTTAACAATAGCACTTTAAAACATTTATCCCGCACATAACTGCCAGAGGTTAACATTGCAGTGTGATGACACTGTGGACTGAAAATTGTGTTTTATTTTATTAACAAGAAATGGGGAAACATGAACACACGCTATAAACCCAGAGAAGACGAAATGCAATGCAAAATGAAACAATGGAAAATAAGAGCACCACATGATTGCATTGGAGTGAAAAAATTAAATGTTTGCAAAAAAACTAAAAAAAAATCTCTTATTAGTTTGAGTGATGGGTATGTTTAAAATTTGAAGTGGAGGTTTGAATATTAGTTAAATGATACAGTAAAAAAAATCCTTTTCTAAGCTGTAAATTTATTTAGTAACACACAAATGGACAATGTTTCATGCTCACATACCAATTCCAGCTGTGCAGCTCGTTCCATTTAAAATCAGCAGACACAGAGCCGATAACCTGAAGCCATCACAGAAACAACACTCACTGTTACGGCACTGCTTCATTGTATAATTTCATTCAATTTAAAGCAGTTCTTTATCAAATTGATTAAGTGAAAATACTTTTTTCAGCTGGCACCATACGCTGAAATAAATATTTAGTCTATTTACACTTTTTGTTACACTAAAGAAGAACATGTAAGGTGGATTATAAGAACTTATCAGTAGATCAGTTTGATCAATAAGCCTTCTGTTTATACACATAATTCATTTTTACTGCGGGGGGATTTTAACTCCAAAAACAAACAATGAAGTTAGGTGTATCTTTTGCAATATTCCACTCTCCTATTCATCTTGGTAATAGAGATGCAAGCGCCGTAATGCTCGCTGGGAGCCAAGCATGAGATTGAGGATTTCTCACACACCATGCATTATTCATAGTCCAGAGCAACAGAGTGTGTAAGATGAGAATTACACAGCATGAAGAGAACAGGGGAAAGGGGGCAGAAATGGGAAAAGGGTGCAGGGAAGGAAGGGGGTGGGGGGCAAAGGTGAACGACAGAGAGGAAGAGATAAGGCTAAAGAAGAGAAAAGAGTGTGCCATACTGGACACTGTCAAATCTCTATTTCCTATCCACTTCTTATTAACCCTGGGATTGTTTTTGGAGCATGCGAACAGTGGGAAAGAGGATATGAGTGTGGAACCAGGAGCCCAGATAGCGCCACCAGATTGGCTCACAATTTGCATTTATTAAACACACGTCTTGTGAGTCGGTTTGTATGCGGAGCACAAGCTGAATAGTGAGCAGGAAATTTCAGGGTTCTGTTGCAATTCATGTCTGTCCTTCGTTCTTCATAATGAAAAACAGTGGGAAGTGAGTCAGGGTTGGAATTGATTTGTTTAACAATGGAAATGAAACAAAGTAGGAGGCAGAGACCAAAATAGGAGGCGTACTATGTTAAATGAAAGCTTGAGACCAAGAAATTGCAAGATTGTGACTGATACAATTTGACAAATGACTTGCACAAAATGATATAGACCATTTTTTTCATACCAATAATTGGTAAATGAGTACATTTTGTGTGTGTTACAGTGTACGTATATTTATTTAAAAAGTCAATGTAAGTTGCAATTCTGAAATAAATGTGAAACAAAAATATTAACATTGTTTTGGCCGCACATTCCAATCAATTGTTTGCATAGTTTATGAAATATTATAATTTCTTTTTCAACTGAAAGAAATGTGAAATTTGTACATGTACCTATGTGAGTGTGTCTCCTCCAGCACAGCCTTAATGACAAGAATGTGATGCTTACTGGCTCTTTAAATTCCCAGTGATGAAAAGCCAGTATTAATTTAGGCTACAGATTTCATTTGTTCTGAACAGGAAAAACAATATAAATCACTTTTAGAATGATTAGAGAGAGGGTTGGATTAATCCAGTCCTGATTAGGGCATTACGCTGGCTTGTTATGGACACACAGGGTGACTGACGGTAATTACTGTCTGTAATAGGAGAGCACACGCTCTGTCAAGACAAAGCCCCAGCACAGACACCATGAATTTATGTAATATAGTTTATGTACTGCATTTATATGCATAGTTTCCCAAAAATAAGGTATATGTATTTGTTTTTCACCAAATATGAGTAAAGATGTGTAGAGCACAGCGAGTCTAATGACAGATGGAGATGTTGAGAGTGCCACACACAATGGTGAGGGGTGAAAGAGTCATGGCTTTGTTTATGATTATTGATATCCTTAGACAAACATATTCACCCAGATAATAAAAACAGATGGCGCTAGGTGAGGCAAATATTAGCCTGTAAAAAATTAGAGATGTGCTAAATCAGCAAATCGAACCTCAGTGTGTGCCTACACACACAACTGTGCATCCACTGCAGTCTTAATCCATACAAGTGCACAACTTATACGTTCATATTGTCAGTCTTGTATTCTGCAGTTTAGTGTTTATATGTATCAGATGTTTATCTTAAATCTGGATTACACTCAGAATGTTGAAAAACTGTTAAAAAAAAAAACACTCCCTTAGTAGTAAGATGAAGGAAAACATAAAAAATAATAGTAAGAGTCCATATCAACAACAAAGCACAGAGGCCACAGACAAACCAGTAGGACTTAAAGGCGTTCTTTGGGCCATCGAGGCTGGAGGCTGTTTTAATGTAACACGTCATAAAATACATAACTTCTAAATCATGTAAACATGTAGCCTCAAAGTTGTTTTAATGGTTGCCTGACATTAAAAAGATCAATGCAGTGCACACAGCTCCCCAGATACTCCACTATGTAACTCTGAATGAAGGGGACACTATTTAATAAAAACACGTCTCCCCAGATCAACACAACTCTCGTATAAAAGAACGAAACGTAGGAGTACCACATGAGTTCGCAGCAATGTAGCTGCAGACAGAATCACTTACTGAGTATTGAGTAAGTTGTTTAAAGTTGTTTCTTTTAGGTCATGTCAGTGCATCAGAGTAGTGTCGAAGTCAAGAACAGAGTAATTGACAGCATTTTGATTTGGATCATTCCAAGCTGCCTTTAATAACCAACTATAATAACCTTTTAAACCTAGAGCCGATTCAGCAAAGCCTCCATTTGCCCATGTTAACTTTATGAGTGGAATTTTCAGCAGGTGTAAAACCGGATATCTTTGACAGTTTGGAAGCAGACATAAGGCGCCCAATGAGATGTGTCCCATTAAAGCAATGGGAAATAAGTGTAGCACAACACTGCACACTCTTCCCCTCTTTCTTCTTTGCTCTCCATTGCTTCACTTCCGTTCTTTATGATAGCAGTTCCTTCTTTTTATCCTTTCTTTGCACCGGTGCTTAAAGAATTTTAGCTGGCCGTTGGCTTAGTGAGAGTTCTACATGATTTGAAAGGCTGAGAGCTGCTATTAGTTGTTTTACAGCCCAAAGGGACTACCTTAAGGCTTATTTTATGAGTGCATGCCTCCGCTCTTTGCATGTTTATTTCAAGCATTTGGGACAAATGGCCTCCATTGGCTGGAACAACACAGATAAATCTAGTCAATTCACAGGCGAGGAGAGCAGCGCAGGCCACTGAGAAAGTGGCCCATTTGATGGCTGACAAGAGGAGTGCTGCATTATTCAATTAATACCTGAAAGGGCTACAATTTATGCAGCATTTACTAAAGCCTCCACTATTGCACACAAACATACAAATGCACACAAACTCTCAGACAAACAGGGAGCTGCGTTTGCATCCTGGGAAAAGACTGGACTCCCCTTCCATTTTGCCAAATCAAATATACAGTGAGAGCAAGCTAAAAGGCACTTTCAATCAGCCGCTCTGGGTCTGTCTGTCAATCTGGAAACAACAACAATCTAGCCTACTTGGAGTGGTCTAGTCAACATCCATTCCCCAATAAATTCAATCAGTGAAGCTTTGTGTGTGTTTGTGTGGCAAATGGTGGTGGGTGTGTGTCTAAGTGCAGGTGTTTCATGGGCAAGAACAGAAACAGGCATATTTTGACAGAATTGTTTTAGTACAACAAAAGATAACTTTGTGGCACATGTACACATATTTTTAACAATAAGTTCAAGTTATTACAGTTAGTAATGAATTTCTTGATTACAATACAGCTAATTAAAATGCGAATGATTTTGACAAACTTTAATTTAATAACATGTTTTAGTGACACATTGTATTTGAAACAAAATATATTTTTGAATTATTTATATATATATTTACAGTGTTATTCTTCACTATGAGAATAACTTAAATGTGAGAAAGAATGACTCAAAATATCTACATCTAACACAGCTGCCGTTCAAGTAAGTATCTCCAGTTGACATCTAATATCGGAAAGCCAAGTAGCAGAGTTAACTGGCCAAGCTAATGACGTTGATATGCAGAGCTGCACGGTGGAGTGATTGTCTGACTGTTTAAGACCCAAACGCAGCGCTAGCAGGCTCATCATAGACCTGCACTCTCATTATTTGGCCACAAATGGAAATGCAAATAGCTCGCTTTGCTGCGGACGCCTCAAATTTATTAAACTAAAAGGTTTAATTTCCATTTTTCTCTGCATCAGCTTTATTTATAAATGTCGTGCCCTATGAAGACCCAGTTATTTTCTCTCTCTCCTGCAAGGCTCTTAACAAATCTGCTCATTAATATGGTAATGGAGAATCAATCGCTTTTCCGGTGATGGAGGGCTGTTTCCCTCTCAGTGTGTAATGTAATCTGACTGGTCATCAGCACAAACAAATTCACATGTATGCACACAACATATATGTGTATTTCAGTATACATCAGCGGTAGTTGTATTTCAGCAGTAAGTTTTTTAAATCACCTATTCAACAAACGCTGGGCATGCAGACTTTGCCAGCCTGTTTGAATAGCTATGAGACTACTGCCAGAATGATACCAGATGTTTCAGCATTAATGGCCCATAATATCAAGTCCTGCTTGCCCAACCTTTTAGAGCCCTAAAATAACACTCATATCCCTTAATGAGATCTAATTATGCACAAGGTTCTTATTGAGGGCAATATGAAGATAATTACATTTGTGGCTTTTAACACTTAGTTGTCATGTTGTTGGTGAATTGCTGCCGTCTCCATTCTATCTCTCTGCCTGTCTATCTGTCCAGCTCTGCCTTTTACATTGTGCCTTTCAGGAATAAACAATGGGAAGTGAACTATCACACCTATCCACTCTGGCTGGTGACCTTAATGAACATTTCTAAATGGCCATGACCAACTGCTTAGAAAACTAATGTGGCAGCTATTAGCTAAAGTAGTTGTTTCCACACAGAGTCATCTGTGGAGGACTGCAATACAGAGTCGGAACAGAGTGGACAAGGACATCGCTCACAAGATCCTGTTTTCTACTTCACCAGATGCATTTCCTATATTGCTCCACTTGGCACAGCATGTTTATCTTCCACATTCTGCTGCAAATAAACCATGTAACACGTTCTTAACCTATATAGCGTTAGTACTTATTGGGGCCTTAAGGTCTATGTGTGTGTGTTGTGTATGTGTCTAGTTAAGAAAATTCAGTTTCACTCAAGGTCTTAGCATTATGGTTGCGGACCACTGGCCATTGATTATTCACAGGCTGTGATTGGGTCCATTAATACAAGTTTAGGGAGGGCTTATTTTGTGATTGTGGTCTAGTGTGCATATTTATGTATAGCAGTTGAGTTCGAATGGGTTCACAGTTGTAGCATTTTCAGAGATGTTGGTGTGAAAAAGGACATAGGTGTTGTTCATAAAGTTTAAACAATACAATTTCTGAGTGTAGCATCTATGTGTAGACCTATGTGAGAACTGAAGTTGATTGTTTTATGCTGCTGCAAACAACATATAATGATACCTTTGTTTAATATCTCAGCAATATGCAACATTCGAAAGTGAATCTCCTCAGCTCCATCATTTGCCACATTCTGTAGGATTTTCACCTAATAGCATTTGTTCTTCATTTGTAAGTTAATCTGGGTAAATGGTGCTTAAATGTTTAAATCACATTTACAGGCTGTCAACTGATCTGATGTTCTTCACATGGCCACCCTTCGTCTGAATGAAAATAAATTGGAGGAAAATGAAAAAGAATTCTAGGAAAGAAGCTCTAAGAGACCTACTGAATCATAGCTCCCCCAAGTGTGCATATTGTGCCATAACAGACATTTTCCATGCTCTGGGATTGTTTATTATAATATGTAACTGTGTTTTTGTTTGATGAAACGTATTCATTTATAATATGATGATTACTTTCAGCGACATGCTAATTGTTAAGAGTAGCCCACTTAGTTCCTGTCTAAAAGTGGCACTGATATTTTTATGTTTTCATGCGTTTGTATAACTTTGATAAAATAAAGACATCATATAGTATATTCTACATTTAAGTATAAGTATAGAAAAGACTAAAGGCTACTGCCGCACCTAATTACTTCATAACTCTTGGATTTGCCAAGTTGCAGAAGATTTCCTGTTTTCATTATAGAGTGCTTAAAATGAGCAGCCTTCTTATTTGGTTGAGCAGGTCCTTGAGATTGATAAAACAGTAACATCGATAATAACCTCCTTTTTGTGGGTTTGATCTCATATTGATATAGTTAGATACCTGTTGTCCAGGCGTCATGCTGTCCGCGGTGCTGAAACAGTGACGTACAGTGCGTCGGGATCACGTCCACTCTGCCATCTTTGTGCTGCTCCTGGCTAAGCTAGGCGAGAGGGCTCTCCATCAGCAGGAAAGAGACTGTGGGCAGAAGAGAAAGGCAGTCGAATAGGGGGATTCGACCTTTTCTGGAGAATTGGGGAGCCCTTTCATACACACATCTAACATTTAAAAGCTGTACAATGTCCGATTTTGACAGCAATCCGTTCGCAGACCCGGACTTCAGCAACCCCTTTCAGGTAGCGCTAGCTAACAGCTAACACAGTACAGCTAGGCCAGTCGGCTAGGCTAGGCTTTCCTCGGTACGCTGTAACGTTAGATAGAAAAAATGTTTAATATTCACGTTATTGACAGAATACTAACACGTTACTTGGATGTCAAAGTCACAAAAGATAGCATTAAAAAAGGCAACAATTTCATTTGTTTATAATACTGTTCTTCCATTTTAGAACAAAGACAAATGATTTTAGCCACCAACGTTAGCCAGTTAGCTGTGGTTCTTATGAGTAAACAAGTAGGCTCTTAGTAACTAACGCTAGGTTGGTGAGTGTCTACTGTCATGTTTGCATGCCGTTTATTCTTCCCTACTCATTTTACTTTATTTTTTAAAATGTGACATAAAGAAATGTCTTAAACACAACAGTGTTCTAACCACCAACAGTTTCTAATCTTACATTAGTTCTTTAAAATATTCATTTACAGATCACCAGTGCTATGCAAATGCTGTTCTGCCCATCTTAGTTGTTGTTGTGTACTACGCAAGACAATAAGCTGAGATGTGCTTTAGCTAGGACTCCATGTTTATAGTAAATAGTGTACAAATGGTGTACAAAACACATTTCTACAGGTATACATGCCTGCAGAAATGTCTTCCTTTCCATTTACCGGCAGCTTACAGTTGTTACTATTATATTTACAACATACACGACGGCTACCTACCCTTGGTTAGATTTTATGTTTTTTTTTAATTACTCAGTATGATGCCTTCTGTCTTGTAGGATCCTTCAGTGACACAAGTGACACGGTCTGCCCCTCCTGGTGGTCTGGAGGAGTATAACCCCTTCACAGATGCCAGAACGGTCAGCTTTGAGCATTACTTGCATCAATATGGAGCAATTTCTGTGTGCCTGAGTATGACACAGAATCTGTTAGCCCCTTTTAGTCATTGCTCTTTTTATCTCCAAGTCTTTTGATCTCAGGGGATTTAAAAAAAAATATGACGGTGCCCTAATTCTAGTTTTGGATTTAGAATGTTTTTTGTATTAATATTAACATAGCCATAACGTAGACTTTATGCTTGCAGTCAGGAAATGGATCCAAATCTACTCCTGCCCCTTCCCAGAACACACAACCTGCCATTATGAAGCCCACAGAAGAGCCGCCCGCTTATTCACAGCAACAGACTCAGGTACAGCTCAGTGATGTTTGTATCCACAAAATGACACAAAACAATGTCTCAGAGTAGAGTATGGTCTCTGACTGAACATGTTCAACATATGTTTTGAGCTTATGGTATGACAAAAATGCCAGGAACAATTTAACAACATTGTGTTGGGTTACAGATAAATACAGATCACATATATTTAATGAGACCTTTAAAGCGTTTATTTTCTAGGGCATAGAGAAAATTGCAAAAGAGAATGTCCTCAGTAATGGAACTGCCTCAACATTTGTATTTGCTTTTCCACTGTCTACCACCCTTTGTAATGTATAAATGAGTATGTTTAGCATTATCATATGTGTGTTTACAGAAATAGTTCTTTTTAGAAATTTGAGAAGTTTGTCTTTCTTTTTACCATATTTCCACTTTCTTTTCTCTCATCAAACAAATCAGCTTAACAAGGTACTACCTTCTATATCCATGCCTCCTTCATGGCATACTCCTGCAATGGTCCTTTCAATGTCCCTTTCTGACCTGCTAGTAACCTACTTCCAGATTTTCCACACTTAATAAAACAGATAGTGAGAATTAGCTCAGTATTTTTCCAGTCGTATTGTCTGGTCCAGGACTAAAGGACTGTGCTAAGACATTATTGTTGTTCTTACATGCTTTTTCCTATAAGTCCATTGAGATCAGTAAATGGTCTGTGTGTATCAGGATCAGGCCCGCGCTCAGGCTGAATTGTTGAGGAGGCAGGAAGAGCTGGAGAAGAAAGCAGCCGAGCTTGATCGTCGGGAGAGAGAGTTACAGTCCCATGGAGTTGGAGGTCAGTTCAATGTGGAAAAGAAATTGTTTCAGTATTCATTCAATTCACAAAAATACATGTTATTAAAATAGCCTTTGCAATTTTGACTCTAAAATTTGAATAGCACTTTGAAAGCTTTAGCAGAAGAAGGGTCCACAAAATGAGAAGCTTTAGTTTGAAGTATGTTTGTATTAAAGGGTAATTATACAGACAATGCGGCTGTACATGTTTTTTACAATTTCAATGTTGATAAACATATGAATATTAAAGGTGCGCTGATCATATATATAGTGTGATCAGTGCTCGGCAAAATGGCCGATCAGAAAAAACGATCATGCGCATGCGCAGAACAAGCAAGCTTTGTCCTTAACGTTTATCTATAGCGTTTAACTCAAAACGGATTCTCTGGCCTGGCGGTTTTTCGGTGTGTCAAAGACTAGCTATTTGCAACATCTGCAACGAGAATATTCCTCTTGGAGGGAAGCAACTAAAAAAAAACACGACAAACCTTATTAGACATTTGAAGGCAAGTCATGTTGTTGAATACCTACCTTAAATAACCTACCATAGTAGATTGTTATTTGGTTCATAAACCAACTTGCTTTTTGTTTTTTCACTTATAAAAACTGTGGCATTATGTTTTGCTAATAGCCACAACATATGTTTTTGTTTGTTGTTGAATGACCAGTAATGGCTTGTGGATAATTTTAGAAACTGAAAAACCTTAACTAAGTAAAGGAGAAATATTTATTTACTCTTATTTAAGTCCTGCAATGTTGAGAGCTAACTGGATTGGCAGAGATTCTTTAATGGTTAATACCTATGTTTGTTTTTGGGAAACCTGGCTGTTGCTTGAATAAAAATACCTTTTAGGTAAATTCTAAAATTATTAATAAAAGAACAGTTAAACAGTTTAATTCACTGGTTCATTTTTGTTTTATAGCATTCTTAATTTAGCCCTTAAATACACATTTAATGTGATCGGTATCGGCTGTGATCGGTATCGGCCGATCACAATTTCAATGATCGGTAATCGGTGATCAGCCTCATAAATCCTGATTGGAGAATTTATAATATGAATATAGTATAACACTCAGTTTCAATTACAGGTACATTATGCATGTATTTTGTTAATGTTTGAGAAATTGGAGCTTTCATAAAACGTGCTTGTATCTGTGCAGGCCGAAAAAACAATTGGCCTCCGCTGCCAGAAAAGTTTCCTGTTGGGCCTTGTTTCTATCATGACATAGCAGTGGACATTCCTATAGAGTATCAGAAGACTGTCAAGATCATGTACAACCTTTGGATGTGTAAGGACATAATTTGGAGCCTTTATTCACTAGTACAGTGTTACTGTGACTTTGTCTTATTTCTTTATTTCTGTTTTGTCAGTTCATGCAGCCACGCTCTTTGTGAACATGTTTGGCTGCCTGGCCTGGTTCTGTGTGGATCCATCTCGTGGCGTTGATTTTGGCCTGGCTATGCTATGGTTCCTGCTGTTTACGCCTTGTTCTTTTGTCTGCTGGTACAGACCACTTTATGGGGCTTTCAGGTAAACATATTTGTTTTAACTCACTCAGAATTGGAATAATGTTCATTGTAATGCTTGATTAAATTCATGATAGACTCATGTTAGACGCCAGTATCTTTAGAATGCTCCTCAAACGACATATCTACTTGACAAATTCATTTTGATGATCGTGTGTCTTCTGTTGCTGTTAAAATTGTTTTCACACCTGTTACATAGCTGTTTTAAGTCTTTTGTTCTTTTGCTAATGACATACTCACTCTCTCTGTCACATCTACAGGAGCGACAGCTCCTTTCGATTTTTTGTCTTTTTCTTCATCTATATCTGCCAATTTGGAGTTCATGTTCTGCAAAGTATTGGTATTACAAGTTGGGGGACATGGTAAGCTTTATTTGCACTTGGCTGCTGTTGTTTTTGTAGAGCACATTTAATAAGAATTTAAAAAAATGAATGTCAACATTATCTTCTGTTTAACTCTTTCATGTATCCAGTGAATTGAACTGATTGCTGATGTGTTTCTTCTAGTGGCTGGATTGCAGCATTAACAGGTCTAAACACTAGTATCCCAGTAGGCATCATCATGTTACTTATTGCTGCACTGTTCACTGCTCTTTCTGTGGGCTCACTCATCATGTTTAAAAAGGTAAGAATAAGCTTGCTTGCTGTCTAAAGACTTCTGTTATGCTGAATAACAGTTTATAGGTGCAAATTAATTATTGTTGCACCCATGGTATATTAAGATGTTAGATGTTTTTAAAATGGAAAGCAGAAGATATAGGCATAGTTTTAGTATACAATATTATTTGAAAAAAATTTGCTGATGATGTTTGTGTGCTCTTTGCAGGTACATGCACTGTACCGTACCACTGGTGCTAGTTTTGAAAAGGCCCAACAGGAGTTTGCAACTGGGGTCATGTCAAACAAGACAGTTCAGACTGCAGCTGCCAACGCCGCAGCTAATGCTGCTTCCAATGCTGCCCGTGGGGCCTTCAAAGCTCACCCATAAAAATGCAAAGATACACATGCACATGATGAAACATACACACACATACAAATACAACAATTGGAGAGGCACAGTGTGGCCCGTGATACATTAATATCCAATCTTTTTATTTATGAATGCTGTAATGCTAAGACTGCTCCACAACCCACTGGTTAATGTGTCAAAATGTCAGCAGCTGTCAGCTCTAAGATCAGCTATTAAATACTAGCTGTGCTCTGGGTGTGAGTCCCCATTCTAACTGTCCTTTGCTCTTTTGGTCTTTGGTCGACCAACTGTCAAAGTCTAGTATACTATATTACTTAAATTATGTCAATAAGCTACAGTTACAGCCTGTTAAAACAGCTGCATTAAGGTGATCATTTCATGGTGTTTTGCATACGCACTACTTGTCCATTCAGTGCAGAGTGTGTGAGGCCATAATTCTTATTATAAAATGAGGTTCTGAATTGGACTTCACTTAGTTTCTGAAATGTAAATGAAATGTACCTTATCCTAAATGAATACTTCCAAAAACAAAAATGTTTAGAAATCAGATACATAAGTCATATAAACCGAAAATGATTGTGTGTTCTTAGTGAGGACCTGCCTCTGAACACGTTGCCCACTCAAACTACTTTTGTCAGTGAAGTAGGTGGGTCCAGCATCGCTGTGGCTTACTACAATTTGACCGCATGATAAAGACATGCATGTTTAGCACATAAAACATTTCTTTGGCAAGGTCATTGTGTCCACTAATTATAAGCCTTTTGTTCTAGCTACAGGTGTAGCTGGCTTTGAGGAATGTCAGATGCCTTTTTACTGTTGGTTTCTGTAAGAAGTGAAGCTTCTGCATGTCCTTGTGGCTATTTGATTGAAAACGTAAGATGATCAAACACTGAGCGGCTATTACTAATCATAATTATACCAGAAAGGGTCCACATGCAATGATTACCTGGTTCACTGGATAAACCTGGGAAAAATAAGCATTTTATTTTACATTTTAGATTGAAAGATTTTCTTTAATGTTGGGTTTCAGTGATTGTGTTTGGTATATTTTTCCTAGTGTATTATCTACAGTAACTTGCAATTGGTACACTAGTGTATTGTTGTAATGTTGTAGACTGAAATGTCTACAATAGTGGTTTACAGTTTCTTCTCCAAAATGGTGCCACCCATTGTCTGCATTGGATAACACTAAAAATATCTACCACATCAAGCCACACTTAAAATGATGGTTAGATTTAACAGGCTACTGGGCATTTTTAGTTGGATTTGATGCTTATCACATCTCATATTGTTGCTGTGAGTATTAGCACCAATTTGTATTAACATCCTCCTGTTTTATTACTTTAAAGGACACCAATCAGTTGAGCGTTTGTCACTGAGAAAGATGGTGAAAAATGCACATACATACAAAGTTGACATTAATACTGTTTATATGTACATTACATAAATTAACAGTCATTTCCGGCAGACTATAGTCAGTATTGAATTGCTGGTGTCAAAAATGTTATAGCCAGACTGAACATAAAGCTATTGAAGACGGAACTTGATGCAGACTGAGTCATATCATGATGATATTTATATACCGTGATATTGGTGTTGTACAGACTACTGTCACTTAATGAAATCTGGACAGTGATGGCATTTGTGTAGTGCCCTAGCAGCTCTGATAGCCGTGGTGAGTGTGTGATGAGAACTGACATTTTTTGCTGCTGTTGCTCTAAATGTGTGCAGACGAAATACTCCTGGGAGTGTTAAGTGGTCAGTAGGTTGTCCTGCTCAATATAGGCCTATATCTCAGCAGTATTTTCTGATTTGAAATCATTGCACATTGTTTAATGTTGAATTTAGTGGAAACCGCATTTTTTTATTTATGTTGTAATTTAAACTGCATTTTAATATGTTTTGGTTTGATTTTAAACTCCATGTAATGTTTGTGTGTGTCAGTGATGACATGATCATAGCATAAGTTAGCCAATGAGAAGTGTATTGACCCACATTAAGTGTGCTTGTGTGGATAAGAATGAGTGACTTGTATGAGAGAAAATATAAATCTCCCTCAAGTGTAATTCTGTGTCCTTAAAAGCTGTGAGATATCTACCAAATGTCCATATAGATTTCTTTTAATGTGTTCCTCTGACATGCTTTACTTTATGAAAATTATAATGTCTTTATTACAACACAACTCCCATGTCTCTGTCATTTTCACACTTTTATCATGAAGCCATGTGGGGCAATGTTTCCTGATCTATTTATCAAACCAGTCTGCAGTACAGAAGGACTTGGATTTTCCTGACATAGGACTGTGTTTTAATCTGTGATAATATTATTTCACTGAATCAGAGAAAGAAATTTGTCTAAAAGGGACACCTGTATATTTTGTAAACTTGAAAATTTGATCCCCATTATCAATCATATGTAAAAAAAAAAAAAAAAAAGTAACGCACTCTTGTCTGGCCTTTGTCGCATGTGACATAGTTTGAGTTTTGTATATTTATGGTATTAACATGAAATAAAATTTGAAACAAAAATGTGTTTCTTGTACTTTCTATCAAATAGATTAACTGAGGAATTTGCACCAAACAAAGTACAAGCAACAGTTAGAAAAGATGGCTTGGTTTATTTGGGTTTCCTCATCACACAAGAAGACATTTAAACAACAAGCCACTGATACTGTTAATCATGTTAATGTAACAAAGACAGCTGATAGACTGCATTGTTTTGTAAAATACATTTTTGTGGCACAATTTCAATTATCTTCACAGTCTCACAGCTAAATACTGTTATTGCACATGATCTATAATAAAAGCTTGTAGGAAATATAAAAATACAAAAATGCAGAACAGTGAACATATCTTTACAAAGACCAAGTGCAAAACCCAACACTGGGTCATAGATCGACAGGTATATATTGTTTTTATCACTAGGCCATTATCAGGAGGCTATGTAAAAATTAATTTGAGGCCTCCAGTTAATACCATGTGGCCACGTAAAAATGAACTCATGGCCTCGCAGTTTTTGTCTCACACATTAAGAGGCCTCTTTTTTTTTTCACATGTCCTCTCTGGTGCTCTGTAGGAAATACTGTACATTGTGAAAAAGTTAATTTAACAAGTAAAAATGTACAATGTGTGGCCGTTTTGGAAAAACATTGTTTTGGAATCATTTGGAGACAAGTTACAGTATGAGCGGCATTAAAAGAAATACAACAAAAAAACAGACACTCACACAGAAAAATAAAATGAGCAAGCACCTGGTAAGAGTTAGTCTATAGAAATAAGAATATAAAGGGAATTAGCAATATTACCAATAGGCCTATGCCAAAACAGTTGGTTGATTAAGTCTTTACTAAAGCAAATACTGTTCCAATATGCCAAGAGAAAACAGGTAGGTCTATAGTTATTGCTAAACTGCTATTTTTACCTTTTAGTTCTGAGGACGTATCTGAACATAATGCATTTTTGCCCTAAAAACTACAAACCCAAACCTTTCTAACTTGTTTTACCTTGCTATGAATACTACAAAGTAAAACCATTCTGACAAATACTCCATATTTGTTCCTCTAAAACTCTGTCCCATTCTCAAAAAATACATTTCTGGTGTTTCCCAGTAGTTTAGTAAGGCTCAGAGCAGACAGATGAGACTCTTCCCTTCCTCAATCTCCTCTTGAACCTTATCACTGGAGGTGGCAATCTCAGCCTGTGCAGAGAGTACAGCACACAGGAAGGTGGTGAGTGTTCCTCCTATGGCAGCATAGAAAGCCCATCCCAGTGAGCAGGACGCCGGTCTAAATGGCAGTGCCTCAGGACCGCAGTAGTTCTTCACCTTGTCTGAGCCCCACCCAGCGGGGTACAGCATGAGGCCCACCATCAGAAGCAGCCCTGGAGCAGATGACACACTTGATGTGAACAAGACAGTCTTGATTATTGTGCAGCTGGCAACACAATGACTTAATGTCCAATATATTCTTAGCTTAAAGGCATTTGTTTTGTTTGTGTAACTAGAATGTCGCCTAAAGACAGTGATGTGGTGAACACCTGTAAATATTATCAGCTTGTAAACGCAGATCTTTCAACACAAATCATATTCATAAGGTTATTCCCTGACAGCTATAGGGATGTCATTTGGCTTGTATGGACATGTAACTACAATCAGTTTGCAAGGCTCTTATTACTAATTACAACACAGTCTTCAAGAGCAAGCATTTCAGTAAGTAAGAGTAATTTCCTTAAGTTTCTTTAAAATTCTTCTTTAAAAGTAAAAGCAGAGTACAATAGTCCTAGTGTTCCATGGGAAAAGAGCTTCAGTACCAGCTCACGTCCACAAGGGGGCAGTCACCTGAAGGATGACTGAACATTGAAGTTGCTTAGTTTTAGTGTAAGTCTACCATAACTCTTGGGTATGTGTGTTTAAAGACAGAGTGTGTGATGTAGATAAGAGACATTCTAACCTCCGATGGCCTGCAGCAGTCCACAGATGTTGAAAATGCTCTTCTTGAGGATGCTCTGGAAGCACAAGCTAAAGATGGAGATACAGGCCACACAGCCAAGCACTAAGGTCCCTGCTGAAAGAAACAACATGGCCGCCTGCCAGAATCCACTGGCCACCTCTCCAAATGTTGCTGCGTAGGGGCCACAGAGGACCCCCACGCCCTGCGTCCCGATGCGAAGGCAGCGGCTGTAGAGGCCCAGAGATGGCCTGTACTGATCAGAGTCCACTCCCTGACCATTTACACTGGGGTCTGACCGAGGAAAACCCAACAGCCAATCAGGACTCATAAAGGCAACAAGCTCTGCAAAGGCCACAATGATACTGAGCAGAGTCCAGAGCATGGAGCGGCATGTCACAATAACATGGCACATTGTGTTCACTGTCTCGGAAGTTGTTTGGGAAATAATAACAAAAGTATCTCTGTCGACCTCCGCCTGATCCTAACAGGGAGAAGGTGTGTAGGTTGTGCAGCTTCAGGTGCTGATCTTATGGCGTATGAGCAGAAGCTTTCCTTTCACACAGTTCTTGTTGTTGCCCTCTGCTCCTCACTGTTTGTGCTCCTAATATCCAGCTACAATGCACCGAAGCAGCTTCCTTCAGCCATGGTACCATCTAGAAAACACCAGAGAGAGAACAAAGGTTATCAAGCAGGTAATCCACTGCTGAACAGGCTTATTACCTGTTGCTATTAACTGTATAGATGAGCACTGTTACATGTTACTTGAATTTGACCAAGTGTTAGTGACAGGGCAGTGATAGGGATATTAAAAGAGTGTAGTACAGGGACTAAAAAGAGGTTTGAAGTTGATGCACCGCCTCTCTTCCCATCCACTATGAGTCATTGTGCTCAGTGGTCATTGATGGAAGCTCCCTCCCCTCCAGGATGTCCCTAAAGACACTTGAGACTTCCCAGACAGATTTTAGTGCCATGAGCAACAGTTCCAGATGTCTGCAACATTTGGTATGAATCATTCTGCGCACACACCAGTCTTGAGTAAATAATCATGTTTATACTGTCATCACATTACTCATACTTACTAAGCTGGTAATGATAGGACCCTTATGTGTTTTACCCCTGAGAAGATGTCAGAATTGTTGTTTGGAAAATAGGATGACAGGATGACGTTTTTGGAATGGTATTAAACATATACACAAGATAAAATGCAACACAACTTCTTTACCCACATGTTAAATGGCTCACACTCATACTACATACAGGTATCACTTTGTCTGATTATCTGATGGACTTTTAGATGTGTTTTTCTCTTGCAGAGCGAATTCTGTTGCTGATTCATCTGATGTTGGCTGACTTCAAAACACTGGAACGATCATAATGACATAGTCACAGCCATGACTGCATCAGAGCAGGTATGAGAATTGAGATCTGAAAGCGTGGCGGTGGCGCTACGGGTGTGATGTGGTTCAGTTAAACTCTTCACATGTCTTCACAGCTTGTTTTGAAGTCGTTCTGCTGTGGTATTTTCAGTGTAAAGAAGCTCTCTTCACATTGACCTAAAACAAATCTGATTCGTAACTGCTGAGCTTATCTTACCATTTACTTCGCCTGAATGTTGTCATTGAGGTATTTGCTTTATTCTCATTGTATACTTTGGTAACACAATTAGAGGTTACACAAAACCTCTGCAAGATATACTCTCCAAATACTGTAATTACTTCGTTTAAAAACAAACCTAGGGGGCAAAATGAAGGGGTGCGTTCAACTCAAAGTCTTATTTAGATACTCAAGGCAGTGAGGCATGTATCTGGAATCTCATCATGGTAGTCTTATGGCACTATGTGAAAAGTTTGGGAGTACTGTACTGTTAATTACTCCTCATTCACTTGAATTGATTGCATACATTATACATTTCTTAACCCTGCCTGTAACGTCCGCAGAGTTCAGATATTATTATAACTATTAAATGAATTGTACATCCATGTCTTATCTCTGCTCCTAAGTGTGTGATATTATGGCTAATTTACCTAAAAGAAAAACACAAATATAAACAGGAAGCTACCAGAGAGCATACGTGTCTGTCACACAACTTCTTGAGAACTTTTTTTCATTTGGTGCATCTCTAAAGCTACAGTATGTTCCAGGGAGTATAGTAACATAAACCATGATGGTTTTACAAAGAAGGAAACATGTAATTGTTGCACGACCTTGCATGATCCATTCAGGTTAAAAACAGTAGGTTATAAACAGAACACAGCATGACAAGGACTTTCCTTTAATTGTTTAGTCCTGTTTTAAAAGTGTGCTTATGGACCGTACCATGTTCCATTCAAGTCCTTGGGTTTATTATAGGCCTCCTCTTTGCTCACTGTGACACTATACTATTCTAGAAACAAAGACTTGATACGGAGCACTAACTTACTAGTTTTCTCAGAGAGTTGATATATGTATGCTTACATCAGCTGCATGGCAATGGACATACATAGACTCATACGTGAAGTTAGGTAAAAGTAGATGGATCTTGTGTTTGGACCTGATTATAGTCCATCACGGCTGGGTATGGTGCTGTTTGTTAAGTCTACAATGCCCACAAATTAGCAGCTTTTGAAACTACAGGGACACAGTTCAAACAAACCTTGTCAGCTGTGATCTGCCCTAGCTATTACAGAAAATCTCCTTACTTCATCAGCATGTTTCTTTTGTGTGACTGTAAAAGTAACAAGACTTTTTTTTCCGTCTCTAGTATTAAGAAAGAAAGAAGATACAACTAACATCAGAAGACCAGAAATGATAAAGTCACATTTATCGAACTTAAACATTCTCCAAGTGGTTGCATTTGGCATGTTTGCACTCTGAATTGTCTGAGTTACACTTGGAGAGCTAAAGGTCAATACATCCTGCATGTGCTTCCCGCTTGTTTGGTGGAAGCTGAAGAGATGTCTGGGAAAGGGCTTGAACAACATTTCCGTGGCAAGGTCAAGATTTTCTGTTTATGTGAGGCCGTGGTAGATGTACTTTACATTTTGTGTCAAACTGGACACAAATGACTCATTCATGAGGCTGAACTCAAGGCACAAGAGGTGAGATCTGACTGTTTTTTGTTGCCTTTTCTTTAAGATATGCATCTTCATGCTCAGATCTTTGTTAGGAAAGTCCTTTTACTTTTCTAGATATTCATCAAAACCAGCACCACCAAGGAATCAAGGAGCCATGTGCTTCTTCCCTGACTCCTCTGTGATGCTATGTTGAGCTGGAGATCTTAGATATACGGGAAGATGAAAGCCGATCAGCTGTAGCGTGGTTCTGCGTCTAATGTGGACCTGCTTGTTCCCACACCACTCTGCGGTCTTAACTCAAGTCCACTTGACCATGCAGGATTACATGCTTGTAGTGAGGGCTTGGAGCCAACTTAAACAGAGTTTTCCAATTCCTCTTTCAGTCTCCTTGCTGCTAAGAAACAATCCCTTTTTCATGAAACAACAAAAATGCAAAGTGGAAGCCAACTGCCAGCTATGTGGGCTGTATGTTTGGCTGTGAACCTGTAAGCCCAACAGCCTAATGAAGCATAGCCTCAGTGTGAGCCCGGGTGCCGACAAAGCTGTGCACATGAGGCATATGTGGGTCAGTTGGCCGTTAGTCGGAGGAGGCAGCTGAGTAGTAAATCTAGAGTAATTGGTCTATGATATGAGAAAAGGCTCTAGCGGCATGCCAAGGTGCTGAGGTAATGAGTGCAAATGAATAAGGACTGACAGTGGGTGGTGGAGACATCCAACACACGCTTGACCCACATTATTGTGGAACATGATCGGCCATTAGAGGTTGTGAGAAATCATACCATTCATGGACATGGATTTTACAAACTGTGACATGAGGGGAAATGGTTTAGTTCTCCATAAGCTGTTTATCTTAAACAGCCCAAAACAAACCCAAACCAAACTTATTCCACTCTTCATGGCCTGAAGCAGAGTCTTTCATCACATGTGGAGTTATAATACAAATGCACTAAATTAACCTAATCATATGAAGTGAGTTATGTCTACAAGACTGTCTCATCTTGGGATTAGTTGTTATTTTGCTGACTTCATTGTCAAGTAAATCATAAGATTGTCTAATTATTACTGAATTGCATTGACCATAGATGTTGCATTGTTAATGTCATTACAGCATGATGGTAGCTGTGAGAACCAGAGCACAGCAACATTGTTCATTAACATGTTCAGTTTTAAGAACTTAATTCTCGGCCTGTCCCACTGCCCCCACCTCCAACATCTTAAAAATGCACTTTTAATATCTTTTATGCACTTTAATTAAAGTATTTTTTACATGATTTATTTATTTATTTATTTATTTTTACTGCTTTTATCTGTGAACATGTGTGAATTCTCTTCTTCTAATTCTAATTCTATTTTATTCTATTCTAGTATCTATTAAAGTGTCTATCTATTATAGTATCTATTATAATGCAGAACACAAAAGCCATTAGGGGTTATCCACAGTGAAAGAAGCATTCGTTTTAAAATCTTTTTACAGACATTATGATGCGGCAAAAAGCTCACTGGGGGCAGTTTGATCGCCATAGTGCTGTGGATCCTAAACATGCAGGCACAGCACCAACACCAATGACATATAGACATTGAGTAAATCACCACATGGGACGCTGGTACCAATGGAAAACTTAACTCTGAATCTGTAAAAACAACGTCAGAGATATCAGTCAGAGCAGGACAGGACTAAACCTATCCCTCATTCATAAAGAATGCAAGCAGCCCTGAATACAGTGAAGGTGAATGTAGCACTTGAGGAATAGTTTTGCTATTTTGTCTGATTGACAAACACCAATGACCCCGCACCACATGATATTTTATGGCTCCCCGTTTTGCCTTTTTTTAATTAAGAGAATGGTTAGAAAATAGTGGCAAATGTGTTAAGTGGCCGCTTTCTCTAGATTACAAACATTAGTTTGTAAAATGAAAATATGTCACAGCTCCAGATGGTGATTCCAGATTTAAAAGAATTTGAGTATCACACTGTGTCTTGGCATGAAAGGTGACCTGAGGACATCAGGCAAGTCATAACATCCAGAGACACCAGGTCCTGCAGCCTTGTCTTTCACATTTCATCAGTGCTTGTTTATAAAGACTGCCATTAACACATAAACATATTAGCCTTGAGCAATGTGGACTTGGAGTTTGTACAACTCCTGTCATGTCTGCTACATCACAGGTGGAACAAGAACAAAGCCTTCTAATAAACTGTGATTTATAGTGTTTTTCTGTATCACAGTTACCAAATATCTCCCCGTTGTACCGTTATGCAGCGGACAGAGTGTACAAAGGTAAATTCAGAGCAAATCGGATGATATAAGAGGTTATCTCATAACTAGTGTACATGTGAAGATGTGGTTACTTGTTAGTTCAGAGAGAGAGTCAAGTAAAAGTTCACTCCCCAAAGACAACAAAGGTCTTGGCTTATGAAGCAACACAGTCATTTTTCTCACTAACCATTACCATGTGGGTTAGTTTGTTTACAGGCCCTTTAAGAATGAAAGTGTTTCAAAGGGAGAAAATAGGGCAAGCTTTTGGAGACAGTTAATGTCTCTGAACTTTGTCTGATGAATGATGCAGGACCTAATGTTTTGGTGCAGTTTGTTCGGTGTTTTCTGGAGCATTAAACAAAACAAAATGTGTATAAAAAGTTAAACACAGCCAAACATAGCTTCAAAAGAGAGGTAATATTTTTCTGATGTCGACATTTTAGAAGTCACAGAGTTTCAAGCAAAGAGTGACCAGGTTAAACGTTCAAACAGATATGTTTGCTGTTGTAGTTTTATTTTGTCTGTCCTTTTGTATGTCCTTGTTTGAGATAATGTGCTACTGCTCTCCAGTACTGTTTTGGTCAATGCCAAATTGCACTGCTAACTGCAGAAGCTGGCAGAAAGCAAGCTGTAATGAGTCCCTTACTTGCAGTCATAAACAACAGCTTAACATTGAAAAGCCATCCATCGCTAAAACAATACAGCCTACTCCAAATGCATATACGCAAAAACAAATACAAACTCATAAACTGAAAGGCGCCAGGCTGCGCTCACTCATCCAGAGTAGAATTGCATCAAAACGCATGACTTCCCAAACTCACTTGTGTGTATGCATGTGCCCAAAGTATGAATTAAAGTGCTCTCCCCTCATCTGGTGCAACTCAACAAAGACTGAACAAAGATGTGCCAACACGGGCCCCTCACTCACTCACTCTTAAGACCTCAAAGAAACGCCACTGACGGACCAGAATGCACTTCTTCATTCTCAAAGACCTCACAGCCCAATCCTGACTCAGTGGTGGCCCCTCAGCTGCTGAAGCACAAAGGCCCCCAAGTGACCCCCACATTTCATTTACACAAAGGCAGACTGGGGCTGTTCCCTCCTCATTCTGCTGCTGCTCCAGTCTGTCTTCAACTCCTCAGCCTCCTCGTGAACACTTCAATGTACCTTAATTTTCACAAAAATCCACCTCCACTCTTCTCTGTGTCTCTTGTTCTAAATTTCTTCATCTTTCTGTGTTACATCCAGACGCAAATATTTAGCAACAGCAGTTTCGTAGATAAGGATGGTCAAAATTAATGATTGTGTCAAGACTAATCCCACAAAAATTCATACATACTTTACTTTGTTGTCACATGAATACAATAATTACAGACAGCTACAGGTGAGCTCTAGTACAAATGCGTCACTCATTCACAAGCTCTTCCAAAGTCAATTGTCAGCGGCAAAATCAACTAAAATATGTCTTGAGTAATGTTTTAATCATCCAGTGCTCAACAGCAGGTTTGCACTGGTTCTCTGCAAAGTAAACTGTAGGGTAAACACACTTATCTACCATCATATGAGTCAGACTATCTCACTATAATAACCTTTAAATGAACCGCCAATGGTGCGCTGAGTTTGATTATGGTTGTAGTAGTTGTAGTCCGAGATGCTGCCTCCTTTGATCACAGTTTTCCTACAGTTTATCCCTAAATTCAGCTCGAATAAACAGTCTAGGGTTTCCTGATTTTGTTTAGCTTATGATGTAGTAGCACTTCCCCTACAGTGCAGTTAACCAGAGCCTCATGGGTGGCTCACATGAAGGACGTGCACTTCAAGGACATGAGACCACTGTGGTGGGTAGGAGACACAGTTATAGGGTAGAAAAGAATGTATAGCTTCGGTACAATTTCATTATGAATCACATGGAAAACCAAAAGACGTAATATTAAGAGCTGGAATTCTAATAAAATACTCATTAACTTCTCTTACATTCTCGAGATCAAACTGACCTGACATCAATAGAATTCAGGTAGACATTGTTTTTTTGCAGAAATGAGTGAGTGGAATTTGTTAAATTGTAAAAACAAGCACAATCTAGCACCAAACCTGGCATAGATATAGTCACCAATGTAGGTAATACAAGTGATGTAATAAAAACATTCACAGTTCACAGCATTCAGTTGAATCTACCTCAAAGTTACATGTTAGATCGATTATTTAAAATATTTAAGGTGTGCATCAGTGTAGCTCTATCTTCTCAGTCAACATTCAAACCGACAATGGGAATCATGCAGTTGTTTCTACATTATGTTACCCTCCATCGTGTGTAGAGTAGACTCAAGACGCACTGTTTGGGCTACAGAGATAAAGCTGTCTGTCACAAACAATGTCAATAATCTCGGAAAAACCCTGAACCTAACCCTAACTTCATGGATAGACTGTCATCCATAGACAAAGCTTTACTTAATGACAACTAATGCCCTTAAAAGTGAAGTCAAACGGCCAATAAAACACTATACTACTACACTACTTTGTTATTTGCTACGTAGGGCTCAACTTACGGGACGTTGCTGAAATCTCGGCTGGAGAAGTTCTTTGTTTTGAAGGTTTTCCTCACGGCCGGCCCTGCGCCCCACTGCTCATTCAGCTCGGCTTCTTTCTGCTTCTCTCTATTCTTCCCTCGTTCCTCTCATGGGCCGTCCCACCGACATCTGATGCCGGCCCTTCTCCACTTTCTACCACTCTCCTGGCCCCACCTCCAACCCCTGGCAGGCCCTGCTCACAGACATGCAGCCAATGAACAGAATACAAAAGCTCAGGCCAAAAATTGAAGAAATGTCGTTGAGCGTGCAAAAACCTCTGATCAACCTTGTGGATAAAGTCAAAGCTGCAAAAATGTCTCGGTTAGATGTCAACATTAACTCAATTTAACTGAATAAATTCCTCTAGAGTTGACTACCCTGTGTTTCAAATCCCCATGAAAGCTTCCTAGTCTATCTGAACAGAAAATGTGTCCAAAAACCATGATTATGACTTGCTAACTCTCAGTTTGACTTGGTCATCTCAGGGTTTTTGAGCCTCCAGTGCACCCAGACAGGAGCTAACCACACACATTACATCGTGGTCTTAGACTCTGTGGAAATGCAGGGCAGGGCAGCTCCATGGCAGAAGAGTATGGCATCAGAATGACATCAGGCTCCAACTGGATGTTTTCAAGGGCTGTGTGGCATGCAACCAATGTTAAATCAAGTCCAAATTGTTTGGATCTAGAGGAAGAACTGGGATATTCTTTATTGAATTATCAGTCCTTTGAATCATTTTATCAAAGTGTTATTCATTGAAGCCTGTGTGAAATAGTTCAACCTCACAAACTGTGTGAGAGTCCTTTATTTAATCATATAAATCCTCTTGTATGTATTTTTCTAACCAAAATCTTCACATTTATGTCATATATTACAATTCAGCTGCATGTAAGCCTTGTGTATGCTTCACCAACTCCTTCCCTGACGATACCTCTCTTGTGTATATTTGACACAGATTATCTAAGTGCATCTCTTCACCTCCAAACATTCTTTTTTAGCCTCAAACATCTCTCTACCCTGCACTTTGTCTCTTCTCTCACACTGGACTGCCGCACTCCAACTGCAACCCAGTCATTTTGTCTGTCCTATCTCCATGACTTCCTCCTTCCACACCAAATCTGTCTATGGGTGCCATCTTGGGAACACCGTGGGAGGCAGAAATGGCTGGAAATAGGCACATGTGGTCAGGTTAATGTTCTGAGAAAGGAAGATGTTCTTAGTCGCATTTCAACTGTGTGGGAGAAGTGAAAAAGTGTGTGATTGATTTGTAGCTTGTTCATGTTCACAGAATACTATAATAAATGTATTCAGTACAGCTGGAGCTCTGAAACTGTTCCCTTAAGCTTGAAAAACATCATTTCAAGGCAGTAGTCTGGTAAGGTAAGCAAAAACACATTCTGGGAAGCATTGTGGTAATGGATTTTCCATTAATCCATCATGAACTTTGTTTTGAGGGAATTTCCAGTCGTTGAAATATAATGTGGGAAATTAGGTCAAACCAGGACGCATGGAGCAAAAAGGTGTCCAGACAACACTTTATCACACAAACCTACGGTGAATGTAGGTGGCAGTGGTGAGGCAAGGCATTTAAAAACCTTTTAGCAACAAATGTATTTTGTTTCATCTAATTTTCATCCTTTGATACAACAAGACCTAAATGGGATAAAGGTTTTGGTGGCGGCCCTTTGCATTGTTTTATTTAACCCTCCAATCCACTTGGTGATATTTTTGGGACTTTGCACATTAGTCAGAGACAAAAGGTAGTAAACTATTCTAAAGATATGTAATAGGGAACAATGCTGCTGTCAAAAGTTGAAGTGAATTCACAAAATTATATTTGGATTTGAAAAGGTTTTGGTTGGATTTGAACAAATTTTATCTCTGTAAATCTTGCTCTGAACAAGTTCTATATCGATTTGGACATGATTTAGTTGGATTTAACAAGTTTTATATTGATTTGATTAGGTTTTTGATGGATTTGAAGAGGTTTCTGTTGGATTGGAGTAGCTTAAGGTGGATTTTAACAGGTTTAAGTTAGATGTGAACAGGTATTAGTCTCAAATAATGCAGGAAAATGAGGCGGGAAGGTGGAAATTAATGTTAAAAACAAACTGATGTGCTAAGGACTCCTCACATTCAAACTCATCCGCTGTAAATTTTATTAAAAGATTCCAAAGTGTCACAATCTTCGGCCCCTAAAATGATTCTTATACACCAAATTGGACCTTCTCCACTTTGACACAGCCACTGATATGCTGCACACTACAATTCTACAGTGAAGGTTTACGCGCTGCTCTGATCCTCCACTAGAGGGAGCTACGGGCTAAAAGTTGAGCTCGGCCTTCAGTCAGCACATTCTCAAAGTTTGGAAGAGGCAAGAAGACTTGTGAACCATATCGGCAAAGATGGCTTTAAATGTCAAACCAAAAGACACATTTTATGTTTTCGCTGAATCTTTAGTTTTTGCTCCCTTTTATTAGTTAATTGTAGAAAACTAGGCTCTCTACAAGTTACACAGTGGTATCAAAACCATGACAAAATGTACAGTGGAAAGAAGTAGAAGTAAAGTGTGCTATTAAGTCGTTGTAATAACACGAGCTGTAAATCTCCATGTGCCTTTCGCAGAAGTTTGGCTTTGTCAAACTACCCTAAAGCGGTCCTGGACACTGAGTGAGGACAGATAAGGAGGGAGGGTTTTACCAAAACAGAGGAGGGGAGAGCCGTAGGGGAGGTAGTAATAGTGGAGTGGGAGGTGGGTGAGAGGCACGGAACCAGGAGGAAAACATTAGCTCTTGTTTCTTCTCGGTTTTTGGGGAGACTTAGTTGGAGAGCTCTTCTTCTCTGTTTCTCCGGCGACGCTGGGCATGAAGTGAGGACGCACGGTAAGATCAAGTCGCGCGTTCTTTCACTGACCTTGGCGGGGTTTTGAGGATAGGAACGAGGGTTTATGGCCTGAAGTCTGCGAAGGGGATGGGATTGAAAGATATCAGATGGAGAAGTAGCTAGAAGAGAAAGGAAGCTGCAGGAGAAAGGCGAACCTAGTCTGTGTGTACTCTCTCTTTCAACTTTTCTGCGCGAACGGAAGTACAAAACTCAGTCATGAACCCTGATGCGCTTCTAGTTTTTTGTTGTTTTTTTGTAATTACAGACGTGTTTACACCGTCATAAACATGTGGTTTTTACGGCACGAGCCAAACTTTAATGGAAGGAAAAACAAAACAAGGAAAAACTTTTCTTTCTTCGCTCACGCGTAACAATGATCAGATAGTGAGAAATTGACAATAAGGTTGTCATGTGATGTCACTCTTAAAAACAAAATGTACAGATAAGGACTGATGATATCACAGCATCATTACACGGAAGCCATCGCAGTTTCATTCATCTTTGAGAGAAAAGTTGTTGTTTTTCTGTTTTTGAATTACTGATACTAAAGGCTGTCTCAGAGCAGTGCATGGATAAAAACTTCTCTAGTTTCATAACTTACACAGACTTAAGTGGTGTTGAACTGTCACACTCCTGTCTCTAATGTGATATTGTAGTGCATAGTCCAGATCTGTCCAAAGTATGGTCCATTTGTTGAGTCAGTTGTGTCATTATAATGATGCTCAGTTTTTTTTTGTCCTGTCCATTCTTTCTTTTACATGTGTGTTCGTCTCCCAGGTCTGTGACGGAGTGGACGTCCTCTATTGTTCTGACATCAACTGAAGGCCAGCATCCTCGAGTGAACCCCTGGACTCAGCTCACATGAAAACTGGTGAGAATTTCTGTCATTTCTGCTTTTACTTTTGCCCAAAGGTTACGAAATAGTGATAGTTAGATTCTCTTTGGGCAATGATCTCAGCTTAAATAAAGGAACTTGCTGTGTTGGACTTGAAGATATTTTTTTTTAGCTAAATATTCAAAGGAAAGTGAAAAATGCATGTTGATTTGACATCTATAAACTGATCTAACCATGGATTTAAACTTATCACTGAAATATGACCTAAGTTTGGTTATTTCTATGTATGTATGTTCTATTATAGTTCAAATATAATGTAACTTTTCACTCTGACTAACTCTCACTTTTCACATTTAAATTCAAAATTGGTCCGAGCTGTGTAGACACTGATTTAGACATTTACTCAATTAGGGCAGAGCACATGTGGCGTATGATGGACAATATTAATTTTAAAAGGTCATTAAAAGTGTCAGCTCTTCATCAGGTAACACGATAAGAGTGGCTTTGTCGTTTGAGGGGTCAGGTGAATAATTAAAGGGGTGTTTGTCCATGTCTTTTCAAGCAGCACTGAGGCCACAGAGCATCCATGATATTGTGGATTCATATCATAAATGCCTTAATTTTCCTCTTCTGGCGTTGTTATCGCTAAAAAGGCCACAGAGTCATGTAAAAGTATCATGGAAAAAGCCCAAAATGCACGGTTTATTTGTCTGCAGTGATTTTGCCCAACACAGCCCAACAGCTTTATTTGTGAAGGTAAATCTTATCAGAGATATTCACAAACTAAGAATCTGCTTTAAGTTCCCCGCATCACACATACAGTGTTTCACTAGTATTCAAGAGCCTCTAAGAAAAGTAATTAATCAGTAACTAACAGTAACCTTCAGAGAATTTTTGCCTCTTTATGTTTAATGCAACGGTCAGTTAAACAACTACCTAATGAACAGAACAAGCACACTTTAACAGGAACAATTTTTACACAAAGTCAACCATGGCCAACCAAAGCCTTTGTTGTTTTACATGCACTATTTGCTTTCATAGCTGCAGGTTTGCAGATTCCATCACAGACCACCAAACAGTTTTGAAAAGCTCTTTTTCTGTGTTTTAGTTTCAGTGGTGACCATGGGAAAGTCACAGTGCTTGGGAAAAAACCATAGACTTAACGTATGGCCTAGATAAAACCTCTTTTGGTTAGACGGTGGGTTTTCTGTGGTCTTTCAAGGGAGGAAAGATCGCATGAGCCAAAGCACTTTATCCTTCATGTATTCAGATATGGAGAAGGAATTCAGGAACATCTCAGACGGGGTAAATAGCATTTAGGCAGGGCGTTTTCAAGTAAACTTTGTGTGCAATCATTGTTTTCTTTCACTTGGCTCAGTGCCATCTTTAATGGCCCTAAAGAAATTCTGTTTTAAGTTGTTGCTAGAAGCTTTTAGAAAGCACATGTTATCATTGGTCCTTCCTGCTATTGTTGGGTGTAAGAGAGAGTAACATTGGTGCTCTGAAGTCAGAGAGGGTGAAAAACACTTACCCATTTAGAAGGGTTTACGACATTTACCCGAAGTTAGACAAGTTTCAAACCTAATTTATAACACACACATATTATCATTTACTGTAATGGCCAGCCATTGAGGTTCTACTGAAAGACAACTTCAGTAATCAGTTACACAGCTGCATACACTACAGTGTGTGATGGACCTATTTTTAACCAGCTCCTTGATAACACAAGCACCTAATAGACATGCAACATGAAGTGTCGGCTGGAGGATTTAGGAATCCACTGAAAAATAAATTCAAAAATAACAGATGCTCTGGGGTTTCAAGTATCAGTTCACTCATAGAGTTATGTAGTGTTCATAGCCATAGGATGCATTGTAGAATGTGTTTGAAATAAGTCTTAACCCTGGCCCCCAAATAGTAATTATAACTCTCCATCTTAGAAACATCTGCGTTTCAGCCATATATTACAATATGCTTTACTAATATTACAGATGCTTTACTTTATTCAACAGGATCCAATCTTTAAATGAAAAAGGACTGACAATGGATTTGACTCTTGAGTATGAGCTTTGCTATACCAGAGTTTTGATGTATACTTTTTATCTACTGTAGGTAAATATAGTGTACAAAAGCTCACTTACAAGCAGCTCAATTCAGGGCCAAACAAGAGTTTAACTTTGACAATAGGGCACTTTAATAATAGGGCACTGTTCAAATGAGAAACAAGAGATCACTGATCAGACAAGACACCCATTCACTTGTGTGACCTTTGACCTCCGGTCAGTCACAGGTGTCTGTGACACAAGGATAATGTTACCCACTTCTCTTTACTTCAAATAGCTTTAATTCTTGTTTGTGACCACACAACAGAAGCTGTGTCTTCCAACTGAAGCCCAGAGGAGCATATTGGGGGCTGGTGAAGGTGGTTTTACTTTCAAAATGCACATCACATGCGTTTGACCTACAGGTTCAGAAGCACAAGGACAATGTTTGCTTCTATATATGAATGAATCCAAGCAGAAAAACAGTGAAATAAGATAACTACATGTTTGATTTGCTGCTAGAGCTGTACAAGTCAAGTTAAAAAGGGTATTTGCCCCAATACTTGTAACAGTACTGGATGTGAAGGATATCATACCCTCACATACTCGTTAGATCAGAAAGCTGCATTAAATAAACGCATTAAACATTAATATTAATATTTGTGTAATTGTTGGCTAAATTTTCTACAAAAATCTGAGTGATGTGAACCTTAAGCCTCAATGTCTCTTGTTTGTGCTTCTAACATCAATAAGCCATACATGATGGCTGCTGAAAATAACAATTGTTTTCTTTTTTCAGTGGAGGGCATCTTGGTTTACACACATAGAATGGATGAGTTATACAAAGTGTGGATTTCTAACTGCGACAGTTGTATTTGCCATTTTATTTGAAGCAGTGAGGCAGTAAATTAACAAATCCTGGAAAAAGAGTTTAAAGGACCAACCCTTCTTAGTGTTTGACATTTAAGCGTAATGCATTGTAAATGATCGTGATGACTGTGGTGAGTTTAAATGTCACTTTTTCCATACTAACCAGGCTGGAGACACCCCTACAAGCGCTGTCACATGACACTGCATTTGGCTGTGTGGTTAATTTCTGAATGAATAGGTAGCCTGTTTGCTTTAGAGTTTTAAAAGCTGGCTCTTGTTTTATTTTAATGTAATTTACTCCTGAGAGGTACAACATATGTTTCAATTTGTTTACATATAATAGATTCCGACTGTATGTACGTTTAAGGACACAAAACAGATTTGGGCAAACAACAACAATCTTGCTAAAACACACACATTCTTTAAAAAACACATGTGGCGGATATTTATAGCTCAGAGACTGACGTCACTTAGGCAACCAACACCGAGGGGCTGGATCTTTGTAAAAACTGTCTCCTGTTGGAAAGTCTTGCACATGGTACCAAACTACATGCACATTCAGCCCCAAAAACAGCCTCTTACACCCAAAAGTGCGATAGAAGGATAGTTATGATTTAAATAGTAGACATTACAGCCATCTTGTGAAAAGGTTGTTGTATTATGTTCAGTTCAAAACCACTAGACACTGTTAAGAAACTGATGAATATCGCTGAACCAATGTTACATAGAGTACATTCAACAATGAGTCTAGCATATGATTCTCTGCTCCACCCACTTCATGCAGAGCAGGAGCCAGACATGGCACTTGGTTCTCGCCCACAGTCTGTGAGGTTGGCTCAGTGAGTGGACGTCTGACCTGAGATGGGTGACTCCCTCTGAGTCACTCTCTCTACTTGGGAAAAAAAACAGAAAACAAAGAAGAATGAAAGAATGATGCAAACGTAGAGTAAGCACAGGAGCAGCTGAATGCTTAACACAGTCGTCAAGAGGTTTAAAGGGACTGTGTTGTGGACAGCGGACCTCTCTGATTTAATTACATTCCCTGTGGCTTTTTGCTCAGCATGCTTCCCATGCAGTGACCAGCTCCATCACATGCACAAATAATGTACTTGACACACATACCTCATGTCTATGATCACTGGGATGTGAATAGTTTTTCTTTTCTTTTCCTGAAGGTAGCAATATGGTGGATAGATAGCAGGAAGAGGGAGAGAAGATGACTTTCTTTGGCCTGGACTGTTTAAGTAAGAAGGAGAAAGGTAGGTGACAAGCTGCATTGACAACATGGTAATCTAGTACCTCACTATACATTAGACACTTCAAACTACAACATAAACCAGAAAAAACATGTCTCAAAGTACTGTTGTATTTACTGATATTTTATCATTCTTATACAGAGCTGGAGAGGAGGCTCCGTGCCAATGACAGAGAGTACAACCTGTCTTTCAAATATGCTGTAAGTATTAACGTGGATAACATAAGGGTATATACAGTACACTCTTCAAATGTTAGGGTGTAATGTTAGGTTTCTGTTGTTTCCACCCCTGATTGATAGACACTGGATATCCAGCGGATATGCCCAGGCAGTATATACAAATGTGAACAGTAGCCAGTCTTTCATTTAGTATTTCCTGCGGGGCACTCTTATCACGAGGATCAGTACCAGCCAACATTTTAGGTCAAGTTATTTTCCCTGGGTGTGCTTCAGAAATTACAACCTTTACACGAGCACAAGATCTCTGGAGTATCACAAAGGAAATATCAAATCCAATGGTAAAGCTAAAGTACAGTTTATTACCAACCTCTTTTTGTGTCCCTTATGTATAATGCGTCTGATCTGGGTATAACATCATATATTTGGCCCACTGAATTATAAAATGTTGGCAGTATAAGTTAAATGGATTTCAGTCATACACAAGAACATACAAACTCAAGCCCACATAGCACTTGATTGCTTAGTGTGTTCAAACCTGTCCTGATAAATGTCAAATGACGATGTTACTTTTACTCTTCCCTAATTTGTATATGCTCATTTCCTGCTCTTGTGTATTTAAACACACACTATCCAGTCAGAATCTTTCAAGTGTGGGTGGTGCTAGTGACGAGATCCACAGATTAGCCTCGTGGGAGTCTGAGTGGTCACATTGATAAGGTCCACCTGGTGCAGAGGAAATAACTCCCACAACATTTCAGTCCCATGAAGTAAAATGTCTGCCAAGTAACCCCTGTCATCCCATACATTAAACATACTTCATACTATAGTGCTAAAGGAAGTTAGATATTACATTTGTGTTTATAACTTTAACAATCAAAGTTATGCTCATCATTGCCTTTATTTATCTGATATTTATAAAGATGTACAAACATTATTTTTAAGATGAATAATGTGGTAAAATATGTATTTAAGCCTCAATATTAGCACCACTGTACATGCTTCCTATCTTAATGAGTGAACGTGAGGCTTGCTAGTTCCATACATTACAATAAACATGGCAATTAGCATTGATCCCTTGCACTTTGGAAATGGAAATTTAAAGTTTTATTTTGAGTTTTGCTGTTCTGTTTCTGACTGATTTGATTATGTGCACTCGCTCTATATAAAACTGACTGTCTTTGATTAACTTTAAAAAAAATCTCTATAAATGTCTTTATATGCCTTTATTTGAAATTGTTTGCCTGATTAACTGATTATCCTGATAATTATTCAAACCTTTGCTTCTCTTTCAGACAAATGCCATAAAGACCTCGAAATACAACTTCTTCACATTTCTACCTCTCAACCTTTTTGAGCAATTCCAGAGGATTGCCAATGCCTATTTCTTGTTTCTGCTCGTGCTCCAGGTATGGGACAAAAGACAAAAGAAATCCACTCTTTTACTTTAAAAATATTCTTTTTTCATTACAAGCAGTAATGTTCTATCCCATTTGGCCCTGGATGTGGAGGTTTAAGTTTTCTTAATAACACATTACAGTGGGAAACATCTGTAAAAAAACAGTAAAGCGGTTTGTTAACCAAACAGGATATAGATGAATCAAGTGCTCTGCATTTAAGGAAGTGTAGCGACCCCACAGGAAATTGCTTCATTGTGTTGTTTGCGAAACAGTCATGTTGTCCCACACTTGTCTTAAACTCACTCTAGAAGTTGTGTAAATCCATACTTCAATTCTGAGCTGTAAATTAACTTGTACTGTAGTAAATTATATAAATCAATAGAAAATGAATATATGAAAAAAAACTGTAGATTTTTTTGCATTGTGCTACTTATTTAAAAAAAACAAAACATAAAAAACAGTGTGTTTGATATTTCCAGGTTATTCCTGCCATCTCCTCTCTGTCCTGGTTTACTACAGTTGTGCCTCTGGTCCTAGTGCTGACAGTCACTGCTGCAAAGGATGCCACTGATGATATTGTAAGCATAGACTGTTTATTTTGGGGCATTACACTTTAGTTGGACACATGTACTGTAGGAAAACAAGACAAAAAGGTGGGCCAAGCCAGAAAGTGAACCAGGACCACTCTAATCTAGAGACCTATGAGGTCACCCTAAAATCCAATAAAAACATTTTAGATTAATGTTCCTTTGGATAAACTTGGGACGTGATGTGATTGTATGTGGAAAAAAAATCTATTTTTCAATCTTCCTACAACAGAGAAGTAAGAACAGTGTGTGTCTGTGCTCCATCCACTTAGGCCTCTTTTTTTTGCGGTACCTGAATTTTTAAACGTGTTAAGAATCAATGGATATCTTTGTTTTCAGTAAAGCTGTTTCTCACTCTCTACACGCCTACTGTGGGATAATCCTTGCATGTTTGTTTTATTCTTTCGAATTTGCTGTCTTTCACTTTGAGAGTTTAACTAAAATGACTTTTCAACAAACGTTTAGCTCTCATGTGTATGTTACTCCTTATAGTTACTGCCAAACCAACTGAGGAAAACAATGACATCATTGGTCAAACATTAGCTCAAACAAGACTCTTTTTGTTTCGCCTTCTTCTGATTCACAAAGATCCTCGCTGCTGTCAATCTGTTCCTTTGTACAGGTCACAAAGTTCAGGCCTTGGTCTAAGCAGGTACATGGCAACTAAACAGAGAAGGTCATAAAAAAACTGTTGAGAAAGTATGTGGTGAAAAAGGAAATTTTGACAAACCAGAAGAAACAAAACTGAAGTATTTCACAAATGCTTAAAGAGGTCAGAAGATAGTAAGTCTCTAAGCACAATATCAGAAAGTCCCTCAATCACAAGACATTGCATGTAACTAGAACATTCTCATTTTAAATTGTGTCGCATTGAGTCTTTGCCTTTTGTGTGTGTATGTGTTTCCAGAATCGCCACAGGAGTGACAATCAAGTCAACAACCGCAAAGTTCAAGTCCTTATTAACAGAAAGTGAGTGTGTCTTTCTTTAACAGTAAATATGACCATTTACAAGGCCTTTTTTAAAAACAAACTGAGTTATTACTCTTTCAACTGGACAAAAATGAATAAGAAGGTGATGTTTTAATTAATAAACCAGACCTGACAGCCATTGTAGAGGCTACAAGGTACAAGGTTTTCTTAAATAGAAACTGTCACGCTGAGTTGTATTAAAACCAAAGAGTCTGAATATAAAACATAGTAAAGGGTTCTGACTAAGACAGTTATACTTGACTAATTATACATACAGGAAGCAGTCAGGAAACACAGACGAGAAGAAAGGGCTAATACTAGTATGACCCTGGTGTTCAATGCCTATTTAAGGCCTTTTAGGAATCTCTTGGGCAGGTTCTTTTGTGACATAAGTCCAAGAGGGTAGGCAATAACATCTCTAAAAAGCACACACATACAGATTAAAATGCATGAAAGGTTCATAGTATAATATAATATAAAATAAAGTATAATTATTACAAAACTCTAAAACCTTAATTAAAACTATGTTGTTAATTATGTATTTTAAATATTGAAAGAGCCTGCACAAATCCTGTCAAACAAATACATATTACTTTTGTTTTTTCTCAGACTGCAAAATGAAAAATGGATGGATGTGCAGGTGGGAGACATCATCAAGTTGGAAAACAACCAGTTTGTCACAGTAAGCACTCATTCTGACACATTCTGTAGCAGATTCGTGACCTCATGTTTGGTTTGGGAAACTAAAGATCCCAGTTATAATAGATTGCCTCTTTCATATTTTCCTCAGGCTGATCTCCTGTTGCTCTCCAGCAGTGAACCACTTAACCTGGTATACATTGAAACAGCAGAACTGGATGGGTGAGTCTGCACTTTCTCATCTACATTGTTTCACTGACTTCATTTTGATATTTTTGTCTGCTCCTGTTGTGCCTCCTCCTCAGAGAGACCAACCTGAAGGTGAGACAGGCCCTTCCCGTGACTGGAGACCTTGGAGATGACATTGAAAAACTGGCAGACTTTAATGGTAAGCACACAACACGTGTACTTAATGACCTGCTACTTGTTACTCATTTGTGACTGAAGTGTTTTGCTTCAAGGCGAGGTACGTTGTGAACCTCCCAACAACCGCCTCGACCGCTTTACAGGAACACTAACATATGCTGGTCAGAAATACTCACTGGATAATGAAAAGATTCTGTTGCGAGGCTGCACACTGAGAAACACAGACTGGTGCTTTGGACTGGTGCTGTTCGGAGGTGTGTACGATATTAAAAGCGAAGTGACTGGAACTTTAATAGTGATAAAATATGTGAAACCTGTGATTTATAACACATAATCTTAATTGAGCTCTTACCTGTGACTGTGTATGCAGGTCCTGAGACAAAACTGATGCAGAATTGTGGAAAGAGTATATTTAAAAGGACCAGGATAGATCGACTGATGAATGTCCTAGTCCTCTGTGTAAGTGTTTCATTGTCATTGCTCATCTTTTGCACCATCTTCGAAGGCAGTTTTTGTTGGATTCAGTAGAGGACACATGTCAGATTTGATGCCCGTAAGCCAAATGTATCAGATGGAAATGTAGCAAGTAATTTGTGATAAAAACAAAACAGAAAAATAAAAAAATAAATATCCATGTTTTGGACTGCTGTGGCCTTTCAGCATTTTGAGTCTCACATTTTTGCGTTGTTGCAGATTTTCGGTTTCCTGGCATTCATGTGCACGGTGCTGGCCATTGGAAATTGCATCTGGGAACTAAATGATGGCTCACAGTTTACAGTGTTTCTTCCTCGACAAAATGGCACAAATGCTACTTTCTCTGCCTTCCTCACCTTCTGGTCATATGTCATCATTCTCAACACTGTAGTGCCCATCTCTCTCTATGTCAGGTAATGAATAAACATTTTAAAATAGACAATTCTGTTATTATAAAACAAAAAGGAAGATGTAGAAACACCCTGTTTTCCACATTTGGATAGTGTGGAGATAATTCGACTGGGTAACAGCTTCTACATCGAGTGGGACAGGAAGATGTATTATGTAAGGAAGGACACTCCTGCTGAAGCCCGAACCACCACACTAAACGAAGAGCTTGGTCAAATCAAGTACGTCTTCAGTGACAAGACAGGAACCCTAACCCAAAATATTATGACCTTTAACAAATGCTCCATCAATGGCAAAACATACGGTAAGAAATGTGTCTAACTCTTCACTCATAGAGATACAGATCAGATGTGTTACTTTACATTAGTAATACGTCAGTTAGTGAAAGGATCCTGTTCATTATTTGTAAATACAACATCAAATATGTATTGTATATGTATTCAATGTATTCTTAACTTATTTGTTCAGGTGATGTTTATGACTACATGGGCCAAAGACTTGAAATCACTGAGGTGAGTACATGAAAAGTAAACAGTATATCTATCAAACTGCTCTTGTTATTAACATGAGCATTTTTTTCAATGTCTATTTTTTTATTTGTTAGTCCTCCTTTATTGCTTTTCATTTTCATTTCCTTTTTTTTTTTCATTGTCTTTTGTTTTCTTGCAGCAAACCGAGACGGTGGACTTCTCCTTTAACCCTCTTGCTGACCCTCGGTTTCAGTTTCATGATCATTCGTTGGTGGAAGCGGTCAAGCTGGAGAACCCAGAAGTCCATGCCTTCTTCAGACTGCTGGCCCTTTGTCACACAGTAATGGCTGAGGAAAAAACAGAAGGTGTGGAGTTAACTCATTTCTGACAACCTGATAAAAACCAGGACACAATTAAAAATAACTCAAAACAATGTTCAAAGTGATTATATGGAGACATAAAATGACCTGATTCTTCTTTAGGAGAGCTTGTTTACCAGGCTCAGTCTCCAGATGAGGGAGCTTTGGTAACAGCAGCCAGAAACTTTGGGTTTGTCTTCCGCTCACGAACACCTGAAAGTGTCTCCATTGTGGAAATGGGACAGCCACGCACTTATGACCTCTTGGCTATCTTGGATTTCAACAATGTCCGCAAAAGAATGTCTGTCATAGGTGAATTATCATAAACACATTCTTTGAAGTACAGTTTTACACTTTTTAAGATTATATGTGTCTAAACTTTTTTAAATGCATATTTTTTTTACAGTTCGGGGTCCAGAAGGAAAGCTTTCTATTTACTGTAAAGGTGCAGACACCATTATTTATGAGAGACTGCACCAGTCCTGTAGTAAGCTCATGGACGTCACCACGGAGCACCTCAATGTCAGTATAACAGATTATAGTAATATACAGCTATTTTAAACATCTAATTCTCTTCTACAAAAATGTATTAGTATGTCTTATTATTAATATTAGCCATTAAAATATGAATACAGTTTTCCATACTACACTCCAAAATTGCCAACTCTAGTTTTGCCCATAACATAACCTATGAAACTTATATCTTTTTCAATTTAAGAACAACAGCTGTATCCTAGCTCTTCAGATTTCAATATGTCAGTTTGTTTTTATTTTCTGGACTAAATGTAAACAGCTAAAAATTCCATGGGCTTGAATGTGTATCCAGTTGTTCTGAGTTCATCCTTATATGTACATGCATGTTCCCTGACAGGAGTTTGCAGGGGAGGGGCTTCGTACTCTGGCCTTGGCCTACAAGGATTTAGATGAGGAATACTTCAGCCAGTGGCAGCAGCGTCACCATGAGGCCAGCACTGCACTAGACGACCGAGAAAACAAACTGGACCAGCTCTATGAGGAGATAGAGAAGGATCTGCTGGTGGGGACCACAATGCTTATTAACAGCTGAGTCTACCAATAACAGATTTGATATATCCATTTTAATGTGACTAATTCTTGTCTTGTGTATGTGTTCAGCTGCTTGGTGCAACAGCGATTGAAGATAAGTTACAGGATGGAGTCCCTCACACCATCGAGCAGCTCTCTAAAGCAGACATTAAAGTTTGGGTTTTGACTGGTGATAAGCAAGGTATTTTGGTTTTTTTTTTTTTAACTATAAACCAAAATTTTTGCATTTTTTAACTGCAAATTGATTTTTGATGAAGTCTAAAACCCTCACCTTTGCAAGACATACATGTGTACTGATCAATTAACAGTGGACTGTTTACTGCTCACTCATTAATTTTGTCATATTGTGGCAGAAACTGCTGAAAACATTGGTTACTCTTGCAACCTACTGCGGGAGGAGATGAATGATGTTTTTATCATCTCGGGAAACTCACCAGAGGAAGTTGGGCAGGAACTGAGGTCAGTGTTCAAAATTAGTGTTTCTGTACTGGCTAGACATATTAAAATCCAGATTTGTGATGTTAAATATCTGTGTTTTTTGTCAATCAGAAATGCAAAATCATCTATGAAACCAGATGCAGCTGAAGATTCAGTTTTTCTGCCAGAAAATTCTTGTGGAAAAGGAGTTAAAGTGATGATAGATGAGGTGGTTAATGGAGACTATGGACTAGTCATCAATGGACACAGTCTGGTACACAGTCTACTTCAGTGCACTGTTATGTTATGGTTTGTATGCCTCAAAATCCCTAGATTTGGCTTTGTTTTTTTGTTTTTTTCAGGCGTATGCTCTGGAGCGTAGCATGGAGCTGGAGTTCCTGAGGACGGCCTGTATGTGTAAGGCAGTGATCTGTTGCAGGGTCACTCCACTGCAGAAGGCTCAGGTAGTGGAGCTGGTCAAGAAGTACAAACAGGCGGTCACACTGGCAATTGGAGATGGAGCCAATGACGTTAGCATGATCAAAGGTATCAGTACTTTTTTGTCTAATAAATATCTGTGTCATTTTCTTTTTTTAGTCACTAATTCAACCTGTTTTCTACCACTTATTTTTACTGGTTGTAAAGAGTAACTCTCATCTCAGACGTAAAACATCATATGCACCTAGACACAAACAACCAATCACACTTTAGCCACTTTATATAATTATTCACCTAGTGCCAGGTGGGTGAGCAGAGAAAAACCCCAGTAGCACTTGCTGCGAGGCAGGATTACTAAACACTTCAGCACTATGCAACCCCTATTTAACTGAATAGTTCAGATCACGTCTTTTAACCAACAATTTAATTACTTAAAAAAACAGAACCCCCATTAAAGACAGTATTTTCTTCTGTGGATATGTTATTTCAAAAGACGAAAAACAAACAAACAAATCTGCTTGCCTTTGGTTTTACCAAGAAGTGTTTAATGCTTGGTGCCTGTGTACCCACATCATTGTGAACATGTTGTTGTATCCACCCACTCAGCGGCTCACATTGGCGTGGGCATCTCTGGTCAGGAGGGCATGCAGGCTGTGTTGTCCAGTGACTACTCCTTTGCCCAGTTCCGTTTTCTGCAGCGCCTCCTGCTGGTGCATGGACGATGGTCTTACTTAAGAATGTGCAAGTTCCTGCGCTACTTCTTCTACAAGAATTTCACATTTACATTTGTACACTTCTGGTATGCATTCTTCTGTGGCTTCTCTGCTCAGGTAAGATGTGATAGAATGGGTCTATTTATGTATATCCTTTGAAGAGAAATATTTTTTTTATTTTGTTTCTGACTGAACAAAACAAATGTTAAAGTAATTACAAAAAGATTAAACTGACTATAAATAGAGACCCAAGAGTGAAGAGCTGAAATATACTGTTGTGTTGACTTTCAGACAGTGTATGATGAGTGGTTCATCACACTCTACAATCTGGTTTACACAGCTCTGCCTGTGCTGGGAATGAGTCTGTTCGAACAGGTAACAGTATATTTGTAACTTCATAAATAAATAATAATGATACATGACTTACAGAAGTCAGAACAATACAAATTGAAAGTGTTAACGAAAAGGACATTTTACATGTGCACCTCCTGTTGGTCAGGATGTGAACGACGTGTGGAGTTTTCAGCATCCTCAGCTGTACGTTCCTGGTCAACTTAACCTCTACTTCAGCAAAAAGGCTTTTTTCAAGTGTGCCCTTCATAGCTGCTATAGCTCCTTGGTGCTTTTCTTCATTCCCTACCTCTCTATGCATGACACAGTGAGGGATGATGGGAAGGATGTGGCTGACTACCAGTCATTCGCCCTCCTCACCCAAACCTGCCTGATGTGTGCTGTCACTTTCCAGGTAGATTATAAGTGTCTTTTGCTGAATCTTGTGTTTTGCATATTATGTCAAATAACATTGTACGGGTTATGTTTATATGTCTGCAGCTGGGCTTTGAGATGTCCTACTGGACAGCTGTGAACACAGTCTTTGTGTTGGGCAGCCTGGCCATGTACTTTGTTGTAACCTTCACTATGTACAGCAATGGATTGTTTCTTATGTTACCTTCTGCATTTTCTTTCATAGGTAAGTTTTGAGTACGGAGATGCTTTATTTAAAAAGAGGACTTTATGTTTCATTTTCTCCCAGTGGTGAATGCTCAGTGTTTCTCCTAGTAACAACTGTGTCTATGTAGGAACAGGCCGAAACGCACTTAACCAGCCAAACATTTGGCTGACCATTCTCCTTACATCCATCTTGTGTGTTCTTCCTGTGATTACCCACCGCTTCTTGATGATTCAGTTGTACCCCACTATCAACGATAAGGTACTCATTGAGCCAGTGTGCACACATACTCAATGCTTTACCATGACTCTCTCTCATGCCTTTGTTGTGTTCTTAATTTGTTCTGTTTGCCCAAACCTTAAGGTGATGTTTAAGGTGAGACAGGCCAGAGCAGCACCTCCCCCTCCAACTCGTCGTGCACGCATCCGCCGCACCAGCTCACGAAGATCAGGCTATGCCTTCTCACATGCACAGGGCTATGGTGACCTAGTGACATCCAACAGGTTCCTGCGGCGCCCTGCCATATCACACCCCTCTGGTTTTACACATGCAGGTCGGACCACCACAGGCTTCAGCCCCATGGGCCGCTCTGCAGGATACAGTCCCACAGGACGCCCTCAAAACGTCAAGGTCAATAATGTGGAGGTGACGTCGCTGCAGATGTACAGGACTATTGGAGATCCCACTCTTTGACAATAATTTTTTGTGGTATTATGGAACTTGGTCAGTAATGAGCAATGAGTTAAAGACCCTTCTGGGATTTATGCTCACAAGATAACCTCACATTAAAGCAACTTTATGTATTTTTTTTACCCCCAAAATATGGAGCCTTAAGATCATTATAACAATAGCATTATATTGATTTTGATCAATCAATTGAGTTTCTTGAGTGGGTATAAATCCTGACTAGTTACATGGTGTTGCTTTAAACAAGTTACATGGTGTTGCTTTAAACACTTGTATCTGACAGCTTATTTAAAATCACTAAACTCAAGTTAACATTTCTGCAAGCAATATGTGTGACATATTATATATAGAGAGAGACATATTCCTTAACAACATTGCTGGGTAAGGATTAATGTTCATGACTGGGAGATGAGTAACAGAAAACTTTAATCTCAAAGCTGTAGTATGTCATCTTGTTTACAGACTGCCCACATAAACCTAACAATGGGAGTCCACATTCAAAAATCTTTTTTGGTCTGAGGAAATAGCCAGCCGAGTTGCACAATTTAATTTTGTACCTAAAGTGTTTTTTAAGCATTTGAATATTTGTATTTTACACAAATGTAATTACCATGTTGGCATTGTCATGTGTCAGAATGAATTAAAGTGACAGGCTTGAATTTATTTAGAATGTTTATGCAAGGTAAGAAAGATAGGATTTTCATGTCTCTGAAATCATTCAGTTCAATTATAACAATTATAGTGTTTAACTAGTGACAGGATTGCCCAAACGTTTCCAAAATCTCATGGTATCCATGAAAATAAAGCCTTGATATTATTATTTAATTGAGCAAATTCAGTAAACTTTTTATATCTGGCGTTTGTGACTCAATTGCCCAGTTTTTAGATGCTGAGATATTAAATGAAGTTATATTGCATTTATAGAAAAAAAAATGTCACTGTAGGCTCAGTTAATTTGTTTAGTGTTTCCATGGTACTTTCCTGCATAAACTGAAGCCATCGTTCATGTTTTGTATTTATATATAATTGCATGACAATCTATATGTGAACATGCAAAGGACTGAGGAGCTGAAACTGTAACAATATCTGGATTATTTTTCCTTATATTTTTTCTGTTAATCTTTTATAATAATGATTTTGTATCATTTTTTACTGCAATAAATACATAAATAAATATCCTGAACAATATTCTGTGGAATGCATAGTTTTGTCTTGGTTTTTTGGGTTTTTTTTTTGTTTTTGGTTTTTTTTGCCATGGCATGCCTTGCAATTGCACCCTTTTAGCGGCAGATGGGGTAGTAAGACTTGAGTCCAAACATGATGCACGCGTCCAAAGCTTATAATTATTACAACATATTTATGTCTTTATATACAGTTTTGTGAGCATATATTAGTGCTTTTAGATTTTATATTAAACTTATCATTTTGTGGACTTTGCCCATGCAGGCATTCTCTAAGTGACTGTTGGGTCTTAAGGAACTATTTTTTTCAATACATTATAATGAATTTCTATATACAGTCAAGGTAAGCCTTAAAGGCCCTTAAAACCCCAAAACTATTTGGCAAACTTAAACATTCAGCATGTGTCTGAGTTCAGAAAATGAAAGTTTGCTGCCCTCCTGCGACCGAAACATTCGCACTGACGTTCAGTGGTGATGCATTTAAGTAATGGCAAATAAGTCGATTTAGATAAAAATAGAACAATAATAAATGACTGAGTTACTTGCAGAACCGTGTAGTGCATTCTCGCGTTCGAGTGTTATTCATTACATTAATTGAAACCATTTATTGAGATGTGAATTATTGATTCACTTTCTCCTCATCCACGCTCGAAGACGTCAATACACAGATTTCCCATTATCCTTAAATGCGGCACGGGCACCAGACTGCCTTACATTGTTAACGTTGATTTCTTCCATTCAAGCCAACATTTTGTCTTACACCAGACAAACCTGGGCTCCCACAAATCTCGGCTAAGATTTTCGCTGCGGGAGACGCACCGGTATCCTACTGTAAGATAACTTACAGTTTATTCATCCTTTTACATCTTTAACTCAAAGTAATCTTACTGAACACGTTGGTAATGTTAATGTTGACCATTCAAATATTTTGGACTGCAGGGTTTATGTTTGCATTGTAGCTAGTCGCTTGTTATTTGGGAAAATTCAGAGGTGTGGCTTTCTCAGGCGTGAAATGCAGGACCGAGTGTGCTTATTCTAACAAAAAACTGGGTTAGACACCTGTCCAGGTCCCTCCAGGTCATATTTAAAAAAGATAGGCTAACGTTGACTTCACTCAGCAGTCATTTTCCTTGCGCTGAGGAGGAGGCGGAGTGCGTTAGCGCAGCTGTGTTTCCCATGGCTACACCAAGCTTTACTGTGGGTTATTTACACTCCCGATCAGTCCACGGTGACATGCGAGCGGCTATAATACTGCTACCATTACTCCGACACTAGTTCCAGCTTATTGAGTCAAAGAGAAGCTGTGGAAATGAAACGGGGCCAGTCGTAAGGAAGAAAGATCAGCTTTTAGGAATCGTGACGTCGCCCTTTAGTCGAGGTGCACAGCTCACTCAGTTTCCTTTTGTTGACTGACTGACGCTTACCTTCTCGGAGCAACTCACCCAGACTAAAATTGTTGCTTTTACTCTGACAATTGTTTCCACAAGCCTTCCCAACATGAGGAGGGTTGTTGGTCGTCACCTCGCCCAGACTGGAGGCTGCTGGTAGGGATGGTGTCGAGCTGAGGAGCCGCTTCGGACGACGAGCCTGCGGTCAGGAGCTGCAAGCAAGTGCCCGGGCACCATGACTGTCTTCAACCAAGAAAATGTGGAGGAATTTTATGAAATTGGTGACGAGCTGGGAAGGTAAGATTTCTCCTGTCTGGCTATATCTTCTAAACTTCCTGTAGCTTATTTTACTTTTAATGTATGTTAGTTTGTTTTATTTAATGTAAAGTGCAGTGTTTAAGGTGGATGGGAGTGTCTACTGGGAATAATACCACTGAGTAAGTCTTGTGCTGAAGGAATTAGTGCCTGTAAAATTTAGCCTTTAACCTTAGTCTTTCTATATGGTTAAAATGTAGCTATCAACATCCTAGTTTGAAAATATTTCTAAAGCCATGCAAAGTACTCATCCAAGCATGGTGCTGGCTGTTCACTAGACCCTAGTACATGCATCCCCCACTAGAACTGTCTCTGATAGGAGCTGATTAATGCAGCTCATAATCTATCAACGTCAGTGATGAAGAGGTTAGCGCTGGTGACTGTAGTCTTCTTTCTTGGAGATTTATTACAAGCGGCCTGTGCATTGACTGTTTTATTGTGCATCTTTAGGAGGAAATTATTTACATCAGCTTAGCCTGCTTCAGTCTAGTCAAAGGTGAATAACATCAGCCTGTCTGAATTCAGATTTTCCGGTTCTTCAGGTTGTTTCACGTATGGGATATTGCAGAGCAGAGCGGTAACATAAAGAGCACAGAGAAAGCTCCATATTCTTTGAAGTCTGTGCTTTATTTAATTAAACACTGGACAAACTGGCTGCAGTTTACTGTTAAATAAAATACATATTAGAGAAGGTTGGAAAGGAGACATTTATCCTTTGAGCAGATCAAAGCAGAATACATGAGAGGATTCCAGTGGCGACAAACATGACTGTCAGAAACATGGAAAAACATCTCTACGTGCTTGTAGATATCAAAGTGACACATGTGCAGCCATTTGTTTCTGCTCACCACGGCTAGTCTGACTGTGCTCTCAGGGCTCACCTCTAAGCACTGTGGGGGAGAGCTGAAGTTGCTGTACCTGCTTCACTATGATGTTGCAGTAATAGACACGACTCACAGCTTTGTCTAATGGGATTGAATTTCTGGCTGCAGGTAATGAGGCTGCTGTGTGAGTGATAGTTTGTATTTGATCATCTTGGATGTGGTTCATATCCTGAGTGGTGTTGGGGTTAAACCATCATTATCAAATGATTGTTTCTTAATTTCACTTTTTAACAAATCAGCTAAACATTGCAGTACTGCAATTTTTCATATATTTCAATTCAACCCAAAGTATATGACAGTGTGTGAATGTTATTATAAATTCTTGGCATATTTAAGGCCTTGTGATATTAGCGTTGAATTCGACAGAAGCTTTGCATTCCGTGCTTTTCCCCACGTCTATAAAATTAAATAAACGAGAACAGTGAATGCAAGATTTCGCAGTCAGAGATTTTTTTTCCTGACACTGATAGTGTGAAGTGTTTGGTAGAACTGAAGAAGGGGATAACCTTCACTGAACAAGTATGCATTTTAAAATGATAAGCTGAAGGGAGATGCTAAACATTCCAGCCAGTCTTGCTGAAGGAGACTTGATGATTCTCAGTGTTGCTTTAAGGTACCTTGATTAAATGGCTTTATGGTTCAGGCCAACTTTTCCAGCCTCATCTTTACGGCATATAGCACAGATTTTGCAGTGAATTGTGGCAGAAAGCAGCAATAAGAGCTATTAGAGGTGTGAGAGGAGCTGCCAATCAGAGACCTCCTGGTGTCAGCGCGGGCTCGCTGTGCCTGAGCCTGTGGGCCAAGTGGAGCTGCAGAGAACAAAGTGTGATTATCCAAGTGCAATGGTGGTCAAATGGCCAGTTAGTCTTTTTTCTCAGAGCCATGTTATTAGTGCGATCAGTGTTGAAACTGCTTCTGCAGGTCTTCTTTAAAAAGCTTCCTCCAATAGTCTCTACTTATGTAATAAATTCACAGATAACAGGAAAAGGTTCACCTAATATCAGGTGTGAATTACACAGGAAACACGGGTAGTTTTCTTCCACGTATCATTTCGTTATGATACTTGGTAAAATAAGCCTTACCCATGCAGATAAGAGGTCCTATACTTTTTTACCTTCTTTATCATTGCTATTTCTGTTTGGTTGACAATGTCACAACTTACTGCCAATAGCATGGAATTTTTATAGAGCTGAGACAATCAACAAGGTAAATAATGGGCATTTCTGACTTTCTTGATGTTGTAAGTGACTGTTGGACACCGTTTACTTTTTGTCTCTGTTTGCATGTTTGTCTTAAGTCAGTGACTTGGCAACTTAGAGGATGGACCAAGACTTACTTGACTGAAAAGAGTTGCACAGGGCACTTTTCATGTTTTTTCTGCATTATTATGGATGTTGCATAGCTCTTTTCAGACTTTTGTGTGTGCAGAGAGTTTGAAAATGCAAATTAAATTACCATCATCCAACTGGTACTGCATTAGGGTTATTACTCTGCAAAAAAAGCCTGCAGAAAAATGTCAATGAATACAAAATGGGATTAAATGGAGGGATTTTGCATAGGTTCCTGTATTAAATGGTGATTTCCTCTTTGCTTGAGATGAGAAAGCATAATCTGTGTGTAGTCAATTCAAGTTAAATCTACAGCACAGCAGTTTTATCAACATGCTGACATCATCTTTTGAATACACCATGGGCTTATAATGCCATGCACGAGACCCTGCCCCTTCTACTGACCTAGTTTCCCCCCCTGCCCTGGTAGCATTATTTGGCGTTGACGCAGCCTGGGTAGCAGGAGTGGCCTTGATGAGGCCTGCCACTCACGCACCCCCTAACCGCCTCACCCCACCCCCATGACCCCTGGGAACAGCAGCTCTGTCACATCAGTGCCACAGGATCATGGCGTGACACTCCACAGTAAACGTCCTTTACTTGTCTTTATTTTAAAATGGTCTTCAAATCCTGTAATATTTTATTTAATATTGTTTAATCATCAATAGATATCACTACATTTTGAATCTAGCAGAATTTCTATGACATAATAATGGTTTTATGTCGGCCAGTATACACAGTAAACAATGATTTGTTTTATTTATTGTGAACTTTATCAAGCCGAGTATTAGTATTAGTCATAGAGGGCTGATGCTACTCTACACTAGGATCCTCATGTAAGACAGGGCTGAACAGTGCAAAGAAACACCACTTTTTCATTTTGTATTGCTTAACTTACTAACTTCTGTATTTAATTTTTTCCTCCTCTGCGTCCATGTCACGGAGGCCAGCTCGGCCCTGTAGCTGACATAAGCCTAGCGATTACGTTAGTTACACTCGTCAAACTGTCATCAGCGGACAAGTCAAATTAAAATCTGACTCATCTGGAATGTTCTCAAGTCCAGCCTAATGAGTTATTTTCAATTAATCTCTGCCGTCAGCGGAGGATAATTGGAACCCCGCCAACTGTGTTAGCAGGTGAATGGCAGGGGTGTCACGCTCCTCTGTGTGTCCATTGGGGAGAGCAGAAATCCTTTACAATGTGTTAGGACAGGAGTGCAGCCAGCCGAGGGTAAACGGAGGGTTGTAATCAGTGGGCTAAGAGGAGTCTGTACTGTAGAGGCAGTTGTGTTAATTGTTTATTAAAGAGGAAACACTTATGTATTGCACCAGAGCAACTCTTAATTATGACTGAGGGAATTTTCTGATTTGTGATGGTGATGTTTGAAGTATGTTGAGACAAAAAAAAAAAAGACAAAAAGACATGATGTAAGGTGAGTGAAGCTTCTAAAATCCAGGCAAGATTTGCTGTTGACAATAGATCAAACAATCAATTTAAATTAAAACCCAGGACACTAAGGTCTTCAAAAGGTAAAAGCCTTTATCATTGCATATCTGTTCATTTATAAACCCGTTTCAGCTCTTAGGCCTTTGTGAGGGCAAACGTGAGTTTTTTTTACCTGTTTGGGAGTAATCCCTTCACTGAAGAGTGCCAGAAGGACACCATTTTACAAACTTTTTATATCCAAGTAGCTCTCCTCCATGTCATACTTTGCTTAGTTTAAAGACCAATGTATCTTAGATGTTTTGGCCTATGAACATATTTTTAGTTTTACTATTGTTAATAATTTTTGAAAATGCATGAGTGAAAATAAAAACTATTTTCAAGCCACACTCAGTATGTTTTCTGTGTTTCTAAGAATTTGGAACATTAAACATCAGCACTTTGGTGTGTGTAAAACTAATTACATTTTAAAAAGTACCAGCCTGGACAAATGAAAAGCCTAGTCACAGAGCATTAGTATTTGCATATCTACCTCTTGTTTTATTTTCAGGTGTTTAATAACCTCTGCATATTGCCTTTGTAAGGCCCACTAAACCAGTTGGTGCGTGTCCTGATTTTCCCTGAGTCATGACAGTTTATGTTGTCGAAACCTGACAAATGTCAGTTTCGCTGCACATATAGAGGCCCAGCTGAGGAAAACGAGGGCAAAATAAAGCACAGTTGATGGATGAATCAGCGAAAGTGCCAGCAGTTCCTCTACCTCCCCAGCACCACTCTCTATTAGATGTCACGCACTTTGACCACTTCCCTTTGTCAAAGCTACACCATAGTAGTCCTTCAGCTCAAATGAGCAAATCTATATGAATGATATAATAAAGGAAATGAAACATGCACAACTTTGTATGTCATGTTTAGAAAGGTTCTCAGTAATGACTTTGAATGTTATTTTCTCTCATGAGGCATATTAAAAGTTTGTGCAGAAAAATTGTTGCAATTGATAGAGAATAAATTATTGTCTTGAAAGAATAACTCCAGCTGGGACATATTTTTCTTTATCAGTTGGTTGATGATGCTTCTGCTATCAAATGAAAATCATCATGCTGTGTGAACTCCTTTATTGTTTTAATGCGTCCACTAGTATGTCTTAAATCTCTCCCAGGTTCACTCCTCTGGTGAAGACTGGAGCTCCAAATGTTAGGGATCATAACAGCTCTGAAGATGGTTAAACAAGGCTCTCACCTCTGGCTACCTCTAAGCACAATGTACGCTTTGTAGGACGCCTTAAACCTTGGCGCTGGGGGAGGTGAATGACATTCCACCAACAGTTTCAATGACTTTATGGTGGTTACTAGACAAGGGCAAACACCAGCTCATTTAGTTTCTGTCAGAAACCTGTCTGTCACTTCTACAACTTACTTTAACAAATTTGTATGTGTTTTTCTGTTAAGTTAACCTTAACCTTGTCAAATGTCAGTGTCAGTTTCAAAATTAGAGCTGCTCATCTTTTCTGTCTGCTGTAATTCCTGTTGTAGCCTCTGTTGTCAGGGGAAATATTGTTTTGTAATTGTGAGGCACTCAGAAAACTTGATTATGCTGACTATATCCATATCTGCACAACAACACAGACACGCACATCTTACACCCACCAGGATTATCTACCACTCTCTTCCTTCTTTCAACCAGCACACGTTGCCTTGCTTAGTATCTGATTCCTGTTGCCGTGGTTACCCTTCCGCTGTACACAAAGGCATGGTGGTTGCATAATGTTTTTCTGCCTGTGCAGTTTGTGGCCCACACTCCAGCTGAGTGGGCAGGGAGCGCTGAGAGCTGCCCTCCCACACTCCGCTCCATGCTAATGAAAAGCTTGGCCTCAACAGGGAGTTTTCACACCAAATCATATCTGGCAGGCAGTGGGCTTCAGACTACTACTAACCCTAACGTTGCCTTGTTGCTTATCTGAGAGAGGGTTGAGTTTATTATTCTCACCTTGGTAATGTCAGCCTGAGGTAACTGATTTGTAACTGTTGGTCAAGTTTTCAGTTACTTCCAATACAAATGCATGGTGTAGAAGTTGGTTGAATAAAAATATTGAGCATAGCATTAGTTCAGTCATCTAACCCAGAGGTCATTGTCATGTTACTATTTATGCAACTTGATCGTCTACACAATAGGCTATAAGGTATAATATAAAAAAGATATTATTAATATTCTAAAAAACAAACAAAAAAAAAAAACATTAAAGACATAAAGTAGAAATAATTGGTCACTTTTTCATTAATATCACGTTGCTTTGTCATGTCCAGTTATGGAGGAGTACTGTTATGCTTAATGTGCACTGTGTTGGACTTTTTAGTTAATTAATTGGAGAAGTTTTTAAGAACAGTGTGTAGTAAATAATGCAGCCTATTGCGTTCAGTGAAAGAAACTGTATAATATTGTTAGTCCCTATTTTTGTGCCGGGGAAGAGGATGGAAAACAAGTCTGACCCAGTTTCACTAGTTGCCAGTTAAAATATGCTGTGGTAGTTACCTTTGATAATATGGATATGATACAAACCACTGCAAAAGGAATAGTTAAGGACAGCAGTGAATGATTCTTATTGGAGCTGATGGCTACAGCAGAGCTGTCCTTCTCTGCTTCTTGGCCCTTCTTTTTGCTCCAAGTGCCAAATAATTTAGCAGCAATCAGCAGAGATTGTTTTGATATCCATTAAGTATTAATGTTTAATTTATTAGGCAGAATGAATCACTAAGTGTTCAGTCAGTCTTTTCCTTTGTTATCCAAGATCATGCCAATCATTTTCAATGACAGCTGCTGCTTTCAGTTCTTTGTGTACGTAGAACAGGACACCGCTAGTGCGTCATTGGAGTAAAGAAGTGTAAAAAGACGACTAGCCAGTGGACCAGAAGCAATCTTTACAGTTTTTTCATGTGAGATCAAGTCAGGTTAAAAAATGTTTTCCCTTCACTCATCAAGAGCTCAATGTGAGATGAAACTTGCCAGCCTTTCTCCTCTCTCTTTCAGACTGTCACAGCGATGAGTGAGACTATCAGCCAATCACTGAGCTTCATAAAAGCTGCTTTGTCACAAAGCTGACTGAGTTTTGACTCGTGCCAGATTATTGCACTACCTCACATTTTATGCTCTTTTTACACTCTAGATTGGTATTTAATGAGGGCTAATCTTTTGGGGCTTGTCAGACCATAAAGCTGATTTACTTTTCAATATATGCACATTAAATTATGCATTTAAAATTAAGAAAGTTAAGACTATATTTTGAGACTTTGCTCAGGCACAAACCAAAATGAACACAAAACTCAAGCTTGCTGTTCACACCAAATGATAACTAAACTGTTGGTGTGATCACACTCACTTGAATACCACTCTCCATCAGCCCATGTGCACCAATATCAGATTGGCCTGAGAGAGAAAACTGTGTGTGCCTTTGAGAGGGCGCCTGCTATTGTGCGTGACACTTTTCAGCTTTTCATCACCCTCTCCTATTTCACACTACTACAGAACGCAGCCAATCAATAGCTGGCTCTGAGAAGTGAAACAGAGAGGATCATAGTGAAGAAACTGTATTTCTGTTCCTAGAAAGTTGTTGGTCAGTTCTACTACAAAGTTGGATTATATTTGTAGTGTCAAGCCTGTGTTCAAATCAATACTGTAACCATCTTTTTCTCTCCATCTGTTGAAAGTAGGCCTGTTATTATACCACAGGAAAGCGACCGGGGGTGGCATGTATTCATCAGATGTGAAAATGCATATTACATTATACTCAGCTGCTCACTATTTAAGGCCTGTAATGTATAGATGGATTATAGCAGGATTAAGGCCAAAGATTAGAAGGATACTTTCTCTTAGCATCTCAGTCTATAGCCAGTGTCACCGCTTGGTCATGGTTCAAATAAATGCTCCAAATGGTACAAATGGTACAAATGGTAAAACACCACCTTATTTTCTGCATCCCCGAGTGGTAACAATGCAGATCTATAAATGGGATGAAGCAGCTGGAGTGTGTGTTGATACAGCTCTCATAGGGAAAAGCAGATTTTGCAGCAGGTATGGTGTGTGTACGTGACAGAGAAGTGTCATCTCCAGCGAGTCTGTCAGCCCAAGCTGTGCCAAACTCGCTGCGCTGACGACTTCAGCTTTAGCTTGAGCTTGTTATCACCTTGTTCTCACCAAAGACACTGCCTTTTAACTTCTGTGTTACTGCACTCGATCAAGACATTACATCTTTTTAATGTTCGGCAGTTGTGCTTTTACTCGCCCTGCCTGTTTGCTTTTAAGACTAATTTTCCATTAGATGATTGTTGTTTCCATTTAGTGAGGAAAGGCCAGTCAGACAAGCTCCTTTGACAGTGAGCCAACTTCAGGGCTCAGTCTTTTGGCACAAACTAATTTAATTATCAACCTCCTATCAAACTCTTTTTTTTTTTTTTTTTTTGAAAAAACCCACATTATTCATCACATATTTTCCAATTATTCCATAAAAAAGCAGAAATACATTTTGCGAAAAAATACTTTGTATTATACTTCAATCACTTAGACACAGCTTTATCTAGTATTTGTCATTAAGAGAGAGTTGTTTCATTACAAAATATTTTAAATTAATAAAGTCTGGCTATTGTTAGTTTATTAGCTAATTACTTTGACTTGCAGGAAAACTATTTACAGTGGTCTTTCTGTTTTGAACAATTTACAAGGTACATTTAAATATGGAGAAACCAGCAACATCACAGGAAAAGTGTAAGAGAATAATAAATGTATATGACATAGATATTGGTGATAGGACAGACTTGAGAAGTATTTTCACAAAGATGGCCGTCCAGCTCTGAAAGGCCCAAACAAGCCTCTTGAGCCTTTGCTACGCTAACAGCTTCTTTTCACTCATCTCTTCCTTCCAGTCTAACAAGTAGGTCAAAAGTGAGAGGCCTGGTCTGTGCTTTAAACACAACAAAGGGAGCAAAGCAATTTGATACCGCAGACTATCAGGGATTTTCAGTGCACAGGGGCGAGCTGCTCTTTGAAACAGCCTCCCTGCCCGTGTTTTTCGGTCCCGAGCAGGAGGCTACTTCTTTGCCTGCTCATTATTTGTGTCTCTGCGTCTCTGGTTTGTTCAGCAGCATGCGTGCGAGTCAGTGCTCTGCTCGAACACCCCTTGAGAATAAAAGGTATTTCCCAAATATCTTCTGTGAGTAAGTAAACATTAAATGGTCGGTCTATAGAGGGAATCCACTGTCAGCGCTGGTTAAGTCAGCACAAGAGACGTCTCAGATTCCCCCAGTGAAATTTAACCAGGCTTAGGGTGTTTCAATTCACTATTGGGTTTGGCTCCCTTTCCTGAATTACCAGTGGGGAGAGTGTTCACTTGAACTGCTGCCATTTTCCCTTGTTTTTATCTGTGCAGATGGTGTTTTTAGGGCTCACTTTCTTCTCTTTTTATTTTTTTTAGGAGAAGTGTTACTGGTTCACAATATATAGATGCCTGCAGCACAGTAGTAAAATGTACCATTGTTGCAGTATTGGCTTGCCCACATGACAACAAAATGAAAAAATCTAAATTGAAAAATTTGTTTTGTGTTCCTAAATACAAAATTCAACAGATATCAAATATGGCATAAAAGTCTAATTTTGCAGCCCTATATGAGGAGGCACAACCTTTTGATTTTATAACAATACTCACCGACAAAGAGGATCTTCTTCCATTCATATAAGATAGACTCATTGGCTGGTTTGTTTACATGGCTTGTCAACATTGAATCAAGAGTGGTGCAAAACCCTAGAGGGAAAATGTATATTCCATCGCAGGCTACGTCTTATTACACAGTAGGGGCAGTAGGGGTTTTGGCTACTGCAGATTTAACAAAGACAAAGCAAATTTTCCACTTTATATGTAAATTACAACAAAAACGCTCTAAAGTAAATGTTACGGCCTTCAGCAACCCATCATTTGCTTTCCGAATATTGTACTTTGTGGTTGCATTCAAAAGTGAACTTGCCATTGAATTGTGAGGGTTGTGAAGTGGTATTCACAAGTACCCTCTATTCCACTGTCAGAAGAGCACTTCTCACAAATATCACATGTAGTATTTGAAATATTTGAATCCACTACCTTCAGAACAGCATTTGAACATCAAAGACATGAGCACTGCGTTTCGCTCGTGACATTTACTCCTCTTGTTCTGTATGATTATTTTACCTTAGGAGATTGAATTACGTTCCCCTTCATCCAGTCCAGACATGTTCTGGTGTTTCATGTGTGTTCTGTGGCAATGAACATTATATAACCAGAGGAAAATGGCTGGACAACACTAGAAAACAAAATAAGGGTATCATCAACAGTGTGACAGGATGTCCTCAGCGCTGCACAGATGGCCAGTAATCAAGAACAGGAACTCGGTTGTTCTCCTTTCTTCTTCTCAACAGCATTTTCACACCATTCCCCACAGCTTTTCTGATTAGACTTCCTTTGAATAAGCTTTCAGCAGTGGAAAGTTTAAATACAGCTAAGAGACACTGTCACGTAACGCTAGAGAGATTCATGTTATTGACCGTTTCTGAGCAGACTTTTAAAACATAGATACAGTAACAGTATCCATGGAGTAGTATTAATCAGTAGGTAAAGCAAAAGCCACACATTTGCTGACAACGTGACAAAGTTTATGTTACTACACCACTGGCTTTATTGGTTAGCCTCTCTTGACATAAAATGGTCAAAGCTCCAACTATTGGAGTGAAGGATATTTCTTTGATTTCCTCCTACCGGCCGTTAACATGACATCAAAACACACAACTGGCACAACTGAGCCTAGCGAGTCCTGAATGACAGCCTAAATCATTTCAGTACAGTGGAGGCTGTCGTTAGGAGCCTCTGTATTGTCTTCATGTTTGAACGTACATTAAGAATATATTCAATAACCTCACTGATGTACTGTGGTAAGACAAGAAAATAATAAGTATACATTTTCATAAATGACCAGTACATATTTAAAGCTTCCATGTGTCTAAAAGAGCATAAAGACACGTCTTCAGCCCAGACACAGGGTCTGACAGCAGGCAAACTTGTCAATGGTGGGAACCACAAGAGGTTAAAAGCGGTCGGAGTGGGGGTCGAGGTGTCATTAACATGAGAAAGCCTTGGCTCTTGTTTTTTCTGCACAGTCTCTACACAGTGTCTGACTCAGTCGAACCACTTCCTTAAAGTGCCATAACTCCCTCTGCCCACACTGTAGCCTAGTCTCTTATAGCAAAGCAAATTTCATTATCCCCGGGCAGCTGTTGCGTACTTCATTTGAAACACCCAAGTTTGTCCAAGCCCATCTCAGGCCACCTGTTTTCATAACTTGATGTTTACGGCATATAAAACCTCACCAAGCAGCTCTGAGAATTGCTGACTTACTGACGTCAAGTGTAACATATATGTCAGAAAGTATAGTGGTGTTATTTTCAAAATAAGAATTGTTTCACTGCTCGGAGGCTTCCCCTGTCGACTTTTTCTTTGTTTAATTATAGGTTAACAGCTTACTGTGGAATTTTAGTTTGATTTCATGCATGACAAGATACCTCACAACACTGTCTCACCTTTTTAACATTAATTTATTCAACACCTGAACAAGAATGGGTCTCTTTCCTGCATAATGCACATCACATTATTAAGTAAAGTAATACTGTGGTAAATCTGTAAACAGGAGGTCTACTAATCCTCCAGTAGTGTTGGTTCCTCTCACAGAAACCTTGAACACACACAGCATCAGATACCACTGTTCAGCCATAGTCCAGGTCAGAGCAAAATTAAGTTTTTGTAACTGATTCATTCTCGGGGAAATTTAAGTTGCCTTTTCATTTTTTTATACCTATTGTTTGAATCCAGAAAGGTTTTTAAAATATTTTGAAACATTATTAGAATGGGAAACATATAGCTGCTGGTTCCTAACAACTGTGGGAGAAAAGCAGGCAAGGTTTTGCCAAATCACAAAATCTGTGTGAAAATCTGGCTGTGGAAATTTGAACGCCAAGAGATCTCTCATTTCTGCTGAAATTCTCTCTCTGCTTCCTTGCCTGCTTCTTCCCTCTGTGGGCGTTTGGTACACTAAGTGCTTCATGATTGTGAGGATGCTCAAACAGCGGAGGCGTCCACAGCCCTCAGCCAAGTGTCCTTGCTTCCCCAAGTGTTTTTTTTTTTTTTTTGTTTAGTCGAGTGTCACTGGCATTACCCAGCCACATATCAGCCATTATCCTGCGTGGCAAACAGCTAGGAAATTCTTCTGTAACAGGCCCTGGGTGTGTTGATGCATTGCCTCGTGTCATGGATGAGATATCATGCAAACAGACTAGATTGGGGTTGTGTACTTTAACCACAACACACAACATGCATGGGCAGGTATTTAACATGCATTTTCACCTCTGCCTTTTTCAGATTATTGTATATCCCACTCTGGAGTAGGAACCTGAAATGAACTCCCTTTGATAGACAGCTCTACAATGATCAGAAGAAGGCTGAGGAACCAAAATGTTATCCTCTAAAAAGTGATGCATGGAGTGTGCAATGTTTTTCTTGATTTTTAAGGATTTTGGCTACAACATCAAAAGTGATAAATCCCTTGTGTGTGTCACTCATCTTCTATGATCAACTTTAAAATAGTAAAATGATAGAACAGATTTTATGGCATGCCAAATAATATATTGCAAACATATGAATGAAAGTAACACTATGAAACTTTTTGTGAAAATACAGCTTTCTTTGACATGAAAGATATCAAAATGAGCATACATGAAATACTTTCCAAGTTAACTGTGTAATTTGGGACCTTATTAGGTAAACTAACTTTATACTAATAAACATACTGACTGTCCTGTGAGCTACCGTATATGCAGCTTGTAGAACCTGGGTTGACACACAGTGGTTGTGTATGGTCACAATACTGCAACCGGGTATTGGGTGAAAAGTCAATCACTTTACGTATAGTAAGTTGTAAAGGATCATGTTGTTGAGAGGAGCATCATATTGCTGTGCAGCTGCAGTGCTGTCACGCCACAGTTATTCTTATCAGTGACAGTGAGAGCTGTGCTCTTAATTAACACTCCACTGTCAAGATGATTTTGAGGGCTTGTTGAAGGTGAAGCCATTTCTTCAGGGATATGGTCTCACATTGCTCATCGGAGGTTTAGATAATAGATATTTATTAGTGTAAACATAGAAGAATGATTTAATTAAGGCTTAACCTTTTTGCTATCCTAGTCTCTGTAGAGTGATACCGATTCTCTAATTTCTGTTTTGTCTCTAATGCAAAGGTTTACCACTTCTTGTCTCTTATAAATGCATTGATTAGTCAGTCCTAGCGGGAGAATTTATGTACCTGAACAGCCAGTCAGTTGCTTTTGTGGTCACATTTGGCTTTCTCTAGTTATCATCTAGATAACACCACTGTTTTCTCTTCTCTCTCTCTAGCGGTCAGTTTGCTGTGGTCCGCAGATGTCGGCACAGGGTCACAGGTGTGGAGTATGCTGCCAAATTCATCAAGAAGAGGCGCAGTAAGTCAAGTCGCCGAGGAGTGTCGAGGGAGGACATTGAGCGCGAAGTGAACATCTTGAAAGAGATCCAGCATCCAAACATCATAACATTGCACGAAGTCTTTGAAAACAAAGCTGAGGTCATCCTTATCCTGGAGCTGTGAGTGGCTTTTGTTTTACATTGCAATCATTTTTATGTGCATGGTATTTAACTAGTCAAAATTCTGAGGGTCCCATCTTTACTGAAACCTATTACTCCTGTAATAGTTTTTGCTTATAGGACACATAGGATTGTTGGAATTATAAAAAAAACTAAAGGAAATAATGTTGCTCACTGCTGCTTTTTTCCCCTCAGCTCCAGTCAGACCAGATTTTCTAGGTTACTTCCAAAGGCTGAGATCACTTCTGTTTCCAATACAAATTAACTGCTGACATGTTTGTTTTGAACAAATAATCAGATCACATCTCTATTACAAGGTTATCTTACATGCCTTATTCCTTTAGCCAAGCTCCATTCTTCAGCTGACAAGACTCCTGACCATTTCTGAGAAAATAAAAAAGTGTTTAATTTTACAGCCTGTACTTTGCCTTTAGATGTTTTCAAACTCCTTTACTGATTGAGTTTGTGTGGTGCCCCCTGTGTCCTGAGTGCAGTGTCTAATTTATTTACTGTGCGCCTGATGAAGTCAGAGCACTTTTCATGAAGAGTCCTTTTCTCTTTACATAGACGCCTTTGTTTGCTCCGTCAGGCTTGGTTTAACACGTCTATAATACATTTCTCATCTCATATTTTTAACCTTTACTTTCCCTTATGACATTGCTCACTTCACTGTTGAATTGTTTGTGTTATGGTTAGTTTAATCAAATAGCATTATTTAATTAAAACTATGCAATTGATGTGCCACTGTGATGATGACTTTACTCAGTATGGGTTGTTGATATTACTTTGTATTCTTGTCCTTGTCCAAGTCAAATGAAAAAGCTGACTACTTGCATTGTCATACACTCTCTAGTTTTAAAGATGGGTGTGAATAAGCTTTATGTGATTACTGCAGTCTACCTTAAATGTACTTTGATGTGAGAAACACTTATTTCTTGAATTGTTTATTCAAATAGACAAGAGATGCCTCACTTTGTTAAACTATGATATAATCCCAGACTATTGCTTATGGTGTGCTGATTTTCCCTGTCATATCACACACCAATGTAGTTCATCTGTCAATAAGAAACCTGTATGAGCATATGTTTGGTATTGTTCAGACATGCTGTGTTGTTGCAGGCATGTTTCCATGTAATGCAGGGCAAGAAGGAAAGAGGAATCAGGATTCCAGACAGCATGCAAACATTTCTGAAGGAATTTGCTGATTGAGATGAACTACTATGGGGGTGATCGTTTCATCAAGCCAGGAAAAAAATCCAACTTGTAGTTCTAATGCCAAGTCAAAAGGAGAATACTTTGCCACACCTGACAGTGCATTGTATGATAATGATATATATTAGATTACACAGAAGTTTAAACTGTAAGTAATTACAAGGGTAAGGTTTTAGGCCAATGGACAGCAGGTTGTGTTTATTATCATGAAAAAGGAGGTGAGCCTTTAAAGAACAGAGAGGAACAGCATGAACTAACTTATTTGTATTCTTCCAATAAACATGTTGCTTCACCTGCCCAGGGCTAGAACACTATAACAAAGAATTGAGCAACACTGTTTGCTTAAAGCATAAAACAGTGACGACACGTTGGGACATACTCCTCTTTCTGTGGAAGATATTTAGTTACACCATACAAACCACTAACAGCTTAAACAGCTGGTGAGATAAACATGGTGAGACGGTGGGTGTGTGGAGGGACGAGCGGACACAGCGGCTCTGTCTGATTGGGTGTGTGTCTTTTCTTAACATAATACACACATGTGTCTTGTTACAATATTTGTTTTTCACTTGAATTTGATGGATAAAAAGAGACCTTTATTGGCCTTTAGCATGTATTATTGAGTACCTAAGCATCTCTGTAATTATACCATCCTTCCTCTTCGCCTCGCTCTGTCAAACTTTCCTATTCTGAAAAAGTTTCTCTCACATTACCATTCTGCCTCTATAAATATTCCTCTTTCTATCTTAGGTTATACACCATATGAACGCACCATGTTGTCCTGGGCAAACTTTATTATCTGGAGATTCTTCAAATCCATGTCAAAAGGTGTTTGGGAACAATCCTGGGTGAATTGTACTGTGTAAATTGTTCGCCTCTAATGCACCAGGATGATTAGATTACACAGGCTGAGCTCTATTAAGAAGGGATTTGCAGCGGGTTCTGATCTAAGAGATGTCACATTTTAATTCTCTCCACCTCTCTGTTGTCCAGTGTGGCCGGCGGCGAACTCTTTGACTTTCTGGCAGAGAAGGAGTCTTTGAGTGAAGAGGAGGCCACGCAGTTCCTCAAGCAAATCCTGGATGGAGTCCTCTACCTGCACTCCAAACAAATCGCTCACTTTGACCTTAAGGTACTACCGCAACAAACCCTGGAAGACATTCTGTTATTTGAAGCAAGCAAAAGCGTATAGGTCATAGTTTTTAGTTTAGTTTAGTTATTACAGAATGTTATTATCAGTAATACAAAATGCCTATACGTCTATTAGCTTTAGAAATAATGTGGTGTCCGTGTTGCTTGTTGTTTGTTAATGTAAGTGCTTTTATGGCCTTGGTGAAATCTGCTGACACTAAAGAGTTTTTCTTCACTGATATTATATTACAAAAACAAACTGTGAGCTAAATCCAATTAAACAAAGGCCACGCCAGAGAGAAACGCATAGCTCAATATTTTTACATGAAAGATGTTAATGCAACAACAACACATCACTGAACAAGGTCACACTAGAGAAGCGTGCTCAGTAGTTTTAAGAGCTCTGCAGCTTTTGTCCTAAATGCCAGCTCACTATTTTCAAAAGCAAGTGTTGTTTTGTGTGGAATATTGTAATCAGTGGAGCTTTTCACAAACTAATATTCAATTTTCAGCCTTCCTGTCTTTTTATCTCACTGATTTTCATAAATGTATGATAAACATTGTGCATTTACCCAAAACAAGATGATTGATTACAACCTTGGCTGTTTAAGGCTACAGTAACCACCAGAGTTTCATCATTGATTGGTAGTTATTTATTATCAAGGTTCCAGGTTAAATGTAATGTTGTAGGTCAAGTCCAAGTCATGTTTGACAACATTTGGGAATGAGAGACTTATCCTTTCTTTTTTTAGTCTTCCCTTTCACATAGTTGGGAATAAAACACCCCATTAAATGTTTATAATGCACTTTTCAAATGAACAGACAGATGAGTTTAGAAGTAATTATTTCCCATTTTAGAATCAAATCAATTCTCCACAGACAGCAGCACTGCCAATCAATGCACTTATTCCATTAAAGAGGATGTAAACACAAGGCAGAGCAGACGACTGACGACACTGTATCTAAACAAGAGTTGAGTACATGTGACACTTTACTCAGAAAGTATATTTTCTAGTGATTGAGATCAAAATACTGAAAAAATACTGATGTTTTTTACTGTTTGTGATAAACATATATAAGTGTTTAGTGTTGTAGAGAATAGAACGAGCCCAACAAGAGCTGGGGTCCCATTGTATATTCTCACTGCCTTCTGTTGCCACTGCTGCCCACAGCCAATCTGTTCCTCCACTAACCAAATCCTGGTAGTAAATCTGAAAGGATGAGGTTTTGAGAAAAGATGGCTCCTCAAGAGGCATTGTGTCCAGAGGAATGTCCGGCTTCTGTTGTTTTGGCTTCACTTAAGGCACATCTTTGCTGTCTTTTCCTTTTTACCACTTCCTTAAGAGGTTTTACTGCATAGTGCTGTTTTGCATGGGATTTCCATGGTTGATGGGCCTCCTTCCTGCTCCACTTTTCCTGGTTTTGTTCTGTCATCTGATGATGCTTCTTCAAATACAATTTTAACGCATATTTCTACCATTATTCTCTGTCCACACTTTTTTTCTAAAACACTATTTGGCAAATATCTTAAATCTGAAAAAATTCATTTAACTACAGCTTTAATATTTGAGATTTCTCTCTTATCCCAAAAGTATCAGTCAAAAATCGGTTTAAATTTGTTTTTCTGTTCTTCTCAGCCAGAGAATATCATGCTGCTGAACCGCTCTGTGCCTCACCCGCGCATCAAGCTCATTGACTTTGGTCTGGCCCACAAGATCGACTTTGGCAATGATTTTAAAAACATTTTTGGTACTCCAGAATTTGTAGGTCAGTATCTGTTACCAGTTAATAATTTTTCAGTAATATCTAACTGTATTCTTTTCTAAATGCAATGTATGCTGAACAGATCACACATGCAGGTTTAATGGCTTCATTTTGAGGGTTGTTTATCACTTTGTCCCATTGGCCAATGAGACAAAGTGAGAGAGACCTGAGACTTTACATATTGTATTTTTTGTATTTAAATTTTTATTCACACATTCAAGGTTACATAAGAAGAGAAAAGAATATCACAGCTCTAGCAGGTGTTAAGAATTCCGAAAGAATTCAAAACAACACTAAGTTTTAAATTAGTACAGCAAAGAAACTGTGCTATCAAATGAAAAACTACTGTTTGAAAAATAAAGCAATTCTTGTATTCACTTTACCCCTGTTTAAACATGTGAGGACTTTTAATTGAAAGCCTAAAACTTAACAAAAGGGGTCCTTATTATCTCTTCCTGAAAAGTGGTTTGTAGAAGTAATTGAGAGCACACATATAATGATGTGTCCTAGCATCTTTGACTGAATACTAATATTATTCTGTGTGATCCCATTACAGCTCCAGAAGTAGTCAACTATGAACCACTGGGCCTGGAGGCAGACATGTGGTGAGTAAATAAAACTCACTCTGCAGCAAAAGCGTGAACTAATGTTTAAAGAGAACATCTGCTGTGCGGTTATTTTTCTGACACTATCTCTCAATCTATCTCCCTTCCTCTTTTCAGGAGTGTTGGAGTGATAACCTACATACTGTAAGTATCTGACAAGCTGCCACAAAATATAGATCATTTGAATTCCTTTCAAGGTTAAAACACTAAAAACTTAATGGAGGTGCACCAAGTCTCTGAGCACACTACTGTACTTTTGTTTGACAAGTTAAGGCAAAGGCTCAAACAGTTTATGCTCAGCTCCAGTTTAACCAATTTAAACAGCTTTCATTTGCAGTAATACAACAACATCAAGCCTCATGGCATTACCTTAGAGTCTCTGTTATACATGTCAATTTAAAGTTTTCAAGATAATCTCTGCCTAATGGAGCCAATAAGTTGTAAACTGATATTTAAACCAGAAATGTAAAATGGTATAAAAATCTTCTCAGACCTAATAATGAGTGATGCCAGCAGAAAAGAATAGTTAATGTTTCACTTTGACTAAATGCTGCACTGTGCATCTTCACAACCGTAGGCAAACAGCTCACCAAAAACTCATGCCAGCAAACATGGTGGTTGAGTGTGATTTTACAGCTACCAGGTTCATAGCCTGGCGACTCAGGGATCAACTTTGCCCGTCCTTATCCTTTTATCATCAAACTACAATTATTTCTGAGCGTCAACACACCTTGCTCCTTTCCTCCAAAATAACAACAACTTAGCAAAACTTACAAACACACTGATGCTTAACTATGTTCAATCTAAATTGTCAACTCTGCAAAAATAATCTCTGTGCATATGCAGACACTTTATAACAAGTTATTTGATGCTTTTATGAAAACTCAGAGATGTACTAAAGGAGCCAAGCTCTCACAGATACTATACAAACAGGAGCAGCCTGTATTCATGCTACCCACCTACACATCTGTCACAGCTCTGTCAGGCAATGCAGAAAATAGACTGCTCTCTGCCTATTATCACAGCCTACAACTGCAAGGTACACTACACTCTACTATACTGCAATTTTCAATGTTAAAAAAAACAAGACAAAAAACAGTAACCATCATATTTTGGCAAGTAATCCCTAATGGCCCCAAAAGCCTGGCTTAGTGGTTGATTTCTGCATTCACCGCCTGACTTTGTGAAGAATTACTTTAATTGCTTTGTTGTGAGCAGTCAGTGAATTAACGGCTTTTCACTTGAGCTTAACCTCGACCAGCTCCATGTCTGTCCCAGCTGCCATTAATTAGTGTCTGGTGCTGACAAGCTGCCGAGGCTTCATTGGACCAGCAAAGACATCGTTTGACTTGGACTGGTGTTTGGTTTAACTGAGCAAGACCTTAAGATGCATGACTGCTCAAGCCCTGCTTCTGTACATCTGCCCACTTTTGTGCATCACTCAAACTGTAGACACCTTCAATGAGGCCCGGAGCCATGAAGCTGTGTTTTATACTGTATATAACGCCATAAGAGATCATTAAAGAATTAATGAAACTGCCTAATAAAATCTTAGTATAAAAATGTAATTGTTTTGATTGTTTTTCCTCTAGTCTGAGTGGTGCATCGCCGTTTCTGGGTGACAATAAGCAGGAGACCCTGGCCAATGTATCGGCCGTTGATTATACATTTGAAGAGGAATTCTTCAGCAGCACCAGCAATCTGGCCAAAGATTTCATTGCAAGACTCCTTGTCAAAGACCCCAAGTATGTATGGTTTTCTGTACTAATTGTTACTTGATGGGATAATAATAAATCCCAGTAAAACCTCTTGATTTTTAATCCATTTCATGGGTAGGTCTACAGTCAAAGTGAAGATGAACATTTAAAAGTACTTGACAAGCTAAATATGAACTTTTACCACACTAAAAACAATATATCTCAATGCTAGATGCTAAACTAAGACTGCTGCAGTGACAGTGTATGGTTAGTGCTGTTAGAACTTCCAAGGGCCGTAATTACTTCTGCTTTTGAGAACAATAGAGATAAAGTTTAACAGAGGTGCATAATTGCTTTCCTTCAGCATGTACCTGGTTAAAATCATTCTCTTTTTAGAAATCTTTAAACGAGTGCATATTTCTTATGTTTTCCTATTTCTACATGGAGGTAGGCTACAGCTGAAAACATAAAATTAGATATGCTCTATTGCATAGTGCATGTTGGTGCTTCCTGTTTTTTTTTTTTACTTCTTTATTTAAACTTCTTATTTTACAAACAAAACAAATGATTCTTAATATTGTAAATGTGATAGTTGTGTTGATTGTAAATAAGATTCTAAATAGTCACTCATGTACTATGCCCTCTTTGTTGCCAGAAAAAGAATGACTATCCAGGACAGCCTCCAGCACCCCTGGATTAAGGTTGGTCTCTGTTGCTGCTATGTTCGTCTCAGTTCAAACTCACTTCTATCCAACACATACTGAACCTACAATACTTAAATCTATCCTTTCTGTTCAAAAGCCAAAAGACACGCAGCAAGCACTGAGCAGAAAGGAGTCGGCTGTCAACATGGAAAAGTTCAAGAAGTTTGCAGCACGAAGGAAATGGAAAGTAAGCAAATTTATGTGGATATAAAGTGATATTTATTGCAATAGTAGAATAAAATGAGAACTTTTGCTCAGTATCACTCAAACCTTTTATAACACTTACCTTAAAGGGCCTGTCAACTTGATTAAACTGATTTATGAAGTGGTCATGTCAAATGAGGTCCAAATGAAAATCAAAAGAATTTCAAGAGACTTTGTTGTAAAGTAAAATGTTATGTTATGTTTTCCCCAGCAATCCGTACGACTTATATCGTTATGCAACCGCCTGTCTCGGTCATTCCTGTCCAGAAGCAACATAAGTGTGGCGCGCAGTGATGACACATTGGTAAGAAAACTAATATTTCATATCTTATAATTTATTCTTTAGAAAGTGACTCCTGGTCAAATTGTTTTGACTTTATACTTGAGCACCACCTTTCCAGAAAAAGTCCTTTTTTCCCCTCAACTCTTTTCTTTCTTTAAATAGAATAGAAGTCTTTGACAGCAAACTTTTGGCAGTTGCCTAATGAGTGTTAAATGGCTTTTAGTTCACTTTCCTATTAGTACCACTAGCTCTCACTTACAGCTCTGGTATTCTAAGCTTGACAATCTCTCCAAGAATCTTGACCTGCTGCGGGTAATTGATCTGTTCCTCGTTTCCGCAGGTGAGGCACTGAATCGTTGGAATTCGACTTTAAATACAAATGGACATGTGCTATATTTGTTGTGAAGTTAAACATATTCTGATGATGCGTCCAGCTCTAGAAATGTAAACAGTGTAGCCTTGGTGAGAGGCTTAATCATTTACAGCTTATTTTAAGGGCTGCTTCCTCATGACAGTGTTTTTACAGCCACTTCCCTTTTGTCACAGTTAGCTGGAATGCACAACGGGACATACTCAGCAGGCTGCGCCCCCTGTAGTCCACAGAGAGAGAAACAGAGTAACATGGGCTTAAAGTTGTCATTAATTACCAGGTTGTTACCACACACCAGCTGGATCTACAGTAAGATGTACAGACATATAACATAAAGAAGCGTGCACATAGCTTTCCATACTGTGTTTTAACAGTTGGTGTACAATACTACTGGCAACTCATTTCGCTGTTTGTTCATATTTGAGCCCTCAGAGGTGGTTTAGACATGGCACCCCAGCAGGAAGGTTATGTGGAGGAATGTAGCTGGAGGACCACGCTTGGCTGAGCACATTGGCTCCACATCAGCTTGCCCTCCCTCCTCCTCCTCACCCCTGGTCTATTCTCTCTCCTCGTCTCTCTGTGCAGCCGAGCGACACAGCTGACTTGTGTGTCGTCGAACAGGCTCCGGTTCACGGTTATTGGGTCACTTGTCATAGACTGAGACACTTGCATCTGACCTAGAAGAGAAATTGACTGGTTATTCAAAGACACTTTATTTCTGTGTGTATTGATGCTTGAGTGCATGTTGAAAAAGATCCTGAAGAGCATGTGATAGAAAGAATTCAGAGGATTACCGCTCACAGGATTAGATCACCAGTAGAGTACTAACTGTCTTTCCCACACTTTTAGGATGAGGAAGACTCCTTTGTGATGAAAGCCATTATCCACGCCATAAATGATGACAATGTCCCTGGTCTGCAACATCTGCTGGGCTCTCTGAACAGTTATGATGTCAACCAACCCAACAAGGTGACAAACACTGCACTCATTAAATATTATTTCCTTTTGAAAATTAATCTGTGTTTATTCCATGTATAGTCATTCCACAGGCATTTATTTTTTTCTGTTTTATTTCTTTTCTACATTGCAATTCACAATTGCTTTATTTGCACTAAGCAGTGCAGCACACTCTATGCAGACTTGAGAAAAAAAATACAAAGCAGCTGACTTGTTAAAGCTCATGTTTTTCCTTGAAGCAGATACGACTGTCTCTGAGCTTTAGGATGGAGGTCATTTGATCAAAGGAACACAAAGTGACTGAATCTGTACAACAGTGTGTCATGCTGACGGACTATAATCCTTTTAATAAAAGGATGAAAGGATGAAAATCTAAGTCTAAGGCATACGTTTAAGAAAGTCCTCTCCACATGCATTTTACAACAGACCAAAATATAGCAAATTATATTGGAATGTGATAATGCAATTAAGTATATATAATAAATATAGCATTGTGATTTACATCATTTGTTTTATTATTACAAATATTAAAGCGCTCAAACAATTATTTCTTATGTTGTGTGGAGCAGAAAAAGCCATTAAAGAAAAGAAGCAAAGTAAAAATGTTAATTATAAACAAAGACAGGTTCAAAGCTCAAGTCAAGCACAACAGAGCACACTAATATGAGCTCTTTATGCATTTCTGTCAAACTGAATTTACATTTTATTTATTTCGTTATTTAGATGGCTACACAAATTTCTTAACAGGCAGAAAGTCATCTTCACTTCATCATAGTCATAATTTGTAAAAGGAAAATGGGATGCCTATTCTTAAGGGACAGGAGGCACATAGGAAATACCTCATAGATACTTCAGCCAGTGCAGTAATGAGGCAACTTGACACAAAAGTGATCTTAAAGCATGTGCTTGTGTTGCAGCATGGCACCCCTCCACTCTTGATAGCAGCAGGTGGTGGTAACATTCAGATCATCGAGGTGTTGATGAGAAAAGGTGCTGAGATTAAGGCCCACGACAAGGTAATGCAATTTAAAGGTTAATTCTGTTAGCTAAATCATGTCTGTTTAAATGGATTCAGTTTTATTATTATATTAGTTGCCACATTAACGTTTACACAATATGATTTTTTTAATATGCTACTGGCCTAGTGGTTTGAATGAAAGGCAGCTAATCTCTCGCTGTAAACATATTTTACATTTCAAACTCAGGCAGTGTGCTGTTTGTTACATTACCGTCTTGTTGCAGAGGCAAACCCTAAAAATGTGACTTATAGTAAAGGTCAGAGATAAACCCAGACTCTCCTTTTTCAGAGCGGAGCCAATGCTATCTACTATGCAGCAAGACACGGCCATGTGGACACCCTGAGATTTCTCCATGAAAAGAAATGCCCTCTGGATGTGCAAGATAAGGTGAAGTGCTATGATTGCTCTCTTTGCCTTTACTTTAAACCTTTCAAACACACGCAGACAGGTGCTCATCTAAACCATTACTCTAGTAAGCTTTTTAATTTCCCCAAATGTTCATGCACACAGCTTTACACGTTCAGACTATCCATATTTCACACCTGGAACGAGAAAAAAGTCCCCATGGCATTAGTATGGCATTTTATCAGCCTATTTGCTGTTGCTATAGAAACTGGTCTTGCTGAGGAAGATGAGTTTTGTGTTTTCTTTTAATATTTTGAACATCAGTCTAAGGGGTTGAAATCTTGAAAGCATTTTGGAATATCTCTATTTTAGCCTCAAGTTTTGTGGTGTGTCACCATTCCATAGACTTTACAGTGGATGTACATTGTTATTCTGTCCTTTATATCTGTTTATCTTTTTTTCTGACTGCATTAGTTGAAAGAAAGGGAAGATATGCTTAGTCACTTTTAAGTTGCTTACACTCTGTGTGCTATACATGATTTAGTCCAGCCAAATCTATTTGAGCTATTGTTTTTCCCGTCTGTATCAAACAAATCTTGGGTGTTGTTTATTACTAATAGCTTACTCTGCAGAAGGCTTTATCTGAGTAGACACATAATGTTAGAGTAAACAATCGATTTCTATCAAGCTGCATTCACTTCTCAAGTGTTTCCAAATATAGTGTTCTGCAATGTACCAAAATATTTTTCATAAAAAAAAAAAAGTGTATCTGTCAGACATGTTTTAATAGCTCTAGATTCTTAAATGAGTTTTAATTAAAATGTAGATAATGCTCTGCCTATTTTAGTTGTAAGCAATACTTTTAACTGTCTTGTCGTACAAAGATGTAAATCAAGTTTTTACATAATCTTAAGATATTTGTTGTGAAATCAGCCAATAGTGATAAATAATTCCTTGCCTTTGACAGTCTGGAGAGACTGCTCTGCACGTGGCTGCGCGCTATGGAAACGTGGACGTGGTGAGCTATCTGTGCAGCATCAAGGCCAACCCAGACCTCTCCGACAGGGTGAGTGCATCTGCAAACACACTATAAATGTTACTTGACAGTGAAACCCATTAAATGTTTTTTTTTCTCTTTGTGTTTGCAGGAGCAGGAGACACCTCTACACTGCGCTGCCTGGCACGGATACTCAACCGTGGCCCGAGCTCTGTGCCAGGCCGGCTGCCATGTGGACGCAAAGAACAGGGAAGGGGAGACTCCATTGTTGACAGCATCTGCAAGGGGCTTTGTTGACATTGTGGAATGCCTGGTGGAGCATGGGGCTAATGTGGAAGCCACTGACAAGGTGAATACAAATATGAAAGGCTGATTAATTAAGTTGACATATAATCCTGACAAGGCACTGGAGTTAAAAGTTGAGACTTTGAGGAAATCTTGAGTAGCACAGTTAATTGATATTGCTTGCTCAGGATGGCCACACAGCACTTCATCTGGCTGTAAGGAGATGTCAGGTTGAGGTTGTTCGCTGCCTCGTCAGACATCACTGCAACTTGGACCAGCAGGATCGCCATGGCAACACCCCACTCCACATTGCCTGTAAAGACGGAAACCTCCCAGTCGTTACAGCAATCTGCAATGCCAAAGCCAACCTCGACCTTCCAAACAAAGTTAGTACATTTTGACATCTGTATTTAGCTGCAAAGGGGATTAAAAGCCTACATTTTAAAAAATATCTTGATGAATGTGAGAATGCACATAGTGAAAATGAACAGAATAAGTTTTGTAAGGACTGTATCCATCTATCTGGTGATGTATAGATGTCTCACTTACCTAATGCATATTTGACAGGAGATCCTTCCAAACTATTTCCATTATTATATGTTCTGCAGAGGAAATACCTTTCTCAGGCTCTCTTGCCTTTTTGCATATGGAAACCTTGTGATCGAGGAAGGGATGTGTGTCAGAAGCAGACAGCGCTCCCAGAGATGTTTTGATTTACTTATTTTTGTCTGACTGTGGTTGTTTTTCAAGCTTATCTAAAGCAGCATCACATTGTTGAGTCTGCCTGGATTTTAAACCACTGAGAGTTTCAAAATAAAATAAAATAGATGAATATGGTTTTGTATCTACATTGTAACAAATTCAAATGGATTCAGAAATGGATTGGTTGGATTTTATAATAGTTGCTAATGTAAGTACACACATATTAACTCTAGTGCCGTGTCTTTATAGTATGGCAGGACTCCCCTCCACCTAGCAGCTAATAACGGCGGTCTGGAAGTCGTTCGTCATCTTTGCCTGGCTGGAGCCAATACTGATGCTGTCACAAATGTAAGTCAGTTACCACCACAGTCTTACTTTCATATAATTTTCTTATTGCCTTGGTGACAAAATACTGCACATCAGCATTTTTATATAGCTTTTTTTCCTTTGACTGATGTATTGTGTGGTTTCATGGCATGTTTCAGTAATTGCACTGTATAGCCCATTTTCTATATGCACAGCTATGATGTCCAATGCATTTGCATGTAAAGAGAAGCTGTCACAGTGATAGATTATATCTCCTCATGCTGGGCAGCAAGGTTCAGTAGTTTAGATAAAGACCATCTTAACCTCATTTTTATCTATATCATGTAGTTACAGATATTTGCTGATGTTCTGCTCAAGCTACAAATATCATTTGAATTTTAATTAAGCTGATAATTAGCAATTTTAATATTTAACAGACTGGGAGTACATTTGAATCTTGTGCTTCGTAATCTTTTTTTTGGTCAAGAGTCAAGTCAAGAGTGAAAACCACATTCAGAAGCTGTTCTCACAATGTCAGAGAAACCCTTGTTGTTTTCTCCCGTTGCACTGATCATTTTTCATCTTTTTCTTATCTCACCTTATATTTCATTAAAGTGTCACTGCTCCATTCTGAAATCCATAACTAACAGTGAAACATATACCAGTTTTGTGGTCTGCAGAGCCAGACGTTCCACTCTGAGGTTTCATTTTTCTCTTTTTGCGTTCTCTCCTTCTTAATATTGTATGACAGCTGATGTGTTATGCATATTTAATCTAGAAAGCTCATATTGGGATGTATAATTCATTCTCCAGTGGACTGTGGTCAGGGGTTTGTTGTGTAGCAACTCAATGAGGATCAACCAAGAGATCAGGGAATTGCTTGTTTTTTTAGAGCTGCTGGAAATAAAAGGAGTTTGGATTCAACTGTCCACCTTTTATTTCCTTCCCCTCATTAGTTTTCAATGCAATTAGAGCTATTTTGAGACAATACATTCACTCAATTTAAAAAACAAAACATGATTCAAGATTCATTGTCTTAACTGTTCTGTCAACTTAAAGTGGTTTAAAGATTTGTGGAAGAATAGAAAATATAAGCTGATTTTCTCGCATTTTAATCAATGCCAGCATTTGCATCATCTGTCCTCTGAGTTGTAATGAACGTGGCACTTGACCATCTGCGAGTCCAGTGAATTGGCTCATCTATGAAATTGCATATTCACAGTCACAGTTTAGCTCATAATAATAATAATGATTTAATGTTGCTAAGAGAGTTGTTGTAGAATAATGGCCATCATAACATAACTTTACTCTCCGACTCTTGCTGGAACGGAGCAAGATGCTGTCTTTTCAAAATAAATGGGCACTGCATGTATACTTCAGGAACTCTTATCTGTTTAAATAGGTGTTCAGTGACAAGACATTTTGTGCATTTTCTCTTTCTTCCAGGATGGAAAAACAGCCGAGGATTTGGCCTCTACTGAACAACATGAACACATTGTTTCACTGTTGGGAAAGCTTAAAAAGGTAAATTATTCAAACATTTAAAAATATTAATCATCTGTAAAAAAAAAAAAAAAAAAAGGTTTCAAAAAGACTTGACTTGATGATGCACCAGCAGGTTTCGCAACTGATGCTCGCACCTGATTTATTTCTGTGTGGAGGTGTTGAGAGAGGCGTTTCCAGTCGGGATGTGTTGGCATTTCACTATTTTTAGATGAGCTGAGGATTTTCTTCCCCTTCCCCTGTCGATAAAGAAATTGAGGTGTTTCTTATGTTGTAAATTAACAGATAAACTTCAGCACTGCTTGTATCCAAATGAAATTATCATAGTGCTTAAACTATTCAGTCATACAAAATGACCTCCTTTTCTTCTGTGTTTGCTAAATAAGAAAACCTCAGTGGGGAAATTGCATAGGCAGTTCAGTTTCTCCAGTTTAAATTAAGTTACACTCAGGATCCACACAGCTTCTTTTTTTTTTTACCTAAAGTTAAATGTTTCTGACTCCTCTGTCGCTCCAGAAAACCTGCTGCGATTTAGTTCAAAGCGCGAAAACGTGAAAGCAGCAACTGTGAAAACAGTCATCCTTTGCATATGCTGGGATAATTTAAGACACTGGCTCATAGATACCACTTTCCTAGAAAATACTGTCCAAGAATTCCCAAGAACCGAAAAATAAAGACCAGTCGAAGCACTTTCATTTTTATTTCAGCATATGTGAATTTGTGTGTTTTTTTAAGACATGACTCACAGTGATTGAAATTAGAAACTTTACTTTTCTAAATGTGTTGACCATAACCCAGGTAGGAGTTTGAAGTGCTTTCACAACCCACACTACCACAAGCAGTATTCAAGTCCACTTTGAATGCATGATTCACTTCTTTATTAGTGTTTTTGACATATTTAGGTGTTGTGTGTTGCTTTGGCACAGTGGAGGCAGATGACTTTCAGGACTTAATGCTCTCATTCTGCTCTGTCATGAAATATTCAAGCTATTACTAACCTAATATGACATTCTTTTTAGTCAGTAATTAATTGGCTGTTCTTTGTAAAATTGAAACAGGTAGATTCAGTGTGTGGAACAAAACAATACACTTCAGACTTGACTCACAGTCTCTTTTTTTTTTGGTTAGGACAACCACAAGCAGAGCTACATTCAGCAGCTGAGGCCCACTCAGACCGTTCAGCCCAGGATCAAGCTGAAACTGTTTGGACACTCTGGAGCAGGGAAGAGCACCCTGCTGGAGTCTCTGAAATGTGGCATCCTGCGCAGCTTCTTCAGGAGGAGGAGGACACGTATGACCAACACAGCCCGCCACCCCAACTCCCCGCTCAACTCAAAACCTGCAGGTAGTATATTCAGTACAACTAGGAGTTAACCTGTTCAACTTCTGGTCTTCTGATTAAAAGTTGCTTTTTATTTTATAGGGGAATAGTCCCTGATGTTGCTCTTTACCAAAACAATACAATAAATGAAAACAAAATAATTGCTTTAGTGTAAAACAAACAGCCACACTGTCATCCCTTGTATTACAACTAGAGAAATATGGAATAGAAATGTTTTTTTTGTTTTGACAATGATCAATATTAATTTTAATCAATAAATCATTTTCACCGTGAGGTAAAGGCAACATTAGATTTAACAATTGCTTACTCTTTTGCAGTGTTATCAATGTGTGACCATTTGAAAACATTTTGTGATATGGCTTATAATTTCCATCATAGCGTGAACAAATTAACTTTGTCGGCATTATCAACTGCAATCAACATAGTTACCTAGAATAAATGAATAAATCTGAATATTCTGACTGGACACAATAAAATGCAGCAAAAACAACACTCTTAGTTGTTGTTTTTTTCAGCCATTTGCAGTGTAAGCAAATGTGTAAGCCTTTTCCTTTGTGTCAGCCTTGCTCTGGTCTTATTACTAAACCATTGTGTTCTGCCCTTGTCACTCAGAGGCTGCTGTGACCAAGCCATAGATACACTGCCTGACGTGTTCATTGTTGTGTGAAAATCACAGTTTGTCTTTAATCTCAGCCTGTATTTGTTCTCTATCTGCTCTTCCTTCCCTTTTCTCTCACACACACATAGCTCTTTTTTAACCACTGTGTTTTGTGGCACTTAGAGCTATTACCTCCCAGACAGCCGATAATGGTCAGTTTCGTGAGCCATATACAGTTACCAATCCCATCCTCTGAACTATCTGTAAATCTGTAGCCCCTGTCACAAACAAGGGAAGGTAAAGGAGCTTTTTGTTGTTCTTTCAGTCAGAGCTGAATCTCATAATGGTCTGAATTGCCTCATTTTCTTGTTTTGCATCTGCAGCAGGACGTGACATGAGCCCAGCGTAAAATACATAAAGCATCATTTTGCATCTATTTGTGTGACATCGTAATCATTCCTTTAAAATATGTTTACATTGTAATGTTAGTATTAGGAGTCTGTTAGTCCTGAGATCTTGAAATACTTGAAATGAAAAGGTACCAAAATGTAAAAATCAAACTTACGTAAAGCTCTTACACAAATTTGTTTATCATAAGTAAATTAAAACAAATGTTCACTGACAACACAAGAGATTGCTACAAGTGCACAGTGCTGCAAGTACATAAGAGAAAAACAGAGTGAGTGATAAGCAGTTTGTGAGCTCTGGTCTAATCTTCGACTTTCTGCAGTTAAGTCTGAAAAAGTGCCTGTAGCTGAAAACAAACTATAGGTGTGGTCCTTCATTCTGTCAAAGAATTACAAATCAGAGAGCTGCAAACAAGATTTATTTCGTTGTGCAATATTGCCCCCTTGTGGAAATACATGAATAGTGTTTAAAAATAACTGGTCTGACCTTGGGACAATACTTTACAACATAATTCTATGAAATAATAATATTAAATTGTCATCTTACTTCATACAAAGATTTCTGATGAAATGATCATATTTGTATTGATTTCTGTGTGTTTTCCTTTGGTGATCAGTGTCGGTGAGCATTTCCAACTTGTACCCCGGCTGTGAAAATGTGAGTGTACGGAGCCGCAGCATGATGTTTGAGCCCAGCTTGACCAAAGGCGTCCTGGAGGTCTTCTCCCCGGTCCACAATGGATTGTCCACTGCTGATGAGCAAGCCACAAAAGCCATTGACATCCAGCACGCCAACATCCACGGTAAGAGAGACTCACTTTACTCTTTACTTCACTTTATTCTTTCATTTAGAATTGTTCAGATTAAAAATTGATTTCATCTGTTGTGTGCCTTTAGGTGTGGGTGATTTCAGTGTGTGGGAGTTTTCAGGGAACCCAGTGTATTACTGCTCTTACGACTACTTTGCGGCCAACGATGTGACAGCGATCCATGTAGTGCTGTTCAGCCTGGAGGAGCCATATGAGACCCAGCTGAGTCACATCACTTACTGGTTGAACCTGCTCAAAGCACTTACACTCCCACTGGACAACATTGGTAGGACATAACATTGCTGTTTATAACTGTTAATCATTTTTATTTGCTCAAAGTCCAGTATATCTTTTTATTATTTATTTACCAGACGTTTTGTACACTACAGAATTTCCTTTAAGACTAATGAGCCTGGGTGTGTTTTGTTCAGTTTTTGGGGGTCGGATCCAGCAACCTCTCGCTGTTGTTCTTGTGGCAACTCATGCTGACCTCGCTGACATCCCCAGAACTTTCTCGGGAGACTTCAGCTATGACAAAGAGAGGACACTGCTGAAGGAAGTCAGGAACAGGTCAGAGTTTATATACTACTAGATATTTTGGATAGAGGATATGTTGAGAATGTTCCATATAATACCTGCATATAGTAACTGTGCTTTGTTTGTATTCAGATTTGGAAATGACCTACAGATCAGTGACAAATTGTTTGTGATGGACACCGGAGCCTCAAACTCTAAGGACATGAAACTGTTGAGGAGTCACTTGCAAGAACTTCGCTCCAGCATCATTTCTGTAAGTCTGCATCATCCTAACAGCTAATTTTATCCTCCTTTCCATTCAACTACATGCATTTAATTGTGGCATACATCCTCCCATCTGTGCAGAGGTGCAGCCCCATGACATTGTTGTCAGAGCGTTTGCTTGCTGCACTGCCAACTTGGAGGAAAATGACTGGACCTAACCAGCTGACGTCATGGCAGCAGTTTGTTAGTGATGTTCAGGAGCACATCAACCCTCTGGTCAGCCAGGATTACCTGCGCACACTGGCCCTCCAGCTACACAACATGGGAGAGGTCAGTAAGAGAACTCAAAGCAGCTTATTTTTGTTCAGTTCATTCAGTTGGTTGTCTCTGAGAGATGACCGCTTGTTGTTGAACTTTATATGAGAGTCAGGCTACTCAAGTATGCATTATTTTATATGTAAACTACCTTGTGTTTGAAAATCTATCTAATCCATGTTCCTTGCCCCCTCCTCTTTTTGTTCCTGCTGCAGATCAACATCATGCAAAGCGAAACTGTGCAGGATGTGGTTTTGCTGGAGCCTCGCTGGCTGTGCAGTAATGTCCTGGCCAGGCTGCTCTCGGTGGAGACTCCCAAAGCCATCCACCACTACAGGGGCCGTTATCGCCTAGATGAGGTCCAGGCACTGGCACCGGACAGTGACGTGGATGAGTTGCTTCAGATACTGGATGCTATGGACATCTGCGCTCGGGACGTCACCAACCCCTCCATGGTAGACATCCCAGCGCTCATCAAGACCAACGGGCTGCACCGGTCCTGGACTGAGGAGGAGGAGGACGAGGCGTTTCTGTATGGAGGGGTCCGACTGGTCCCGGCAGAGCACCTGACAGCTTTTCCCTGTGGTCTGTTTCACAAACTCCAGGTCAATCTGTGCCGCTGGAGCCACCAGCAGAAGCCTGAGGACGACAGCACTGAAGACCTGGACGGAGACATCCACCTCTGGACAAACGGAGCCAGGGTGAGCCAGGCCGGAGTGGAGGCCATGATCCTTCTGGTCAATCATGGACAAGGAATTGAGATTCAGGTACGTGGACCTGACTCTGAGCGGGCCAAGTGTTACACCCTGTTGGACACCATGTGTAGTATAACAGAGAACCTGCTGGCCTCCACCCTCCCTGGACTGCTGACTGCCAAATACTACCTAAGCCCCCAGCAGCTTAAGGAGCACCATGCGCCCATTATGGTGTACCAGCCCAAAGACTTCTGCAGGGCACAGGTTCAGCGTGAAACCTCCCTCACCAACACCATGGGGGGCTACCGCGAGAGTTTCAGCAGCATCCTGGCCTTCGGGTGTGCTGAAGTCTACCAGCAAGGCATTCTGGGAACAGACATTCACATCTCAGACATTCCCCTTTTGGCCCGCAGAAAGCTGTGCCGCATGCTTGACCCACCTGATGCTCTGGGCAAAGACTGGTGCCTCCTCGCTATGAACCTGGGCCTCACAGAGCTGGTGGCCAAACACAGCAATGGGACCCCTAATGGCACTCCTGAGTTGGACCTGGGCACGGCTCCCCAGGAGACTCCTTTGGCCCCCAGCCCCACTGCAGCCCTGCTCCAGGAGTGGAGTTCGCGGCCAGACAGCACAGTGGGCGTGCTCATGTCCAAACTGAGGGAGCTGGGCCGCAGAGACGCCGCCGATTTCCTGCTCAAGGCCTCACCTGTGTTCAAAGTCAACATGGAGGCAGTGGGGGCCTCCAGCAGCTACATCCCCACCTGCAATGGAGGGACGTCCTACAACTCTATCAGCTCTGTCATATCACGCTGAACTAACAGGGTCAAGCGTTGTTCTCGCCAAATGTCACTTGACGTGACAATTCTGTATGAACATGAAGTGCAATCCTAACCAGAGCCCCGCTGCTTGTTCTCAGTGTGTTTGTATGAGGCTAATATTATAGGCTGCCCATACACATGCTGTAAATAAAATGTGACCCTTAAAGTTGGTGTATGAAGTAGAGGTTGTGCTCCAGGCCTGTACAAGTAACCATTCCTTCTGATATGAATGTGAGTGTGAGTTGGTTGTCAGAGATCCAAAGAGGAATCCCTTTCTCCACTGACTTTTATTCTGTATAATCTCGTTGTGCTGCTGTCTAACACTTCTCCACTGCACCTTCGCACAGTCGCTTTCACAGCGAACAGTAAGACAAGCTAATCTTTAAACTTTTTTTTTTCCAGTGATTAAGGATGATTAAAAATTGTGTCAGTCTTATGTTTGGACCTTTAAATATCCAAACCAGTTGTGCTCTATGTATCAGTGTCACAGTCCAAATACAGCATGCTGCCACCTCTGCTCACTGCTATACAGCTACACATACAGTAACACCATCGCCCCACTAGCTTCTTTCATATTTGATGATTCTGCTCAGCATTTTGTGAGTGCCTTTGTGGCCTTCTACCTCCTCAAGAGCACAATAGTCTGTTGGGATTCAACAGTCGTCCTGTGCCTTGTTGACACTAATCTGAAATGATCTCCTGATCGACTGTAATAGAGTAGTTGCTGTCAGGATGAGAGGCCATTTCACATTTCAGACAGAGGTAAAGAGGAAATGTTTACTGAATCGTTAGCCTGAATTAGAAAAACAAAAGATTGCCTCTGAGATTTATGGCATTGAAACTGAGTTTCAGTGGTATACAATCAAACCTGAAAAAAGCCACTTCTTTGTCCTGTTTGTCCTGTGTCAGCTGCGAATAGGAACAGGTTGAAGCTCTGCCCTTACTGAGCTGCATACAGGGTAAAAGGGAAACATTTAGTGAAATTACAGCTCTTGTCCTTTAATGTGTCATTCTTTAATTTTCCCAGCAATGTTGTCTAGATGTTCTCATTTTTAATGATGAAGAAGTTTACCTGGTATTAATATAATAAGATCAGACCTTAAAGACATTCATTTAAAATAAATTTAATCAGTGAACCTTTCACACATTTGACTCTGTTTAATCCTCCTGCCATTTAAACATCCACAATCATTCACTAACCAGTTGCTCCAATCTGTGTCTATCACTGCACGAACAATAGATCAAACGTATGAAACTGCCTCTGTTCTGTGCAGATTAGTTTCAGTGAAAGCTGTCTCCATTTAGTTTGTGCTGACAGAAAGAAGTCATACAGTTCACAGGAGAACAGTCTGAGTAGCTACAGCCAAGGTGAAACTCATTTGGCTCTAAATTCTACACATGGATCATCACAATTTCTCAATAATTAATAAATAACAAGTAATGATAATTAAATAATAAAAACAGTCTTAATAATACATAGTAAATCAAAGTTTAAAGGAGGATTATATCTTTGATAGTGTGACATTCAACCATGATCCAGACTGGCTTTATTGTAAATCCTCATCTGCCTGTTACACTTGTGTTGTTCTGAGATATATGAATATATCTCTCTGTTCCTGAGTTGCAAAAAACAAAGTTTAGAATTTTAAAAGTAAGGACAATGCTTACAAATTCCATTGTTACCTTAAATAGTATGTTGTCTGTCCATTTACTTATACACATTCATGTTTTTTATCCATGTAGTGAATATGTTGTATAGTTTGGAATCTTCTGGTAAAGAATTTGGAAACATTAAAAATGTTTTTAAATTACAGCCTTTAGCTTAATTTTCTACTGACTCAAAATGGAGCAGCAGCCACTGATGGAAAAAAAAACTTTCCCCAAAGTATTGTGTCTTATTCCCAGAAGTAAGCCAAGAGTAATTGTACCAGTTATGAGGGTAGACAGGGCAGGGTACCATGGGACCCCTTCAAACTGTGCACTTAAACGTCATAGATAAGTACGTCAAATGAAAAGTGCCACCAAAACAGTTTTTATGTTTGTTTTTTAAATTGAAAGCCTATAGTAAGAGTAGTGACTTTGCACTTTTGCTGCTTCCTCAACAGCAGCACAGACGCCGCTTGTGTTGAGCTCAATTACACTACGCTTCAGTCAGTATCACTGTCAGTGTTTGGCCAAGTGTGGCGTCACATTTCTTTGGGTTTTTGTGTGAAACTCAAGTCAGCAGACATGGTTTTGTGGTAGCATCACTTTTGTCATCCCAAAGTGAGCTGACTTTTAAAATAGTCATTTAGAGATATTTTATTGTGTGTGTATATGAGTGCGGGAAATGTTTTTATATTCAAAAGTTGTGCATAAAGCTGATGTAAAGGAGCCTATTCTGAGAACAGTGACTTTGGGGACTGTGCATTTTTGAGCTTCTCTTTCTCAAGTGTTAACACTTCTGCATTTGTCTCTATTTTTGCCTTTGTCTAAATTGCCAATCAATGTAAATATTTGACCATGTTCTGGTAATTGTTTTCCACTTTAACTGTTTTCTTTCTTTTCCAAATATCATGATTACAACAAGGCAACCTGAATGTACCACTTATCTCTCCTAAGAACGTAGGGATAAGTAAAAGCAATTCGACGGTATACTATACAGTATGTCTAAAACATGAAATGAACGCTCATTTTGACCACTAAACAACTTTAATTTTCTTGCTTTACTAAAGTTTGTGTATACCTATTGTCAGTGCTATGTTTTCAAGGCACACAACCTTTTATCACTGCTTTTTAAGTAACACATGCTGAAACATTTTATAAAGGGAAGTGTATGTTTCTGAGAGGCACATTAATTCACTTATATTTTACTGCATTGTTGTCTGACTGCAACACAAACAAGGGGACACGTTTTCTGTCCATTGAGCAAAGAGGATTTCAGCTTCGTGTTTGAGACCCCGGTCCATACGCTGTATTGCACAAATCTTTTTGTTGCTATTTATGTTTTATTCTTTTAGCATGTCTTTTAATGCCATGTTCTTAGTACTTCTGACACTTTATAGTGTAATAGATTTTATAATAAACTCTTTGATCAATATCCCTGTCCTTTTGTCTGGTAATACATTTTTCTGTATATATACAAACTATTTCCCTTTATCTGATATTAAAACAACTTTGGCCTTTACAGCACTATACAGAAAGAGGGCGCTGTTAACTCTTTTCACAGAAAGATGAATTTAAAAACTATAGGTGAAGTCATATTGAGAGATGACATCAAAATGCTCTGACTAGGTTAAAATAATACATTGTGGGGTTTTTTCCCACTAATATCTCCACAAGGTTCCTGTACACATGGCTGTGACACAGTGCTGTCTTCTGCTATCTCTGTGTTCTCTGTCAGATTCCAGGCTGCGTTACTCACACTGCTCTGAGTTCATTGTTGTACTGCAACTTCAGAGTAGACACCCACACAGTCACATGATCACATGACTCTGTTGACTCAATCAACCTGACTTTGTCCTAACTTGCTCACACACCCAAAAGTTGTGTATTAAAGTAAAACCCAAAGAGCATATGGTGTAATGCATACATCAATATAACAATTATAACAAGACAAGTAGCATAGTTTAGAAGGCAAATCCAGCCGTGTATTTTGACTTGGTGTGTCAGTTGTTCTCCATGGCCTGACCACCTCTTTGGATCTACTGCAATGTCATCAATACCACAATCAGCAAAACCTCCAAAATAAGGAAATATTTTAGAGAAATGGTGAACAGTTCAAGAACAAAGTCACCTAGATATCATGCGTTTTACATGTGCTCTTTCATATCTGTTTGCATTTTCCTTTGTTTAAATTGAACCAGTAAATGAACAGAAAAAAATGGTTGCGTTTATGATTAAAGTACCGAATGTATATGCTTACACTTCTTTGGAGGAATACTGCAGAGAAACTCAGGTGATAATTTCACATCATTTTTGTCCCAGTTTGTTTTGGTTTCTTTGCAATCAGCATCAGTAGTTGCAGCAGACATTGAATGCTTTCTACCAAAACAAAAAAAAAGTGCCTATTCAATATGTTTACTAACTCAAAAATCGAGGTGAAAAAGCAACCCTTCAAAGAAGATTGATCTATTTGAGTAAATGTTTTGATCACTCTGAGTGATGTGTCTGAGGAGGAAAACCAGACCAGTTGATAAGCTTTCTCAGATGGCAGCCTATTGTTTACAATATCTTCATCCTAGGAATGTGACAATGCAGTTCTTCAGGGTAAACAATCAAATTCATCAGCATACATACATTCACAGACAGCATCATAGATGATGAAAGCAAGACAGTAAGACATTTCACTGATAAACACAAAGAACAGAATTGAGTTTTCTAAATAAAACAAGAATAACAAGTTCATGTGATACCCTCAAAAACTAAAAAACAAAATGTGTTAGGGACTAATGAAACTTGACCATTAATTGTCAGTTTTACAATAATTCATTTGTAATTTACAGCCATTTAATTGTACTTTAAAGTAATAGCCCCCAGAATATACAAGTTGCAATATCATAATGCAATCAGATGGAAGGGAGCTCTTTTGGGTCTCTGTGCCCATTAAAACTGAAAATTAGGATTATGAAAAGTGTATTTGATTTGTGGTTTTTGTTTTGTTTTATTTAATTTCTGACGAACTAACCCACATGTAGCTTATGTTATGCTTGTAATTATACAACATAAAGTCATGCAGTATTAAAAATCTACACCAAATCTGTAATACTTTTCTATCAACATTTCCATATACAAATGTAAATATTTATGTAAATATTTAAAATAAAGTATAATAGATGTAATAATTCATACACATAGGGATTGTTAATGTTGCTCAGCTCCAGCGACAGGATCCTGAGATCTCATTTACTGCTGACTAAAGCAAAGCATATTCTTTCAGCACAGGATCAAATTATACCATAATAAGGCCAAATTGACATTATCGCTCCTCTTACAACACTGGGATGCTTACAGGAAATTTCATGTTTAATGACTTGGAACTGTTATGCCACTCAGACTTTATTAAGCTGAAGTCTGGCAGTGGGATTGGGCCAGGACTTCTGGGGACTGTGAGGGGCCACACAGATGCAACACATTTGGACAAACTGTGCTCTCAGTGAAATGAAACAAATATTGGAAAAGCCTCTTACTTCCAGTAAGACATTGTTTAACTTATAACACTTTTAAGAGACATTTTAAAGAGTGGATACAGTCACATCAAATCTGTGACCACTTTTAACTAACTGTGTTTTTTGTTTTGTTTTTTGTTTTTGTCTATCAGTTGTGTGTTATTTTATGTTACTTGCCTGGCAGAAATGAGCAATTCTGCTACAGTCAGGCCAATTACAGCTGTGCCATTTGTTACAGATGTTCATTAATGTTCATTGCCCCTAATAAATAAATAAAATTAAGAGAAAGTTGTGAGGTTAAAGTAATACACAAGTGTTATACAACAACCTCAAAGGTCAAAGCCTGGATTGTTTGTGTCAGTGTGAGAGTGTGTGTGCTTAATATGTTTATTTGTATAATACACACCTATTTAATAAGCCACTGATAGTTGGTAACAGCTGGACATGTGCAAAGGGGCTATTGTTAAGTGAAAACACATTAGCGACAAATATGAAGTAACATGCCTCCACTTGTTGTTTCTAAAGACAAACTCAGTTGAGATATTCATAGTCTTATCAGTCACATGAGCGCTAACATGATTAACTCTTTGAGTGCTGACTGTGATCTAGCTCCTGAAATTCCGGGGAACATGAACCTATTTGACAAGATCAAAACATGATAGCTCTTCACATCTTATCTAAGGCATTTAAAGCTAATTATTCATTTTTACACTGTATATTTCTTGTGAAACTAGGTCTACTACAGTTATTCTTACAGTAAAGAATATCTGTCTTATGTCGTGTCTCAGTTCTATGTCTTAATAGAACCTTATTGAAATAAATTTAAATGAACACTAAAATTATTTAACTCAATTTTCTTATTAAAGTACCATTCCTGGCCATTTTTGTAACTATCCGCTTTTATAACCTTTTCTGTGAGATTGCCGAGTGTACACTTTCGAGCACGATTCCATAAGGCAGGAATCACGTGTTCCCATGGTGACCTCACACAGTGGGCGGGACTAGCGGCCATGAAAACAAGAGCGGACCAATCAGGGCGCAGGGTGGGCCGCCATTGGGGTGCCGTCGGGCCTTTATAAACTTTGTGTACCCCAGCAGAAACAACAAATTTATCCGTCTTCGTCCTTGACAACGCGCTATTTGCAGTAAGTAACAAACATTTTGTTTCTTCTCAATGTTGAAACGGTCTGTGAATTGTGTAGTAGCCTAAACAATAGCCGTTGTATGGTTTCCAGCGATTCTTTTTTTTATGTCAAGGCAGAACAAAGCTTTGGTCAGAACATTTTAAATAAGACTTTTACATCGTTAAAGATTCATTATTTTAAATCCGAGAACTATGTGCATTTTAAGAGCCTGTCTGCTATTTGATTTAGATTGCACTGTCTTTGTCGCCTTTGCGGTATTTGCCATAACTACATTGTTTTGTCTGCATCCAGTTAAAAAATACAAATACAATAATTCGCGTTACAGGTATCTAACGGTACTTGGTTTCTATTTTATTTTCGTTTTCCTGGTGCTAGTTTCGGTCAGGTTTCTGTTGCTGGCTTTGTGCCACGCAGATCCCGTGACTGCGAACAAAACAAAAACAGGTTAGCTTTTTGTTGGGAATGGGCCTCGTTTCCGCTTTCAATTCCACAGAAAAACTAGCATAAACCATCGATAGGTTCTAATTTTGTTCGGACATCGTTCCTCTTGTGTTTATAGTCATTTAAAAGGGTATCGGGGTTGCATATTTAGCCTAGAAAAATCCTTGTTTGTGAGCCTAGCAGCTGGGAAGTGACCAGACAGACGGGAATGTGTACCGCAGCCTGTTAGCGATTGGCTTCAGTCATTTCCACTGAAATGTACAAACTGTTCTTCAACCATTCAAGTACCGCGATGTTAATTTATATGACTAATACGTTTTTCCAGAGAATTGTGGGGAATGCGTGCTCACTTATCTCCAGACTGAAGCCAGGGCAATAAAATTAGCCCGCTCCTTCTGTCTTAGCTCTAACTTGTTTTATTATCCTTTTTTTCAAGCAAGAAGCCATAATGCTTCCTCTAGCTGTGTTGGTAGTGTATCTGGCCACAGCCCTGTCAGCCCCCAGCCTAGACCCACAACTGGATGAGCACTGGGACCAATGGAAGAGCTGGCATATAAAACTCTACCATCAGGTAAGGTATTGGTTTTCTTAGCCATCTAAATTACTATGATTCACCAGATATCTCACTGAATTGTATTATTTGTAGAAGGAAGAGGGCTGGCGAAGAATGGTCTGGGAGAAAAACTTGAAGAAAATTGAAATGCACAACCTGGAGCACTCTATGGGCAAACACACTTACCGCCTGGGCATGAACCACTTTGGTGACATGGTAAGTCCACAGTTTGTGCTCACAAAGAAACATGTTTACCTTTACCTTATCAACCGTATTCTCATTTGGAAACCTGTATTTTCTTTCTTCAGACTCATGAGGAGTTCAGGCAGGTCATGAATGGCTACAAGCACAAAGCACAGAGGAAGTTCAAGGGGTCCTTCTTCATGGAGCCCAATTTCTTGGAGGCCCCACGATCTGTGGACTGGAGAGATAAGGGCTACGTCACTCCTGTCAAGGATCAGGTAAGCTAACTTTCTGGCTCCTGTTCCTCTTTTACAAGGTCTTAACTAAACTCCTTTTTAAATACAGGAACGTTTAGACCTCAGTAGTGTCTGATGCACTGCAGACAGTACATGATTAAGTATAGTGGCTACATAAACAACCTCTGAAATGAGTGCACCCCTTCCTTTTTTGTAATCGTCATTTGACTGTAGTTACCATTTGGCAGTAAAGGGCTTGATGCAACATAAACCTTTGGACATTTGAATCGTCATCAGGATGTTTATTCAGGTCTCTGAATGTTTTGCTTGAACACAGATAAGATGGCCACTTGTAGCTTGTTGTTTATCTGTGTGCTTCATACTCCCCCCTCCCTCTGTGTGGTGTGTTCATCCACTCCCAGCACACATTCACTGTAAGATGAAACCAGTCTGACTAGGTTACTGTGAAAACTGCTGCAGCTCAGCTTCTAGTGTAGCGACAGTGCTAGCTAGGAGTGTGACAAGATGTCATAAAGATGATTCATTTAATACAGTTATGCAGAAGTTCTTATAGAGGTTGTAAATGAATAACACATACATTTTAATTGTTTTCCTTCAGGGTCAGTGTGGCTCTTGCTGGGCCTTCAGTACTACTGGAGCCCTGGAGGGTCAGCAGTTCAGAAAGACTGGCAAACTGGTGTCTCTGAGCGAACAGAACCTGGTAGACTGCTCCAGACCTGAGGGCAATGAGGGCTGCAATGGGGGTCTGATGGACCAGGCCTTCCAGTATGTCAAGGACAACCAGGGACTGGACTCTGAGGACTCCTACCCCTACCTGGGAACTGTATGTATATTTCTGTTTCAGTTTTTTAATTTATTGCATAATAAATTCTATAGGCATTTGTTTAATATTGCTTCCTTTTTGATGTCATTTTTTAATTTGCTGTCCAGGATGACCAGCCATGCCACTACGACCCCAAGTATAACTCTGCCAACGACACCGGTTTTGTCGACATTAACAGCGGCAGTGAGCGTGCACTCATGAAGGCTGTGGCTGCTGTGGGACCTGTTTCCGTTGCCATTGATGCTGGTCATGAGTCGTTCCAGTTCTATCAGTCAGGTATGTTCTTGGTGTTGTCAGGAGGAGAGACTGGATTTATAACATTGACTATGGCTGACCCAAAATATTGTTTTCCTTAGGAATCTACTATGAGAAGGAGTGCAGCAGTGAGGAGCTGGATCATGGTGTGCTTGTGGTCGGTTATGGCTTTGAGGGCGAAGACGTTGATGGAAAGAAATACTGGATTGTTAAGAACAGGTCAGTAAAAAATTGTGGAATTCCACAAAACGTTAATGAAAAACTTTCCCCTTTCAGACTTGCTAAATTGTAAGACTCAAATTATTTCTTAAATTATTAGGCCCTAATGAGTGCTAAATATTTTGCTTGTTTAAATAAACATCACTGAAATCTTGGCATTTAATGTGTGCATATGTTGGCTGACAGTTGAGACACATTGTTAACGTTTTGCCACCCCTATTCTCTTGCAGCTGGAGTGAAAAGTGGGGAGACCAGGGCTACATCTACATGGCTAAAGACAGGAAGAACCACTGTGGAATTGCAACAGCAGCTAGTTATCCCCTGGTGTAACCGCTGCACAGGTCCACTGTTAGTCTTTTTATTGCAATGGTGTGGCTGAAGAGGTGATAACCCTTCAATCGCACACCGTGGCAGGCAATTCTGCTATTCTGGACAAACACTGTTTTTAGGGAAAAGGTGCCATTTTTGTTTTGGCTGGTTTTATGTTTTTGTTTTTAAAGATTTTAGTCAGTGTTTATTCTTTGTAAATATGTGTACTTGGTGAGTGAAATGTAACACTTACTTTGGTCATTGTAAATGATTATTTTGTACTTTACTGTGATCAATTAAAACACTTTAAACACTAGTTTTGTGTCAGGACACTCAAATTTATTTAAAAGCTTTTTAATTAATTCTTTGTAATCATGAAAAAATTTGAAACAGTTATTACTTAGTATGGTCTCGTAGAAGGCATATGCCATTAGCTGCACTACTGTGTTTTAAAGATTTAGATGTTTGTTGTACTGTATATTACGGCTCATCAGCCAACGATGGATCAGTGCTTTAGTCACCTTAGGAGCTGTTTAAACACATTTTGTGACCTCAGTGAGACTTGGCTGTACTCTGACTTTAATCCCAGATGCTTGTAAGTCATATGATGTTGCAAACAGTTAGGTTCTTTGACGTCTGGTTCTGAAACCTTAAAGGATTATCCTTTAACAATGGCCCTTATTTACGACTGTGGTCACACAACACTATTGAGGTCTACTTTTCTGCACATACAGTGTGTGCATTTTGCCTTTTATTTGTCAAATGTAATACTTTTCTGGAAAAGGTTTTTTCCTCACTGACCTACACAGGAGTATTAACCTGGTTAATTCTAGCTTTTCACACAAGGTCACTGTTCAGGGTTATGCAGAAATATGTTGTAACCTAAACAAAACAGCAACCCATTTGCTGTCTCAAGAAATATTTTTTTTGGCAAACCTGCTTTATTGAACTTTCATAACTAAGCACTTTGTTTGTATTTGTTTTCAAATACAGTACTTCAATTTAATAGTTTGTTTTTCTCTTTTGAAACAAGACTGTCTAAAGTTTTGTAAAAAACAAAATTATACAAACGGTTGAGCATTTGTTATCAAATCAGTCTTGTTTTGATGTTTTCACATTTGTACATTTCACATTTACTGATACTTCTGTACAAAAGATAAGTATTCATTGACATCATCATGGGAGCCAACGACAAAGGGCACACGCTGATGTAGGGCTTCAGGCTTCACATCCAGGATCCTCTGGGTGCCTGTGGTGGCCAGGCCTCCTGCCTGCTCGATGAGAAAGGCGATGGGGTTGCACTCATAAAGCAGACGAAGCTTTGAGAATAAAAGACATCTATCAGTATCACAACACAACTTGTACTTGTTGTTTTCACTTATTACATTCATGCATTTAATGAATATAAGATACATTAAAAAATAATAAAATAAGTAAAATGTTACAGTGTATTAGGATAAATTAGCTAATCTTAACTACTGACTAACAGGAAGAGGCGCGGGCCTAATAGTTAGTATTTATTATGTTTTACTTTTTCAATTTGTGTTAGGAAGGAAATGCAGTAAAATGAGGTGCTGTTTATGTTTATGTGTTTATGACCTGACATGACTGTCCTCAAATCTTGAGCCTTATCACATAAGATTAGACTGTATTATTGTGACTTAATCCTGCTGTTAAATCAGTGACCTACAAAGCTGCAGTGTAATGTACAGTATGTACAAAAACAAATGTAAAGTATGTTTATCATCTGGTGACTAATATGCTACTAATATTTGTAACTTCAACACTAGAAGTTGTGCAGTTGTCCTTCTCTTGTACCTTTCCTTTGGGACTCTTTTCATTGGCAGGATACATAAAGATCCCTCCATAGGCAATGGTGCGGTGAACATCTGACACCATGGAGCCCACGTACCGGGCCCCGTACGGGGAGCTGCCATCCTGCAAAAAATATTGCATTATGTCAGCAAATGATGACTGCAATAATGGTAGTGTGGATAGTGAGTGGAGGCAGATCCTTCTCCATTTTGTATTTGTACTGACTAAACATAACCCAATCTTGTAAAGTATAGTTTTTTCAAATTATACTGGTTAAAGTTCACTATGCAACTGGTGATGTTTCAAGTAACTTAAATTATTGATACAAACTTTTCTTAGTAACTCTTCAAATCAATGCAGTTCAGCATATGTATTTGATGAGGTGGCCAAAATTCCTTTTCTTTCTTTGCACATTTTAGGCCTTCTCAAATATTAGGCCTGAAATGGGCAATCATTTTAGATTTGGTTGACAGGACATGAAAGGGGATTCATTTGGCAGAGACATGCAGCAATGGGACCAGAACCCAGAGCGGAAACTGAATCTAGTAAATGTAAAAACATCTATCGTTGAGACAGTATTTTAATAAAGGAGTCTAACTGTTTGAATAACTTTGTATATTGCTGTTGATAGCTTACATTATAAAGAAAGTGCTGTACCTGATGTGTTTTTCACTGCTATTTTTATCTTCTTGACATACAGCAAAAGAATACTGAACAACACAGGTCAAAGTCTGTCTGCGGCAGATGTAATGTCAGAGCAACACAGACAGGCTTACATGTGGGAAGTACTTTAAAAATGGATTTTCAATCATTTCAGGTTTGTTATGTGACACACTAAAACTACCTTCTCAGTCAAGTCCTCTGGATTTGAAGTGGATGCTGAGTGAATATGGTTTCAAGTAAGCACCAACCAGCAAACAGTCATGTGTCTGCTGAGTCACATCCCAGTGTGTGTACACTGCACTCTTTCCAGTAAAAAAGACTCTCTTTAATGACACAACAGTATAAAACTAAATCTGAGGAAGTCACTGAAAAGATACTGAGCACAGCAGTGACAGAGATGTTGACATACAGTATGATCTTTTTTCAGTGGTTGTATGCACACACTGCAAATGTTAGATTGACATATATGTCCTGATCAGTTGGGTGTGAACTACTTGAACTCTGTTCATATATATGTGCACCATAACCAGCTGGTCATTTATTAATTTTAAGGAAAAAAGAGGTCACAAGATTCTCCTGTAAATGGTCTGTAGCTCTTTTCACTTCATCTTATCTGTGTTAATGTCCCACTCCAGTGATACAAGGTATTGCATACATAATGGTTATAGGATCCAGTATACTAACAATCCTTGACATAATACACATGAAGTTATCAGTACTTAGTAGATGAAGTCTCCTTGTAGCATTAAAAATCCACAGACCTACTGGTCAGACTGCACGGTGAATGAGTAAATCAAACTTCATCTTGAGTGAGAGCCCTGCAGAGTGCTGAGTGGGCAGGTACACACAAAGTTTCAAGAGAGAAGCTGTGGCAGCTGTGTCCTCATCCTGTGGCTCAGCTGACCGCTCTGTTGCATCCTGTCTGACCAGCACTCATGCTTTAATGAGCCTCAGTCACATGTTTGGTTACAATTTTGTGCACTATGCAAGTATAAACGTTGATCATCAAATGCAAGACTCCGTCCAGTAAACTATGTGCAGTCATCTATCACAACGTAATGGCTTTTTGGACTAGTCAGGACTCACATGATCAGTGTGACAAGCAAGTAATGTTCAAAATCCTAAAGACTGAAAGTAGGTTGAGTCAGCAGAATGCATGACACTGCTTTTACTGAAGCCATTAAGTTTTGTCTGAAAGATAGCAACGTGCTGGTTAGAAAAGGTTAAAAAACAGAATGCTGATTGTTGGAACAATGAAATCCCATCAGTCATTTGTGTGTGTGCTTTTATGTTGCTCTCACCTCTGGGTTCTTCTTGTGCTTTAGGTACTCATTAATGGATGGGTGAAAGTACTTGGCATAGCCTTCGTTCACACTGTAGATCTTTCCCTTGGGCTTGATTTTTACATTCCTCTCAGTCAGGATGAATTCACCAATAGCCTAAGGAAAAACACACGTGGGTGTTTAAATTATGTTTTTCATATATCATCAGGAAAACAAACTTTGTAAAAATGGAACATTTTTAAACAAAACGTGGTAAAATGAAAAAGCACAAGAATGGACGATAAGGTGCAGAATTTTTAAACATGTAAACTTACTATTACTTTTCAGCTGTAATTTCCATGATTAATGGTTCCTCCACACTTAAATGTTATTCTAAATAAAAAATAATTTATGTGTTTTTACAGTTTTGACTGCAGAAATGTTTTTGTAATAAAAACATAAATCAATAAAAGCTACAATAGAAAGGAGACATGCCTCATAAAAGGTACAATAAAGTGCACTCACTGGGTCCAACATGAAGAAGTTTAGTCCAGCTCCAGTGCTGAGGGCCACTAGTGTGGCGCTGCCGTAAAGAGCATAGCCCGCACACACAATGTTGTTACCCTGCTGCAAAGCATCTTCATCTTTAGGCTCATCCTCAGTTACCTGACAGTGTGCACACAAACATAGGCTTTCAAATAAGGAGGAAGAGGAAGACATGTCAGGGCTGTATGCATTTTGATTATTGGTTAAAAAAAACTTGAATGTTGTGAAGTAGGTCATGTCACATCAAATTAAAAATGTTAAGAAAAGTTGAGGAATTTCTGTGGTAACTATGAGGCTGCACAAAGGACAACATTGCTCTCTAGTGTAGGCTGAAGGTTACTGCACTGGCACTATTTAACTTTTAAAAGACTGTTTATAATATAGGTCTAGGGCAGGGGTGGGCAATTATTTTTCTCCCAGGGCCACATTAGAACCTGGGACCCTTGTGGCGGGCTGGGCCAACATGGTGAACTCACACTCAATAAAAACACATATTCTTTAAAGTTTAAACTATAAGCAAAAATATGTAAAATATATGCCACCGTCACAGTTACATCATCCTCTGTTTAAGATCTACTCTTTCCATTTTGTTCTAAAACCAGGCTCAACATGTGTATTGAGACCTGAGAAAAAAAACAAAAAAAAACCCCACTAAAGTTAAGTCTCCTGCAGAAACACTAATGATAACAGCTCCTTCCAAACAAGGCCTGAACCAAGTAATCAGAATTTATCCTCAACAACATTTGCCAGGTACATGATAGACTTTTAACGAAAACAGTCTATTCAAGCTTCCCCTCACCACAAAAAACCTGCTTAATCTCAGCTGACAATGATGCAGTTTATAAACAGAGTGAAAGGATGAGTGAGTGTTATATTATTGTTGACACTAATTGGCAAAGAGTCTTCCATTGCCTTCAAAATAAAAGTATCATGTTTGTATTATGTTCTGTACATGGTCTACACACAGTAATTCTTTTTCTGACTCAAGCCTCCTGAGGGCCAGACAGGAGTGGGTCGAGGGCCTTAACATGCCCAGGTCAGGTCTAGGGTAAAAGTGTAAACCCCCTTCTAACAGACCTGTACCAATAAAACATACATATTTTGGATATCAACTATCAAGAATGTTTTGTTATTAATGTTGAACTGCTTCTACAAACTTTCAAATAAAAGCAAATATGTACACATTTTGATATCACCATCTTCTTTTCATTGGTGACATGTTTTGTGTATCTTGGCAGGCACTGACCCGTTTGTAGATTGCAAATATGGTTCCGATTGAAGCCAAACAGTCAATGTTGCTGGAGCCATCTAAAGGGTCAAAACACACCACATACTTCCCCTGTAAAATAAACAGACAACATATAAACCATAGCATCCACTGCATAGTATCTTACAGTATAAATCATGTTTAATATATGTTTACATATTATTATCATTATGTTGACTGAAAACTGGTATACTCTATATTTGTATTGAAAAATACTATTGCTGCAATAATGTAATAGTACTGATTGTGCACATTTAAATTACTGAGGTGATTCATTTTCCACTTTTTTTTTTCAATATTACTCAATACTGAGAGCTTACCCTCTTATCTTTGGGGGTGATGATGAGCTCCTTGTTCTCCTCTGACACCATACAGCATGTACTGTATGAGGCTTGCAGCATGTTGATCACCAGGTCATTGGAAAGCACATCCAGTTTCTTCACATCATCCCCAGTCACATTCACAGCACCTGCCAAGCCCTGTCTGCATTAAAGAATAGGCAGCCAGGCTTTAACCAAATTTAAACTCATAGTATGCAGTGAAAAGATTAACTACACAAATAAAAGGTCAGAAGACAGCAATAGTGGTTAATGGTGACTGAGTTCTGTTTGGAGTTTGCATGTTCTCCCCATACTGAAGACGGTTTTCTACAGGTATTCTGGTTTCCACCACCAACATAAAAAAAACATGCACCGTAGTCTTCCGTTAGTAAAATTACTAATTAGCTGCACAAGATCTGGAGTGGGTCCCCGGGCTCTACTGGATGGATATTGTGCCTCTAACATGAACAACAAGCATCATGGCTAATGTCCTGCACCTAAACTTGACATGTGACCTTCCTGAAGCCTGTCTGAATACTTACAGGTGAGCCAGGCCCGCCTTGCGCACAGCTGAAGAAATGGCTTTGATGGCAGTGAGCATGGCATTAATGAGCTGAGTGAGCTCTCCTGTTGCCCCCTTGGCCTGCCGGCCTGTCTCGATCACGAACCGCGTGAGGGTCCATACATTTGTGTCAAAGGCAGACTGGTCCGACATGTTGGTGCCGTTCTGTCCTGTTGGGCAGCAAGCTGTGTGTGCACTGAGCAAAAGACAGACAAGAAGTGAGCAACCTCATTATAGCCAAGTCCTTGTCATTCCAAAGTATAGGGCTGGGTCTATTTGTGAGTGCTGCCATGAGCAAGCATGTGTTTGTGTGTGTGTGCAGTCACACATGGTGGAGATGGCATCAAGTGTCAGCCATGGAGTCACAAAGTTTAATCCTACACCACCCAAACACACTATCTGCTTGATTATTTATTCTGATTATTAAGGCAAATAAACCACTATATATTCAACAATAACAACTAAAACATAATAAGAGCACATGTAACAAATGTTACAAAAACCTTTTTGCACATGGCCATGCTACAAGTACAATAGAGGAGCTGAGGCTTTGAGACATTTTATCTGGGTCCATGTTTGAAATAATAAAGATCCTTCCCTAAAAGATTAGATTCTATTACCACACATGTTTTTGCAACTCATCTCTCAGCAAGCATTGCAACAATGCATTGTGGGTTTGGCTTTATTATTACTTAACTTGGATAGTTCTAACATTTTTATTTTATTTGAAGGCATAGCTGTTCAATCTTGACTTTAATCCTGGCAGTATGGAATATATAAAGGATATTTTATTTTAGGTTTTAGCCATACAGTACCATGAATCAACTTTAAATGTCATTAGGTCTCTGCAAGACCCTTCTGACCTTTAACTCAAATGTCAATCTGGATAAAGTATCACTACTTCTGAAGCCTACATGCCCTTTTATTTTCAAAATTGTTTTAGTTTTGTTGCATGTGTAAATGCATTAAGAAAACATAAATGTAGTTTTATTATACATGAAATTCTGTATTTAATTTAGCACATTAATTCATGATATTCAGAGTGGCATCATGGTGTAAAGGATGCAGTCTGTGGTATACACTGTCATGTGGCTTTGAAATAATAAACAAAGACCCATATAACAGTACAGTATTACAATAGTACCTAGTAATAGTGATTTGTATTTTATGTGACACCAGTGAAATAAGGCAAAAAAACTGTCTTCTTTAAACTCTCTTGGATTTATTGATTCTTCAATCTCAACGCTTCTTAAGGCATCTTAGTTACATATAGTTTGTCTTTGGTCCTTCACAGATTATTTGAACCTTAAGGCACAGCTTGAGGTAAACTGAACATCTTCACTTTACACGTTACTAAAGCTTATTTTTCGGTTAGGCACATTTTTGGTCTTTGACAAAAATATGTACACATTCTTTTCACATCTTATGAATTGTCTGACTGTGTATCCTGTCTGTGTCTACAAACACAACATGGATATTGCACATGAAAAGTTTGCAACAATTTGGTCATGTGTTTATGTGAATATAATAAAAACACCACAAAATTGGGCCAACTAACACAGTCCCTGAGGAGTTGAAGTCTTGGAGATACAAGGGGTTTGTTGGACCGCGGTGGATGTTCTGGTGCATTTTCACTTCTTGGCATGTTTCTTGCAGATGGCGATGTACTCAAGCACATCTTCTGTTGAGCCCATGGCCACAGGGGCCCGCTGGTGGATGTTTTCAGGCTGGATGTCCAGGATGTTCTCAAAGCCTGTGCTGGCCATACCACCAGCCTGCTCTATGATGAAGGCCATGGGGTTGCCCTCATACAGCAGCCGCAGCTTTAAAAGGAAGTTCAGTTTAGTGTTAAACTTGGCAAGAGCAATGTTTGTTAAAAAAAATTACAGTCTAACAAGAAAGTGTAAGTCAAAAAAATAATTTGACAAGTAAAAACTGTAATAAAGACTAGAATACTAACTAGAACTAGAACATTGTGTGGTTAAGTCAGTAAATGTGTAGACCTAGACACACTGAACGTATGAGGAAAGGGAAGAAAGTATGTTGTGACACAGGTATGCACACAAGCATTAACTACAGTACAAGCTTTGTGGTGATCTAATTTCTGGCTAAGAATATTGGTTATTTTGATTTCAGACACAAGCGACTAATGGAACTAACCTTTCCCTTGGGGCTCTTCACATTTCCTGGGTATAAAAAGATGCCTCCATACATCAGTGTTCGATGGACATCTGCCACCATGGAACCAATGTAGCGGGCCCCATAAGGCTGACTGCCATCCTATATTTATATCAAACATTACATTATCAACACTATCTAAGCTAAGACAGGTGCTGGGGTCAAACATTTATCATTGATTAATATGTTAATGGAAGAAAAATTGCTGTTGCAGTGTTGCTTACTTTCGGGAATTTCTTTTTCTGCAAGTACTCCGTGACAGCAGGATCAAAGTACATTGCATAGCCCTCATTTAAGCTGAAGATCTTGCCCTTTTTCTGGATCCTGACATCTTTATCAACCAAAATAAATTCACCAAGTGCCTGAAAAAAATAGATTGTAAAACATCCAACCTGATAAAGACTGTAAGGTAAGATTTGTTGATGTATGGACACATTAAAAAGAGATTTACTGGATCCAGCATGAAGCAGTTGACACCATTGCCAGTGGAGAGCACTATCATGGTGGCGCTGCCGTAGAGCGCATAACCTGCTGCTACAAGGTTCCTCCCAGGCTGTAGGGCATCTTTTTCATTTGGTTCATCGTCTGTGATCTAAATGAAACATTGAAATTCAAGCCTAATTGTTTTAGAAAACTGTGCACAACCGGACAACATTTTAGGCATTGATTTACCTAAACACATTTATAAGTGAGAACCTTATTCAGACTAAAAAGTAACAAATAAAATTACCTTTTTGTATATGGCAAAAATGGTACCAATGGAGACAAGACAGTCAATGTTTGAGGAACCATCCAAAGGATCAAAGCACACAATGTATTTTCCCTGAGAAGAAAAAGATAATGATGAGAGTAATCTATACTTATTTTGTATAAATACTACATGAATAAATGTAATAATGTTTTGTTTTTCTTTTTAAAAGGTAACAAAAGAGCTGTGTTAGCATAACAATACAACAATAGTCATGTAGAATCTACCGTATAACATCTTCAACAGATTTAGGTAAGCTGCTCTTTAATTTTTATCATGATGAAATAATTGAAATCCTTTACCTTTCTCAAACTGGAACTTGATCATGAGAAAAACTGGCCACTTACCCTACTTTCTGGTTCAACAATGATGGCCTTTTCATTCTCCTCAGACACCAACACACAGGAGGTGAAAGATGACTTGATCATGTTGATGACCAAGTCATTGGACAGAATGTCCAGTTTCTTCACCTGGTCACCTGTCACATTAATGTTGCCAGCGATGCCATACCTAAAAAGACAGAAAAATGATAAGACTCTTGCTTTGAAGAGTCTAAAACAGCTTGAGATTCAAATCCTCCAATGGGCAACAGCTTCATAGTTCGAGCAACTGTTGCATGACTTTGCATTTCCTAACTGCAGAACCTCAGTCTGTGATTAAGTAAAGCATTGCAGCCATCAGTCTTAGCACACACATTACTAGACAAAGAAAGGTAGTAAAGCTAAAACATTACATGTCCACTTCAGTGGCAGACAATTTATAGATGAACATGTAATTAGGCAGTTATGCACCTTTTGTTGCTTTCTGTTTATTTAAAAAAAGACCCCATACGTCCTAGAATTTAATTCCATCTCCAAACTGCTGGTAAAACTTGTTGTAATCTGAGTATATACATTGAGCCCATACGGTACGTGGGCGTGACCAGTGGTTTTGCGCTTCCTGATTGGCTCACAGAGAACCTGAATCTCCACTTTGTGCCAGCGTGGATGGAGTAGTACAAACTTTACAGAATTAAAGTCTTAAGTACAACAACAGGCTATATCACTAACATTTTGCTCTTGTTGTAGTTTATAACCTCTTGTTTACTCACAGATGGGCAATCCCAGCTTTACGCACGGCGCTGGAGATGGCTTTCACTGCGGTGCACAGCGAGTTCAAAAGATTAGTCAGCTCCCCTGTACCCTTTGCCTTTTTACCCTCCTCCATCACAAAACGGGTGACGGTGACCACGTTGGTGTCGAAGACTCCCTGGTCGGACATGGTGGCGGATGGTGCAGCCTGGCAGTAGGAGTGGAGGAAATGCTGCAGAACTTTAAATGCAATGCAACACGGAAAACGGTGAAGGGGCGAAGGAACGAGAACCAATCCAAAAGTGCGGTAGAGGCGTGGTCAGGCTGGACACACTGCACGCTTTGTACACAATGGATTGGATAGTGATAACAATGTTAAAGAATACGGATGTGAGCAGAAGAATAGACGCGGAGCATATCTGGAATGAAACACTTTTACGCAATGGAGTCCGTGTACTTTTCAGCAAGTTTCAAAACGATACGTGACCGGCTAATGGGCAGCTTTTGTGCTCTTAAATTCCTTAAAGTCCACGCAAGAAGCAGTTTAGCCTTGTATTGCAGCATAAGCTTGGAAAATTGAGAGTGAAAGTCATGCGAGTCACATGCTGTCATCCCCACAACCATCATCACTTTTGAAGTTTTTTTTTAAATACAGATGAACCCATTTCCAGTTGTTCATATAGAAAACATACCAATACACTCTTTGTACATTTTTCCTCCTGCAACACGGGTATATTTTGAGGAATTATCCTCAGCTCTTACTTAAATAGTAAATAATTCCAGCTACTCCATATTCACACTTCATTGCGCCTCTAATATATTCATAATATGCATCTTCAACAAAAAGGTTATCATTATTAAGCCCATGCAATCTTTATATCTACCTCACTGCCTCTGAGTAGGAGTAAAAACATCCAACTCATTTTAGGATTAAAACTCTAGCCAGGAGGTGGCGCTGTTGCACGGTGTCAGTCTCTTCAAAAGCGCTTCGGAGTGCAGAAGCCAACATAACTTATATTTAGTGAGTCGACTTGTGTCTATTTTATCTTTCTACTTTATCAATATTGATTCATTTTCTACCACTAATATTTTGTTTTCACCAATCCACAGAAATCACTAATTAGCCTAGCTATAACATCTTGGTTCAATAATGTAATGCGCGAAAAAACTGGCGAAAAAAGCCCAAGACAAACCCTAACAAAACATTGAATGCATCACTTATTTAGCAAAATAATCACGTTCAACTAAATAGCTTTCGCCTACAGCTTTAAAGTTGTTTTATTTGTTTTGAGTCACACACTACACGTTGAATTTCTTTTCAAATTGTTAAATATTTCAGGTTAACCTTAAAGGAGACCACAATAACTCGGCGGAAGTTCTAATGTTAACAGCCAAACAAAAGCTAGCGTGTACCTATAGCATTATATAGCCTCGGCTAAGCCACTCGGTGACCAAATAAAACCTGGTGGATATGTGTTTGTTTGGTAGACTAGGCTCCGGAAAGCTGAGGCCGGTACAAGTGGGTCACCTTCCGCACAGGTAAACTCACCTGTATCGCGCTGACCTTCACGTGGGCGTCGCGCGGTGAGTGAGCTCTGGGAGGCACGGACTGCGCATGACAGCGATTTAACAACTTGCTGCTGAAGCGGACAAGTACAAAGGGGCTTTCGCTGGAGAAGACAGACCGCGCTACAAGCCGCGGAGGAAAATTATCTCCCAATCAGCGATCACTTACAACATTACTGAGATATTCAGACGTTTCATCTTCATACATTTCACTCCGAGTGCAACTATTTGAGCAGCGACCGCGACAAGGAGTTGCATTCAGGTCCCACAAGAACCTGACACAGATTTGGCGTCGGGTAAGTTCAACAACTTGCAGCTCACAAGTGTAGCCTATTACCATCTTCACCAGTGAATATGTATGGAAGCACAATGAATGCATCAAACACAAAAAGTTGCTGGAGTATTGCGTGTGCCCTCGATGCATTCGTTGGTCAGGTGGTCCCGCTGAGAGCAGATCACGCAATCCTATGAAGAGCTGCTGCTTAAACAGGCTTATGTTTAAACTCATATGGTGTTTGTTGGACTTGCTCCATGTGTTAAGCTATTGCAGCTCTGCACAGTTTCTTTCTTTTTCTATTCTCCTGTTTTGTTTTGCAGGTGCCATGCAAATGTTTTAGCTACAGCCTGAACTTTGAGCTTCCATGTTTGAGGAATAAAGTGGAGGTGTGGGACGGTATGGGATTTGATGAGGAAAGAAATATTGATGAAACATTGGCTACACAGCTGTTTTTCAGAGCCTGACCCGTCTGTTTCATGTGACTTGGTAATCCCTCACCATTACATGAGCCATACTGACTCATGTTGGGGTGGATTTAAGACTGTTTTCTACCACATTTACTCAAAACATCCTCCATTCAGCCTTTGTTTTAGAACTTACTTTGAATAAATGTTTTTCTTCTGCATTTACGGCATATGATGTCTTAACTTGGCTTCCACTTTGTCTTTTGGTATTTGGTTGGCCATAAAGAGTTGGTTTAAAATATTAAGTGTATCAATGTAGAGATGTAATTTAATGAAATTCTTTGGCTTCTTGTGTGGCACTATTTGGTAAATGTTAAGTCAGGTTTCTATATTTGGCATAATATGTGCTGATAACAATTCCAAGGACATTAGTTGTACTTGTATGTGCCTTGTCCATGGACTTAACTGTAACCAAACATGCAGACAAAGTTTGTTTTGGACACACTAGTCTTGTTTTGACCTTCTATAAGTGGGAGGTACAGAATATTGACATGTATGCAATCAAATATTGGAAAGTGTCTTGTAAAGAGCATTTAGGTGATTCACATTCATATGCACAGTTAACTGATGGAGGTTTAATGTGTGTGTGTGGCTAACCTTATTTAGCTCAAAGCCTGGGCACTTTTTGTTTGTTACCAAGTCTTCAGATTCAATTTAATATATTTTTGATACTATAAAAGCAATTACTCGCAAATGATGTAAATAATTCTTGTTTAGTATGGTCCTAAACTCTTAAACTCCAATTGCCATTTTTTTAACACAATCAATATCAAATGGTGTTGCTCTTCTTGGAAAATAAACTTGAAGACAGTGAAATATATTGCTACATGTGCAGTTTTTCTGCTTTCTCACTTGCTCTGTAGCCATTTGTGAGCCAAGACTTGCTCCACTTGTTGCAGCTTAGTGTGAAATGTGTACATTGTGCATATCCCGGAGCATCGTGCACCACATACCACAGCCTCTCACGGCGTATTGCTCAGCGTAAGCAGATCGGTAGAAGTACAGTAGCCTGGTGTTGGTTGGTACATGAGGCTTAGTGCTCCCTCGCTCCACATCAGGACGTCAGGCTGGTCAGTCACGCTCAGTGGACATATGGCAGGCCTCTCTCAATTAACACCTTTGTGAGATGACCCCTCTGTCCACATGATCAAAGTGTGGGCTCCGCCGCAGAGATGTGTCGCTGCCGGTCCCAGCCGCTCTGTTATTAGGGCTCCCATCCCTCCGGTGTTTGTTTAAAGAAAATGACTTCCACTCGGCTGCTCTGTCTGAGCAGCTTGCACTTCAAATCTGGCCTTGCTTTTTTGCGGCTTTCCAGTCCGTGTGGAGTCCTTGCCGTGGTGTTTTCTCTGTAATTTTAATGCAGAGGTGGCACTGAGTGGTAATTTTAGTTTTTGGTTGAACATCTGTACATACAGTGGGAGTATTTGTGCTTCCCTTGCATATTTGAGGGCTAAATATAGGCCTCTCTCTGCTGCTGTGGGCTAGGATGAACTCTTCTATTCACTGGTGGGATTATTACAGCACTTGTCTGTGTGTGGAGGTGAAAGGAGTTATTACAGCTGCCCATTTCTAGTAGTGTGGGGTGAACGCTTACATGAGCCTTTGGGACTGTCCTGTCATTATGAGTTCTGAACCACTTTGAGCCACTGAACATAAACAATTAGAGCACTTCCACAATAACCATCACAGATAAAAACTAGAGGTCAAGAAGCAAGGCCAGCAAAGCAGAATTTCAGTAAACTGCTTTTCCATTGTTAGAAAAACACAAAAGGAAATCCCAGCTTTGAGAAATACTTCAAAAAGATTTTCAGTTGCTGGCAGGCCTGCATCAAATTGTTTCCAAATTCGCTCGGAAGTCATCAGAGCAGTGATCAAAGCTCTGGCTGAAGAGCTCAAATCAGACTCAGGAGTTAGATTTGGCTTGGTTTTAGGTTGGGTAAACTTTGGAAAATGTTTTCTTCTTCTCTTGTTTCCGTGTTGGGTGTAAATGTAAAATATTAATAATACTTGGGAAACAGGAATGCTTTGGTTTATCACATGGGCTTTGAATTTTGACGACTATCTGGAGAAGTGTGGATAATCATTTGCCTGTCAACGTTTTTGTTGGGAAATGACTGCACACACACACCACACACAGACTGTAACACTTCAGAAGAGGTTTCTGCATCTAGAAAATTGTCTTGAAATGCTTTGTAACTTTCAAGTGTCAGTAGCGTGGTGTTTCTAACTCAAAGTACACTTTTTTTTCCTGTGTCACTTTGTTTGTAAAAGAAGCATGAATGGAGGAAGCTGCTGTCTTGCTGATGGTATACCTGATAACCTTTGCCTTAGGGCCTGAGGTGATGAACAGTCTAAATATAGCACTCACGTTTCTGCTTGATAAGTATATGCCGCATACTTTAACCAGTAGTTTCTTTCTTTTATGAGAGCATAGTTGTTCAAAGTTTAATGAGAATAGTGAGTCCAGCGTGCTTCAACTTGTGTGTGATTTTGGTCGATTGTCACGACAAACTGAGTGAACAAATGAATGAATGCAGGTATTTTGTGGTGAAGTAGGGATTAACCCTGGCTAAACCTTAAAGTGTTGTGCAGAGATGTTTTGTTTCCTGGTATGTTAATCCCTTTCTTTCATTCATCCCTTCTTACTCCATGTGTTTTTAGCAGCTCTTCTCAATTAAACCGTGATCTATAAATATAAGCTCCTGAAATATTACGATATTTTTTAAATCTGTACTTTATTAAAACACAAGATTACATTTCCTGTCCTTTGTCCTTTGAAGATCTTAAGCAGGCAGAAGCAGAGGTAAGGTGAGTCCTTCCAAACTTTGTCAGGGTAAGTGCAGCAAGGAAGTGCCTGTTAGCTTCAGCTTGTCATTAGCCTCTTAGAAGAACTTGTGAATGAAAAGAGAATGAGGAGGGGGGAAAAACACAGAGCAGTGAAAACCCCTTGTGCTTCAGGTAGTTTAGCAGGACAAGGCAGGTGCAAGGGGAATCCAGACCTAAAATGTCACTGTGATAATCCACCTGGTATGTAGGCATGCACAGACTTTCACTGTCAAATTGAGACATTCCTGAATTAGGCATTTCTGGTGCACTTTTTGACTTTATGCCAAGGCCCTTATTTACCGTGGTGGAAAGATACTCAAATTCTGTACTCAAAAGTACAGTTACATGGTTAAAATTCTCCTCAATTACGAGTCTTCCTATTAAAAAATACTTAAGTCAAAGTACAAAGTATTCATTTCAAGAACTACTCAGAGTACTAGTAACTTTTTAATGTTTTATGTGTTATTATTTATTATTATTTTAGTTTTTCCCCTTTGTATGTCGTTTTTCCAAGAACAAAATGTCATCTTCTTGTTCTTGATTTTTCTATAATTTTTCTAACATAACATCTTATCTAAAGTTTTCATTGGCTCAGTTGGCCTAATGGTAAACTATTGGCTAATAAAGTGCGGATGAATGCTGGGTAAATATCCCACATCCCAAATTCTGCATGACACCAGTTTAGGATAACAAACGTATAGCCTAGTGTTAAAGGTTGCGGCCTATTTGTATGCATAATGTGAAAGGCCTTCGTCACTTGTACTCAGATATTTTTTCAAAAGTAGCAAAGTAGATTACATGGTTTAAATTATACTCAATTACAAGTAAAAGTACTTGCTTAAAAATCTACTTAAAAAAGTCAAATTACCCCCAAAAACTACTCAATAACAGTAACATAAGTGCTTGTAATTCGTTACTTCCACCCCTTCTCATTTACTAGTGAATATTTTAGTGCAATTTTCTCTATGTGATGACTAAACAAAAAGCAAAGGTTGAACATGAGCCCACAGCACACAGGAACTACATACAAATAAGTTGTATGGATGCTTGGTCTGCTTTTGTACTGCATTAAGCCAGTGATTGGTCAACAAGGCGTGTTGCACTAGTTTGAGAGCTTTGTAAACACATTGCTGAAGTAGGTTGGGCTACAAAATAAATATGTTAGTGCAAGTTCCTGTAATGCACTGAATGTTTTGGCACTTAGATGTTAAAACTACTAATGGTCTGATCCACTTTAGTGATCCATTACAGTTATTATTGAAAGTAAGTCATTTTTTTTACACTAATTGCCGGCAATAGTTTTTAAAAGACTGAAAATTGAGCTGAATGTAACGTGTACTATGTGTTTGAAATAGAAAAAAAAAAAAAAATGTTACACTATCCTTAAAGTAATGAGTGATTTCCAAGTTAGTGAGGCTGAAAATGAAAGGTAGCCTTCATAAAGTGAACTCAATTCGTGTTGTGTTTGCCACTATTTAACCAAATGCCCCCATGGCTTCGAATGGACAGCTCCACAGTAAGAGTTTGTGTCCATTCAGGGATGCCTGTGTTTACGGCCGAGAGAAGCCCGGAGTCTCTCACGTTACAGCCTCCCTCGCCGGCTGCCATTGTCGGGTTACAATGTCTGTGTGTGTATGTGTTGTGTGTGTGAGCCGTGTTGTGATTGGCTTGTGCAGTGCACTGTGAGACGGCGGCGGCTGACGTCTCTGTGCTAATCCCTCATTGCTCTCTTCTCGGGATCTTCTGTCTGGGCTCAAACCGGGAGCTCCCTGTGAGGTTCACTTGTGGGAAATGCAATTACTAAATAACTTGGAGACTTTTAAAACCTGGATTAGGTACGTTTGCTGTGATTATCTTTATTATCTCAATACAATGTTGTTTGATCTCTCTCTCTCTATATATATATTTTATGAGAATTATTGCTACACAGAAAGACATTAGTCTGCTGTTGTGTTTTATATGACCTGTTTAATGCTGACACAAAAAGCTGTGTAAAACCGCCATTCCTTTGTAGAAGTTAATTACAAGCTTCCAGAGAACTCAGGAAAAATGCACTAATTGCTTAGATCGCATATCCCATGTTAAAGGGTGTGCCATCTTTTTCTTTTACTTGTTAACTATGTCTTCATGAAACATTTAGTTGTCTGCTAGTGTTAGAAGTCCCTCAAAACGCCCCTGTTTCTGGCGGAGGGTTTAGGCTTGTTGTGTCTACTGCTGTGTTGGAAATGTGCTTAAAAATGAATCAGGTTTCACTTTTGTGGACAGCTGTGCAAAACCTGATCGGCTGAGTTGTTTTCTTAACAGAGCTTTTATGGAAGACTAAATTAGCTTCTAGCATAACTGATAATTCCACTTTGTCTTGTGAGTAAACCAAGAATTATTTGAAAATTGTGGATGCTGAACTAACAGTGGGGGCTATTAGTTGTCTCGAGACCGTGCGATGTTTTATCAGATTTGAGTTAAATTGCAGTCTGTGCGTTGAAGTAATTAACTGGGTGCTTAGAACATCACAACCTGTTGCTTTTTTTGCAGATTTCCAGCAAATCTTATGGAATAAAATATCAATAATGCAGTTTTTTCCTTTTCCTACTGGTACATTTTGGTCCTGTGATCAAGTCAATTAGTACAGACTGAGGTGGTCCACATGTGTTCTAGTGCCAAGCCTCTAATACAAACTAGCTGTGGTTACAGGTCTTTGATTTAGTGTATTAAAGTCTTCTGAAGACGCTCGGGGCGTTTCTGGGCAAACTGTTACACTGCAGCCATAAACGATTTCCTTCTTGCGGTCAGTGGGTCTGAGTTTACAGTGGAGATTGACTCCCTGGTGACACCATTGATGCTATCTGCGCTGGTTAAGGCCTCTGTGCGCAAGAAGAACCTCTATCAGCTTGCCACATGGGGAGGGCTTTCATTTGTTTTGGAGCGCACAGTATCTCACCCCCTTTAATTACTCAGAGACCATTCTGGTGTTGTGAAGTATGTAATCAAGACTCACTGATTTACTGCGTCAAATGTAAGAGTTTAAGCCATTTGCTGTCGGCGGCGCGGTTAATGATGTCCACCGTGTGCGGCTGTGCAAAGATGTGGTGAAGTCAACTTGACAATGGCCCTGCTGCCTCTCAGGTTTCAGTTTCCACAAAGTGAGGGGCAGAGCGCCATGGCAACGCTGTCCACAGGCTTCCTGACCTATCCCATGTTCCTCCTGGAGGTGTGTACTACAACAAAAGAGAGTGTGCTTCTAAGTTTGAGCAAGATGTTTGTACTTTCTTTTGAGAGCTTAACTGTAATTGTTAATGGAGTACAATTATGAATGTGTCACAAGAGTTAAGAGAATGAACCATCTTATTACCAAACCAGTTTGACAAGCCTTTCAAGAGTGTTTTCTTTTTGCAGATTAGATCAAATTTAAATTTAAAGGTACATTTTAATAATTATAACCAACTGTCAGGAAGCCACATTGGGAGGGTTTTTATCTTTTTGAAGCAGCATTTTGTAAGATTCACCTTAACTGAGGTCATTCATAGTTTACAGTGTGTAACTTCTCCAACCATCATTCACCTCTACTGATCGTTTCTTTCTTTCTTTTTAGTTCACTTATTAGTCACTGTCTGTTCCACCTTTTCGATGCGGATGTTGCTGGATGGTACCAAGAGCTGTGGTTCATTGTTGTTCTAACTACCCTCCCTTCCTTCCTGGTCTGTCTCTTTTACATATTCAGTGACATCTGCCATCAGGGCTTTCAATGGGCTAACACTGATTGTTCATGCTCCATGGCGGTGCTGGAATAATGGAGCGTGGGTCACCTCTCTCAAGTCAATATTTGTTCATTCACAGGACGTTAAAGGCCTCACTTTCTGAATCTTATTAAAGCAGGAAATCACAGCCAGAGTCATCATGACAGAGATGTTGCTAATGTTTTGGAAGGTCACTGAGCTGGCCTGAAAGCTCACTCTCTGAATAGTGTTACTATAAAACCACTATAAAATTTATACACTTGGATATGAGTGGAAATAGGTGTTTTTATGTTCTAACAAAGTCTAATTCCAAATTTAACGTTAATTAAAAAAATTTATGGTGAATAGAATGAATTGCTGTACACCTCAAACGACAACATAACACATTTTAGATATGCTTTAGGCTTTGATTTTAACTCTTGATTCGACATTGGGATAAAGTGCCCGAGTTTGGACAACCCCAGTCTATTCTGTTGTAAGTTGAGCCACTGAGGCTGTTAAAAGCCCTCAAATATTTGGCTTTAATGCACAATAGATTTAAACAAAATGTCACCCCATCTGCTGACAAGTAATGAATGTGAACTGCTGCATTATACAAACAAAACATTTTAATATGCCATATGAACACTCCCTAAAGTGATATTCCCAGAATCCCCTGAGAGGTAATCCTTTTGTTTTGGTGGAAGTGGGAATCCATAATGCCACAATGTTTCCACTGGAATGTTGAAGCTATTGTGAAGCAGGATGACTCCCAGTGGGAAGACAGCGGCTCCCATCCTCACCCCCCTCTGTCCTCCACTGGCAACAATACAATGTGCTGCATTATACCTATGAGGCATGCTACTGTTGTCATAGCCTCTGACCCTGTGACCGCTCACCAAAGACTGATTCATCAAAAGGATGAGACGGAAGTCATTATTTAGCTCAGAGTTATTATAACTTCCTCTGGAACCAGCCCTGACCCTTCATCAAATCCCGGCTTATTCATTTTCGTGCTTGGCATTGTTGCATATTCTTCCTAGGAGCATACAGTGGTGGTTATGCATACTAAAGTTGTTTACTACTGACTGACTCAAGTCACTTCTAATATAGCACGTTATTTAAACCATAAGCAATAAAATCTTCTTTTTCCAACACAATATTAGACAATATAAGTCAAAATGGAAACTGCTCCTTTAATGGTTTAGTTCTGTTCAGGCAAGTTTAGATTCAAGTTTCTCTCTTCTGCTCTCACTGTATGTCGCGCTTCAAGGTCACAAACATAACCCGAGTCGTCTGATAACAAGTGTTTCTCTTTCGCTCTTTTTAATTAATGCAACCACTGTGAATATCACATTTTTCATACCGTAATGTTATTTCAAATGTACTGTTTCAGTAACAATATATGGTTCAGTGATAGTTCCAACAACATTTAGTAGGGGTAGTTTTTAGGTGGTCCTTGGAAATTTGCACATCCATACAAAATTTTAATTAGTTTTTACCATATGGGATTGCCATTAGTTTATCCTCACATAAGAGTGATCTGAAAAAAAGAAAAGCCATTGATTACTATTAGATTTTTACCCCTAGCCACAACATATGGCAGCTATGGCTATATTTTTAAATGAATGTATATGTGGCATTAGCATGTGAAAAGAAAGGTGACAGTAAATCTGAGTTGAAAACAGTAATTATTTTTTACTATATATATAATTGTGTCTTTCTGTGAAAAGCAGTACTTGGTGCTGCACAATAGCACAATCATATTGTTTTTGCAATATCAGCAACTGTTATATACACATGGAAAAGAACTGCTGCTGCTTTAGAAACAACCGAGTGGACATGAGGCCATCAGCTACTACATAGTGTTTTTCTTTGTGACCGTACATGTAGACGGGTTGTTGTGCATCAAACTAGACGCTGATGTCATTGATGCATGCAGTTAGCATCTTATCTATGACATGCTATCTATATCTGTCTGCTGTGGCCAGATTAGGTGTAGGCTTGTTTTATCTATCTTTGTCACCCAGGGGTGCTGGGTAAATGTGGCGTGTCACCAGTCATATCCTTGTGTTTGTTTCTGTTCTAATATGTCCCTGTCACTTTCCTCATGGGAATAAATTAGACTTTTAAATTTGGAATGAACTAACCAGAGCTATATATGAGGAGAAGATAAAATAGGACCATCCCATCAGCACTGTCACCCTCCTAAAAACTGCCTCAGTGCTTCTTTTCATTTTTTTTCTCTCTTTACTTTGGTGGAACAAATCATTTAGCTTCCACCTAAATGGGATTAATCCTCTCACTGTGCCTCTTTTATTTCCCTCCAAACCATCCTTTTTTTCCACAAACTGGAGTTCATCCTTAGGTTTCGTTTTTGAGAGGCTTGCCTTTGGAAAAGAAACACTCAAGTGGGGCATCTCATTGAAAAGTTTGGAGAGGGGCATTGAGAGAATTTCAGAGCTTTCTCGATTTGGGAAGTAGAGTGGACTGCAGTGGTAATTATTTGAACTGGCTCACCACTTGTGATCCCAGACTGTATTTATGTATGCAAACAAGTACAAGAAAAGTTAACAGTTTGAATAAAGCGGACCAAACATCTATGGTGTAATTGACTGAACAACTCAGTCTAAATATTTCAGCAGTAAAGACACACCAGGTGACTTTTCAGTATTTGCACACTCCAGGACGCAGCTCAAGATGTTTGTGAATGTGAAAAAAGTACATCAGGGCTGCTTTGAGCTGTTAAAAATAAAAACATTTTCACATCTGTTTAAGCTGCATAATGCTAAAAAAAATCCTTCCGCTCCACTCAAATCCCAACAATATTATAGCCTCCTGAACCAAACCACCACAAAATACAAAATACTTTAGAACTTACTTATTTATCCACGTTTGACATATGCTTTCCTTTTCTCTAGTTATATTTGTATTTTTTGCGCGATCCATCATTGGATCAGCCATTTTGGTTTAAGTCTCCCCTCTATGTGAGCATGTGATGTCATGTTTATTCACAGATGATTCATATTACAATATACTATTAGGGGACAGTTTTCCCCCAAAACAAGAAAAAAGATCACATACCCTCAGTTTAAGACCATATTTCAACTGCATTGTAAAAGTCTTAGTGCATGTGATCTTTTTCCCCTCAAGGTCAGCTGAACTCTGCAACAAGTACAGTGTAGTTTGTTGATTACAAAGCATTCTGTCGACGGAGCAGACGAAACATGCAGCTCGCCCAGATTAGCATGCTTGATATCCCTGATGACAAATGACATTGAAGCCAGTTAATCAGGCCTAACCACTGATGTCACCCTATGAGGGCGGTGTGGGCCGGTCCCCTCTGCTGTAAACAATAAGACCAGCTGAGAGTCCTGAGCGCGTCACAAAGCCATACTAGAGTCTGGGCCAGCTGGGGACAGCGGGCAGCAGATGGACGTGAATACATATTACACTTCACTTCATCAATATGAGTGCAGTAACAGAAATACAGGTGGAAGTGTGACATGATAATAATCACACGCATTACAACATTACAATTGCTATTAGTGGAAAAATATGATATTTTTCCATGATCTGTGTAAAATAATTGGACAGTCTTATCTTCTATGAGTTTAGATAATTTTGTTCCCACAGGACTTGGATCATGGCACAGCTGAGGTTGAGGTGATAAAGACTCTTCAGGGAAATGGGAAATGCAGATTGATTTTTCTGAAAGACCAAACAAAAATGGTCCTGTGCTGTCTGTGCACTTTGAAATGAACCACTTTATGTAGACGTTAGATGTGTATTTATCTAGATTCTGTGACATAATATTTACTAAAGCATCAAACATATATATTTTTTAATATAAATCAGGTTTACCAGGTGCAAACCTTGTATCTGCAAATGGATCATTTTTCCATTAAAAAGTTTGTTGAGTTGAAAGATGGTGAAACCCACTACATGTAAAGGGAGTCATCTCTGTCTATGTAAGTGACATACTTTTAACTTTACTTAGCACTTTTACGACTGTAGTCTGATTAACATGTTTGTCATTGTCTAGCATTATCTTAAGCTCCAGCAAGCAAGGAACAAAAGTAAAAAACATTTGACCTAACCGTATCAAATGTCATTAATATTAATGCCTAAAAATTAGTATTATCTTTGTGAATATTACGTTTTGGGGTTTTTTGGGGGGATTTTACTAACAACATCCTTTGCCAGTTCCAAAAAGAAACATGAGAACCAAACGCATCAACAAACATATCTGCACTTTGCTTAGGCATTTAGCTCTGATGCTTTCTATCATCCAAGCCCAATGTAAAGTGGCTGCTCCTCTGAAGCATTTTGCCACGTAATTAGTGGCAGGGTATCAGGTTGCATTCTTGCGTGACAAGAAAAGGACATATCCCCTCATTTGTAGGTCCTTTTCCCATTGTGACATTGTAGCTTTTGATCACTGTTTGTCCCAGGGCAAACTGAACTGCATCTCTATACATTTGTGTAACCCCACCATCAAAACTGTTCCCGCCCCCAGTGTCCTTTGGCAGTAATCCAACACAGGATGACCCACTACTCATTAGGACTCTGATTGGACCAATAGCTCAAATGTTTGAGGGAATACAACACAACAAAAGTCTACATCAAGACAGACGAGGATTGTCCGCCTCCAAAAACATTCCTGAGATGCTTCCACCTGTTGGACCAGAAAGGAAGAGCATACTGACCTTAAACAGGGTGTGAAATCTGGCAAAATGTATAAATACTCCTTCTTTCTGCTTTCTAGAGCAGACAAGTCTGTTTCTATTGGTGGGGGCTTCCTGTCCCTCCCTCGGGCTGTCATGTCTTTAATTAGCTTGTTCTTCTTTGTGTGGCTTCTGTCGTCAGGAGTGCTGCAGTGGAGGGAGCTGCTGGATCTCATTGGTCTGTCTCTAAAAGGTCAACAGAGTGGGCTCACTTGGCACAAAGGCAAACATGGGAGCACTTAAGATGGGGAATTTCTCCCACAATGCCTCTTTGAGCGAACCAACAACAGAGGGCTGAAGAAGTGACAACAAAGCTGCAGAATTTGTCTGAAGAGGTTATGGTTAAGGCCTATTACAGTGGAAATAAATAAATAATTTGGGTTTAAGTGATCCTTAAGACAATTATGGCCTGGACAGTTTCACTTAAAAATGTCTTGATTGTCACCAGTCTTTGATTGTTTGTAGCTCTATCAGTGATAAAACTGGTTGGGTGACAGTATTAGTATTTTGCATACATGCAAAACAATCTGAATATCTTACTATATTCTTGCAGAGAAAAGCTTTAAACTTTATTAAACAAAATTAAAATATGAAGTATGTATGAGGATACCTGGAGTCGACTCCAGTGGAGACACTCAAGAGCCAAAGGATAAGTGGCTCCAGCCTGTCCTTGGTCAAGTGCAGCCAGGCAGAGGTAGAGAGCCTCAATCTACTTCTAAATGTGTCTTTAGAGAGGACCCAAGATAAAGACCAAAGATATGATGTGACATTTTCACTTCAGCTTTTTTAAGTCTTGACCTGGTTGTAGTGACGCTGTATTCCTCCAGAGGGTAGTGTCGGTAGCCAGAAGAAATAGTGTGTGAATGCATGTCTTTTGCACTAGTCACTGAGGCTGAGAGGCTGATTAGTCATGCACCATGTGGTCTGTGATGTCAAAGGTCGACCTGTCTTTTCTGTTCAGGTACAGTGAATAAGGGACTGTCAGTGGGGAGAGTACAGCTCCCTCTGATCTGCTGGTGGTAGTATTGTTACTTCAGCTGAGCTCAAAGCTAACTTTAGACGGAGCGTGTCTGAAAAGTTGGTCGGAGCAGCTGATTGGCTCTTGTTTGACAATAAATCGTAGTTGGCACAGTTCATCTCCCAGATTTTTCTCGCAGCAGTATAACTCACATGTCGGAGTTTAACCCCGTCTTCAAAGAGAGAACACAAAGCCCATAACAGGGGAGCACAGTTAAATGTAGTTTTGCTTTTGATGTCTTAAGTGTTCTTCAGTCAGTCCTTGATTTGTGTTTGTCTTACACCTGAGTTTCATACTGGACAGTGAACCTCTGGAGAGCAGCTGTTCAGAAAAAGGAACGTCTAAAACATAGGCTCTGTGATCATGTTTCTGATAAGGGGTAGTTCCATAACATGATGTGTTGCTCACCATTCTATTTAAAATAATTGAACTGGATCCTTTTCTTCTCAGATTTGATAAACGAAACCAATTTATTAGTTGTAGTTATGAAGGACAGGCTTGATCATAGACTTCAGTAGTTTATTTCTGCTGCCCCCAAGTGGCCAGTATGAAATGGACCTTGTAGCATCCAAAACAACCAAACAGAAATAAATATGAAATAAATCCCATCTCTCTTGTTAAAGTAAACCTTGTAAGCATTGCACCCTGAATGAACTAGAACAGGCTCGGAAACAGTAATCAGTGGATGAACAGCTCTGTGTGCTATCGCCAATACTGCATTAAATAGGTGTGTTTCAGTTTCTAAAGCTGTCTTTGCAAAATAATTTCATTTTTCTCTGAACTTTTTTTCATATGACACTAAGTTTGATTGCCAGCTTGGCTTCAGGGGAGTACAAATTGTTGCAAATGTATTTCAGCATGTTTTTGCATGTGCTCCACAGATGTGCGTGTGTGTTGCTCTATAATTATCGATCTGGTTCCAGGAATCATATTATACTGTAGCTAATCTAGTGAGATCTGTCCTGTGCTTAAGTAAGAACACAGACTTTCACATTTGCGTGATTGACATCTCCACCATTAGTATATCTTTACGTATTTGTTTTGTCTTTTGTTTCTGTTCAACTTCTGCACAAATGCTGCTCAGTTTTAAATGCTATGTTTATCTGTGTCCACTAGACTTGTTAGTCCCTGAGGTTCTATCCTCATGACTGTCCAGAGTCCGCGCCGCAGTCTCTAAAAAGCCACAAAAGCCACTGGTTGTTTAGTCATCAAATAGACAAAAAATTCTCTGTTAGATGAAGTTTGACTTGCCTTTAGCCACGACATCTGCCCAACCGCCAGCTTCATACATTACATTCTTTTTATGTCGCTCCACACAGTTTTTGCCCGTTCTGACGCCCCAAATAAAAATAACATAGCTCTTGAGGCTTTTTCCCCTCATTAAACTTTTTATTAGGGGAAAAACAACCCTTCTGAATATTCAGCGCAGCGGGTTTGCAACCTTTACTGCCCCTTCTTAGGTTTTGTGTTGTTACTGTTGACACAAATTGTAAAAACTCAGACCTCTTGGGTTTTCACAGTGGAAAATGTGTAGTGTCCTTTACCACATCCTCATCACTTTTAAAGGTAAACATAGGGGTCTAGACTCTGTTAATGTCCACATTGAACTATTTTTTTTTAGCTTTTATTGTTTTATCATTGCTAGTACAGTTACACACTATTCAGAATATTGAGTATTATGACATAGCATCACTTTTTTTTTCTATTTTTTTGCAACTTGATTGTTACTGCTGCAAACTACACATACATACATACATACATACATACATACATACATACATACATACATACATACATACATACATACATACATACATACATACATACATACATACATACATACATACATACATACATACATACATATTTTTCATACATGAAAACTATTCATGTGGCGCACATTCAAAAGGTGAACCTGACCTGAGTCACAGTAAATCAGTGCACTTGCACCTACAGCATTGCTCATAGGACGCCATTGTTTCACATTTATGTAACAGCTACTAGAACCAAACTAGTTGTTCTTGTTTGAGTCAGCTCATAACATTAGTTACGTTCAGGCAAAGTGTCTAGTTGTTTATCTTGACGTTCAGCATAAATGGTGAGTGATTTTTTTTTTCTTCAAACCACTGTGATAAACAAAGTTAAATATGGTTGATTGCTTTGGTGACTGTGTAAGGTTTTTGTTAATATGTAAGCCTTTACAAATTGGGTTTCCATTGCGCTCCATTGTCCGCTTCATTAGTCGCTGTCGGCTGTGAGTTAAAGGTCAGTGCAGCAGAGGAGTGATTGAAGGTTGTTAGCTCCATTAGCAGGCCAGTCATCTTACCTGGAGGCCCAGCACAGGGGTCTCTCATGTCCCAAACGGCCTAAAGCGCTGCTTCCTCTTATAGTGCACAGATCGTCTGGCTGTCATCTGAGGAAGTCGTCTAATCTTAGCTTTGAAAAGTATCCCTCTCTCTGAAGACTGCTGGGTATGAGCTCGTTGTCCAGGGTTTCGACACTCGCTCTGGTTTGCTACCTGTGCACTGGGCATAGTTAGAATGAAAGTTAAGGGTAAGTTGCATGAAACGTTGTTACATAACGGATGTTGTTGGTCAAGTTATTTTCTTGGTGAAAAAAGTTTGTTGATTTTATTGTCAATCTGGACCAAACCTACATAAGTCAAGGTGTCATGGTAATGTATTATCTCTTTTTGTAGAAAAAAAGTTTTTCATCATTTTGAAATGATTTAATGGTCTCAACATGTTTTGTATGTATATCCCTGAAAGATGAATGTTGGTCCTTTTTAGGTGTTTGTTCTGGCAACCCATGGAGCAGGACACTTGGGAGATGTTTGGTCAGTCACAGTTTGTCTCATGCATGAAGGCAGCACATCACAGTGACTTTGGACTTGTGCTATTGAACTGATGTTCAGTTATTTACTAAATGCCCCGTGTAAAGATAGTGTGTAAGAAGTGGCATGAGCGTTTTGATTTGATTTATCAGGTGATTTATTGTTCAGGCTATCAATGAATCAATCAAAAAATCTTATGTTGGGGCTGATTTATTTGTGCATGCTTTAACACATTATTTTTTTTGTAATTTAACAAACATGATTATTTCCAGAAAAAGCTTTTAATTTGATTCAGTGACTGTGCTCATCTGCCCTTGATTTTTTTTTTCATACATCCTTGATTGGTATATGGCACACTTTATTCTCTGACATAAGTTTTTACTTGGCTGGACAATACATCTGCTTTGTAGTTACTTTTTTCAGTTTGTTTACATATGGGTTTCTCCATGCATATATTTTTTTACATTGAAATTTTGTAAATCTTACTGCATGTATTATTTATCTAGCCTCCTCTTGTCCTAAAGACTTGGAACTTCAGTAGATTTGTTTATCCTGTTCTGTGAGCCCACAGCAAATGAGACTATTTTAACATTTTCTGAATTTACCACATTCTTCCCAAGATGCCTATTCATAAACAGCCCTACAGTCCATGTTGTGGGCTTTTCCTCTTGTCTTTTCTCCTTTTCACAAGAAAAGAATAGTTCTTTTGTGCTTCCCTATAAAGTATCCATTGATGATGACTAGGCCTCTACACATTGGACCTCTGTGTTCATAAATGTCAGCTGCAAACACACCTGTGAAAAAGCTGTCTGTCAATCACACTGAGTCCTTAAGAAAACCTTTAGTGCATTGGAGCGTGCGTTCTCGAGAAAATATGTATTCTTGGCTCGCTCCCTGTTTTATTTTAACCAATGCATCCTTTTAAAAGTGAGTGTTATCAAGACAAAACTAGTCCATATCATCCCAACACATCCATAAAACTACAACTTCATTTAAATTCTGTTATGTTAAAGCATTCTGACATTTTACAATCATAATAATGTTTATAAAATGAAACCACTTGATGGTTATTTGAAGGCATGTTCTTAAACACTAACTTGTTTTGAGTAAACATGTGTTTTCTGTGCTTTGTCCCAGTCTGCAGGTTGCATGGTAGTCTGGACTTGATGCATGGCAGTTGCATGTGCCCAGTAGGTGTTGTTGTGGGACTGAGAGCGCGCAGCTGCAGCCATGGCTCAAACCATGCATGTCAACAGCAACGGCCCAGGTAACCATCCATTTCATTGTCTTCTTCTACCACACAAATGTTTATAAAATTTAGGTTTGCATTATGCATGTGTCATTGTGCAGCATAAAATTATAGCACATGCTGTATATTAAACCAGTCTGACTTAAGATCACATTTGTATTTGAAATATTCCAGATCAAATTAAAATAGGCATGGTCTAAACATATTGCTTAAGTATTCAGCAGCATGTCAAATGACCCCTACTGCCCCTAAAAATAAACCTAGTTTAGAAATACAATTGTGCTAAATGTGGGTTAACTGCCTGCTATTTTAAACTCTAGCATCATGCCCTAACATTGTACATAGTTCCTTTAATCTCACGTATTACAATTTCATGGACATCACACACACTTGCAGGAATGTTACAGTGGCTTATTATGAGCAGGAAACCGCCCCTCCTTCCACAACCCACTGCAATGGTCTAAGCACATGTAGAGATTTCCAAGCTGCAGTGTGAAATCCACACTGTCAGTCGAGGTGTAGCTATCATCACACACCTGCAGACGGCTTGCATTCCTGGCCACACTAACAGGAGAGAGTAAAGCTTCTTACAAATTTCCCGAGGAATGCACAGCTTGCAGGACAGATGCTTTCAGACACTTGTAACCATCACTGTGAATACCACTTGGTAAATAACCAAGGGTTTTTTTTTGTTGTTTTTTTTTTGCTTAAGGTTATTTCAAATGTCCACAATAGGGCCCAGAATAGTGCTTAATGCACATTGTCGTAGAAAATCAAAACCAGCATGTGTTGGTTCTGTATTAATACTTACCCCACCGCCCACAAATCAGTAAAAATAGCAGGAGTGCAGCTTCGGCAGTTTGGTAGCATGGTCACCTGTTGCCCGACAAGAAGACCACCTAACTTTGGCCACATGCCTCTGTGTAATCCCCTGAAACAGTACTTTTATGTCTTATTTTAGGAGGTCTGTTTCTGTAGCAGGATTAGACTTGGCACGGTACTGTTTCTGTTCTATTGGTTGTCACTCACTGTTTTACACGTTTCTCAACAGTAATTATACACAAAGGCAGCCTGTTGTTTCTCGAGAGCAGTAAATGGGAGAACTGTAGGGCCTATATTCAGTGGCACTGGCTGCATCATCTTCTTCTGTTTTTTTCTCAATGGCTTTTGATAAATGATGTGGTTTGTGCTGTATAGTATGACTGACTAAAACAGCATGCGTTGTTTCTGTAGACAGAAAGAAGAAAACAGTGAGTAGTTGTTGTGCACCACAATGGGGGACATGATCTGGTCTTGTTGGAGGCAACTCAAGTAATGAAAGTAAAATATTTCTTTTTACTGCATTTGTTAAATGGAATCAGCCATTTGCTTTTAGGATTCATTGATGTTACCACATTGAAACACTTGCAGCAAAGTTGTTCATGGAAACCATACAGTATCTTTGTATATATACCTCCAGAATAAATTTTTAAGTGTGGCACTGTTTTGCGTGAGAAATTTGGAGCATTAGAATTCAGTGGGTTTTTTTTTATGTTTTTTTTTTTTTTTTTTAGAGGAAGTCCAGCCATTTCCTCCAGTCTGCATCATGGTGTACAGAGTTAAGTTGTAGAATTTGGCAGCAGTGTGTGGCATGTCCTTGTAGTTGAAAAGGCTGATGGATTATCAGTGGAAGCTTTTGATTCCATATACCACAACTGTTTTTTTTTTTTTGTAATATTTTTTTGTCCTTGTCTTGTTTCCTGTCTTTTCTGTGCACGGATGTTTCTCACTGTTTGTTGTGTTGAGCAGCTGCAGTTTGATGAAATGTTATAGGCGTAGAAAGTGCAGGGCTGGAGCCAGGAAATACCAGGCTGTGAGAAAGGGTCCTGTGTGTGATTCAGCCAATAAAGGCCAGTTCTCAAGGCACTCCATACTCTGCTCTGACTCAGTATAATACAATATTACTAGAGTAAAAGGCTTCACATTAGATCGATATAGATGTCCCCTTCCTAAACACCCACTGTTGTTATAACTTCACTTTGGGTTGTCATCTGTAAATGCAATCATATTTGTTCTGGCAATCCTCAGTTTACTTAAGCAGTCCATTATTGTATTTTTGTTAAAAGAGACGGAGGTTGATTCCATTTATCAAATGTAGTAAAGTGAAGTAGTTCACTTTTATTACTTGAGTTGCCACCAACAAGAATAGATCATGTCACACATCAAAGCACACAACTTTTTTGTGAAGATAGTCCATGATCTTGGATATTGGTGCTTTTTCATCATGGTCCATAATGAAATAACTGAATGGGGGCAGTAAGGGATTCATTTACACTATTGTAAAGCAAATAAAAATGTTTACACACCATTTAGTAACAGACAAACTTTTACAGGTTGTGCATGTTTGGCATCTAGACTGGAAACATGCAGTTTTTAAGCACAGATTTTTATTTTACTTAGTACGTCTTGAGAAACGAGTTGATATTGGATCATTGGTACAAATCTTTATTTTATTGTTTTTAGCTGAGAAACTGGAGCAGGGCTGTGCCAATCAGTACCAAGCTTTGTGGTATTTATACACCATTGATTGGGCACTTACATAAGAATTTGATACAAAATTCTCCCTCTTTAGCCTTTGCACATTTGGCTTTTAAAACTAAGATTATTGCAGATTCCATTAAGCATGATTGTATTTGTGATATCCTAGAGTAAAAGTAAGTCTGTCTACAGTGGCTATGTCAGCATGGCGTAATACTGCCACACTGACAATGTGACAGCTGTAGATAAGCAGAGCAGGATCCCGGGAACAGTCAGCGCAGCCCTCTCAGTTGTCCCAGGTTGATGAGGTCATCGCTCAGCTGTTTTAGGTCTCCTTGTACCAAAGAGCTGCCTGTCACTCTTCTGTACCATAGTTGCTGAGCACTACGTCACTGAAACACTACACATCACAGGACAGTGATTTTTCTTACCCCTGTACTATCACTTCCTATGGCATTCGTTAAAGTGCTTCATTGTTAAGGTTAATGTGGTGATGAAAGAATAGGATTTCTTACATCTATTAATTAAGCCTTTGTCATTGCAATTGGCGTTAAAACAGTGATTCCATAATCTGATTATTTTGTAAATATTTTTGAACCTTACTTCATCCTCTGCATAGTTCATGAAGCATTAACAATGATAAGTAAGGTTTCTGTTTTCTACTAAATTACTGTGTCTGGTGAAACTGAACATAGGCCTAACCAAAATCAATAAGTTTGAAGTCATTTGTCTTAAGAACAGGCTGTTTTTGTGTTGATTTGACCTCCCTTCCAGTGAAAACAGAACCCGCATTTGGAAAGGGACGCACCCAATCTCAGACACTCAGCTGATTGGAGAGGCAACTGTCCAATAGTGTGCTAGAGCACTGCTGTGCTTACTTTACACGAATAGTGGAATTTTTCCCCCTTATGGAGAGAGGATTGAGTAAGAGCGCACAGAGTGAGGAGAAACGACTACTCTGCGCTCTCACAGCTGCTCTGAACACAGTGAAGCCTGTTGTAGAGGAGCAGAGGTGGAAAAGTAAAGGGAGAGTCAAAATGGAGCATGTCCTGGTGGACTGAGGTGAGTGAAGCAGGATTAGCTCTGTTAAGCTGAATAGAGGGGACTGGTGTTGAGATGGAGCTGGGTGTATTGCAAAGGAAGAGCAGGCTGTTTATTTCAGGCCTGTGTTTGTTTTAGTCTGTGAGAGTTCCAGGCATACCAAGGACTAGCCGCTGTATTTAGCCAACACTGCATGAAAGCAATGTAGTCTCCTGGACGCCTGCTTGAATCTTGCGAACAGAAGGCTTTTCTGCTGCTTTTGAAGTTTGGACTTTGCCTTAAGCAGCTCTGATTGATTTGTGCCAAGTGTTTGAACTGTAGAAATCGGACTATGGTCAGTTTTTCATATTTTTTGTTTTTGTCTGAATGTTAGATTTAAACTATGTGTTTTGACATTGACATATATAATACAATATGGACGTAATGTTGTTTTCTCTACCACTGACCCTTGTTTCTGTCCTGATCAGGCTTGGCAAACAAATAGTTAACTAGTCATAACCTTTAAACCCACTCATCTGCATTCAAACCCTATTGCTTGTGTAGTTTATTTAAGGTTCAATCCAAATTTCTCAAAACAGAATGTTAACGCTAAGGCCTCTGTGAATTTTCAAGCTTCTGATGTAAACTTCCATAGCTTTGACAAACAAACTACCAAAATTATTTTGACATACAAATCTGAAAAATGTGAGACACGTTTGTACTCGTGCTGTCAAATTATAGTAATTGTCAGCAGTGAAGAAGTTTCCGGGCTGTTATCTGTATACTCTATATGTTTTATTGTAGAAATGTGCTGGTTAGAACTCTTTCAACTAATTTGTTTTAGGTTTTTAGGTCAATGACAAAATACTGATCTTAAGGAAAACTGTGAGACGGCTATGGTGATGAGGAAAGATACAAATATATCTTATGGAAATACACAAGCCTGGTTGTTTTAAATAATTGATCATTAGAGATAATGAACTATTTAACTACAAATAGTAAAGAGCAAAAGCTACTATTAAATCTTGAGTCAGTCATTGATTCTTTTTGTTGTTTTTTGTTGTACAGAAAGAGGACAAAGATGCCCGAGCACAGAGGAGGAGAAGGACTCTGAGGCCCCCTATTATGTAGAAACTCCTTACGGTTATCAGCTAGACCTGGATTTCCTCAAGTATGTGGATGACATTGAGAGGGGCAACACTATTAAAAAGCTGAGTATTCAGAGGAAGCCTAGAGCAGCCAAACCCCTGGCTTTGCCTCGGGCCGGCACGCAGGCTGAATGGACGTCCACAGACTCCCTGTCCTCTTCCAACAGCGACGACAAGCAGTCCCCAGTGTCGTTCAGCTCCAGGCACCTTCGCCCTGCACCGCTGACCCCCACCCTCAGCACAGCAGCCTGTGACCCCCAGCTGCAGCCCTACTGCAATATTGCAGAGCACAAACCACTCCTGCCCCCACAGTCCCCCCGGATCGTTCCACGCCACAACTTACAGGTGGAGAAGACCCTTATGGAGACCCGGAGGCGTCTTGAACAGGAGCGGTTGCTGTTGCAGCCACACAGCGATGCCCCGGCTCCTCGCCGTCGCCTTGCCAGCTTCGGGGGGGTGGGCTCCAACAGCTCGCTGTCTTCTTACTCAGGCTCCATTGCCCCAAGTCAGATCTCTCCCTCTGCCCACCAGCCCTTGACCATCAATGGTCATCTGACCAATGGAGAGTACAACCCCTACTACCCCCCGTCTCTGGGTAGCTCCATCCGCCACAGCCCCTTGAGCTCCGGCATGACCACCCCAGTGACCAATGTCAGCCCGCTGCAGCTGCAACAGATCAGAGAGCAGATGGTCATTGCTCTGAGGAGGTTGAAGGAGCTTGAGGAACAGGTGAAAACCATTCCTATTCTACAGGTGAAAATAGCAGTTCTCCAGGAGGAGAAAAGACAAATGGCTGCTCAATCCAAAAACCAAGGTTTTGGTGGCTTTCGCAAGCGCTCTTACAGTGTTGGCAGTGCTGACCAAATGGAGAATCCAGGATCCCTTCAAAAGGAAATGGAGCTGCACATTAAGGAGTCTGATGCCCAAGAACAGAGCACTGATAGGCTAGAAGAGTTTAGGCGGTTGGCTGCCGAGGTCCAAGCCCTGGAAAAGACAACTCAGGACAGTACTGAAACTGAGAGTCGATCTGCCAGCCTTCTACAAAACCAAGCCCATCAAAAGTCCATTGGCACAGTTACTGATGAAAATATGAACAATCTGACTGTTCAGAAAAGGCTGACACCAAAAAGCTGTTTACGCGATGTAGGCGTAACAACAGACATGACAAAGGTGTGTAGTGCTGCTGTTGGTGTGACAGAGGCCATGCTGGGAATGACGAGTGAAGCAGAGAAAGAAATTGAGCTACAGCAGCAGACAATTGAAGCTCTGAAAGAAAAGATTTATCGGTTGGAGGTCCAGCTCAAAGAAACTACTCACAAAATGGAGATGGGCAAACTCAAACTAGAGCTTCAAGTGGCTGGCTGGTCAAACAAGAAAAAATCTGACAAAGGTTTGATGGTCAGACCTGAGATGTACAATGTCTGTGTGGAGGCAAAAGTCCAAGTGCGTAGTCAGGGAGTGGGAGATCATCTGAACACCAGCCAGGTTATAAGTGCCCAAGGCCAAAGTGTGGGAGTGACTTGTCAGCCATGTGTGCACAGTGTGGCCATCGGCCCAGAGGTCTCCATGGATCGCTGGGTGGTGCACGAGCGAGTACAGGTTAATGACCAGTGTGTAGGGAGCAGGGTGGAGATGTGCCACAAGGAGGTGGGTATGGAGGTAGATGTTTGTGAGGTGGGAGTCAACACAGAAGAGTCTGTGGATAGTCTGGCACTTTGCAAACCCATGAGAGAGTTGACCAAGGAGTCGAGATCAGTGGGCTGTGGGGACTGCTCAGTAGACGTTATCATTAGTCCTGTCAATACTATGGTGTCACAAGGAACTGACACAGATTTGGTCAAAAAGATGGACTCTGGGGTCATGGCTGCACCTGAGTCAGCTACACAGCAGACTAACACTGACAGGCAAGTTACAAGCAGGTCTACCAATACAAATGCAGCTGTGCTTGTTGACTCTTTCACTGACATGCTGCTGGTTACTGTGGACAAACACACCAACACAACAGTGACTGAAACCAGGACAGTGGCTGCTGGAGAAGGGCTAGTCAAAGACCTTCACTCAACAGCAAAGATCCGTTCTGTCGCTGTGGGAACTGTCACAGATGTGGAGTCATTCCTTGGCAAATCAAGCTCCTCCAAAACCAAAGAATGTGGGGTGGGACCAGTCAGCATTCATGAAAACTTCTTAGTTGGCTTAAAAACCCGAAACATAGCATGTGGCCCTTCTCAACCAACAGATTCTGTCACAAATGACAGCAAAGAGCCACTTGAGCAAAAGACAGAATCGTCTAGCACGCAGGCCCATCCTGGGGCTCAGGAGGCTGTGGGACTGGACCACTACATTGAGAGGGTGCAAAAGCTGCTACAAGAGCAGCAGATGCTCTTAGCAGAGAACTACAGTGAGCTAGCTGAAGCTTTTGGCCAACCCCAGTCCCAGTTTGGCTCCATCAACAGTCAGCTGGTCAGCACACTATCCTCCATCAACTCTGTTATGAAGTATGGAAGTGCAGAGGACATCCTCAAGCTGCAGGCAGACTCCATGAGCACCCAGTCAGGTGAGGGCTTTACTGCTGCTGACATCTGTTCTGTAGACAAATACCTTCTGCCTCCTGTGCAATCTGTCAGTTCTCTGTATCTCTTATGAATTACACAGAAACATTTTCAGGGAGTTAATAGTCCTCTGCATCCTATGAAACAGTAAAAAAGTAAATAACAATAATACTTTAAATTTGGTGTGTTTCTTTGCTGGCCAATCACATACAGTTACAGTATGTATGGCAGTTACATATATTGTCTTATTGAGCAAAGGCACCTTCATCTCCATTTGTATCAAATTAAGCAGCATTTGTTTTTGTCTTGTAATAAGTGGCATACTATAAATGAAGGCCTGAAGAGAATAGTTTCCTAGGCTGCTGACAGTAAACAAGTGAAATGGCTGGTAAATAAGCTTTGCCTCAGAGGCAGCTAATGTGAGCTGGGTTTATCTTTCTGTTGTACTCTTTGGTTTATTGCACAGTTCTTACAATTTGGAACATGTGTCACTGTTGAAAATGTAAGATTTAAACATTCAGTAAGACCTTTTGAACCTGCCATTGCATTTCTTGTTATCAGGCCTCATTTAGTGTCTAGGCTAATGCAGGCAAGCCTGTTGCTAATGATGAGTAGGCCTTTTAGTTAGAGGTTCTGTTCACACACCATCAAAAGATAATCCTGATTAGATCAGACAGGCCAAAGTTATCTTTGCGCCTAAAAATGCTCTGAGGGCTTTGGACACAGACCAACAGTGAGCTAATTTCTTTGGAGAGCCAGTAACATTACTCCAATCAGCCACTTGTTTTTAGAGCCTGCTCTGCCCTTGCTGACGACTCACAATGGATGCTGATTCATGGCTGCTTTGAGTTACATAACCCACATTCTTGCTTAAGGCTGGGTGGCAATGTAGTGTATTTGTCTTTGGACTTGTTGCCACTATAGAAATATGTGACTTTTCACTATTTGTCTGAAAAACATATGTTAAGTAAATTATGCAAATGTAAGGTGATTAAAAACAACAATTGATTAAAAACAATTAAACATAAAACAAAACAAAAATAACTAACAGGACATTAGCTTTAATATATCAAAGCTTAAGAAGGTCAGGAGGGAAAGGCACCACATTAAAACCAACAGATTTTTAAAATATGGTGTTTTCCTGCTTCCTACTGGTTGGTAGCATGCATAGCATGTTTCTTCCTGGCTATGTATTCAATTCTGTGTTTGTTTTTTTAGATTGCAGTGAGCTGCTGAGATTGAATTCGTTCCCTGTTGGGACAGAGTTGGCAAACACAGACAAGATTTCTCTAGACCAGACTGCTGTTGGTGACCCAACTAAGATGCATGCACCGCAGCCAATCAGCGCAGCAGAGCAGAAGAGTCGTATGGACCAACAGATGTCAACAGCACTTCATGGTACCCCATCTTCATTATGTAAATGTCCACTTTAGACTGTGCCAAAGGCACACACTTAGCAGAGTGCTCCTGTGTATCCAGTTCCAACTGTGCATGTTTAGGTTGGGTAACAAACGTGAGCTGGAGAGTCCTGGATTGTACTGATCAACACCTCATACTTTCCACACCCACCTGTCAAAACAGGCAAATGTGCTGAGTGACTAGTCCTTGAGTGTTCAAAGACAGTGTGTGAGCATGTTGCTACATGAACACACTGTGTTGTTTCCTGGGAGCTGTGAAGAGGCCCCTCCATCAGGACAAGTCTTGGCACATGTGCTGCATGCTCTCGGCTTTTGGTTTTTGGGGCCTGTACTTAAAATCACTGAGATACTTGAGGGTTTGAGAAATATTCACTGCTTTGCTGACAGTTGGCTCTAGAAAAGATAGCAAAAGCCTTCTGTATATTATGTTTTTTCCATACTGGAATAATGTACAATACTTGAATAATTACATTTAATTAAAGAAATTTGCTTTAATTTAGGAAATTGGATTGGATTTACTAAACAAAGCTATAACAAAATTGAACCAACAAAAACTAAGACAGTCAGTATCACAATTTAAAGGGACATGTGACAACTGGTACTACTACTGCTGCTATTGTCTTTCATTAAGATGTGATGGTTTTGTGTCTACAACATGAAAGAAAGCAAGAGCACTTACTGCCTTACACAAAAATATAACAGTAACTAATGAGATTGATTTAGTGAGTGGTGTGGTACATTAACAGTCAGTTCATCTCTGATGTGCATCCTTATTCCTTTAGGACAGCACTGCAATCAAAGTACTCTGAAATCCATCATGAAGAAGAAAGACGGCCAACCCGACTCCAACGGCACAAAGAAAAACCTTCAGTTTGTTGGAGTAAATGGAGGGTAAGCCATTTTCTACTGTAATCTTAGTCACTTATCTTTTGTTGAATTGAAGTTGAGTGTTTGTTGAAGGTGACTAGCATGCAAATTAGGCTAAGCATTTATCAAGTACCGTACATGCTTTTGCCAGGCCTTGTACTGTATATACACATGCATGCCAAATGCTACATAAATTGAGTTGCCTTCAGTGATGCATGCTTTTGTGGTCCCCTTGTGGCACAGCTATGAGACTACATCAAGTGATGAGTCCAGCTCTGAGGACAGCAGCTCATCTGATGAAGAAGAGGAGGACAAGGAGTATGGAGAATCAGATGGCTACAAGAATGTAGACAGAAAAGGCAACAGGGAGGGGTTTGAGGCAGAAGGAGCTGAGGATGTGAACAGGAGGGACGCAGATGCAAGTCCAGAGAAGCATGAGACCAGAGAAAGGTAACTTATTAGTCAGACAAAACTGATGAACTGTCATTTTAGACATAAATCCTATTAGATAGATGCCTATTCAAATTCCAGTTAAATATTAATCCACTGATGACAAAGTATTGATGATGGACAGTGAATTATAGAACTTGACCAGAAAGTGAGCAGTTATTCACTAAATATTCAACTGCATCTAAGTAAAAACTTAAAAAGATTGTATTTAATGTAGTATTTATGTTTTTCTTCCCAAGGTATGAGCTGAGTGAGAAGATGCTGGCTGCATGCAGCGTTCTCAAGTCACACCTTAGTGACCCTAAGGCTGTGAGCAATAAAGACTTGGTGAGAAGGCCGTGTTATTTATTGACAGAAAAAAAACAAAACAAAGTTCAGTTACACTGTCAGTGTGCAATCAAATGCTAATGTACCCTGTGTGCCCACAGAGAGCCTGTCTGAACACAGTTCAGCATGAGTGGTTCCGTGTATCCAGTCAAAAGGCCGCCATGGCAGCTATGGTTGAGGACTACCTGAGTGCCTTTGGGGCCATTTCACCTGTTGTACTGCGCCACATCGTCAACATGGCAGATGGCAATGGCAACACTGCACTGCATTACAGTGTGTCCCACTCTAACTTCCATGTGGTGAAAAAGCTTCTTGATGCAGGTCAGGACATTTTCATCATAGTTATTTAAATAAAATTAAGGGCTTTATTATAAGTAATTTTGGATAATGTTTAAGCTGTTAAATAAACCTTATATTGACTAACACATAGCCATTTGGCTGATGTAGCTTATGTGCTTACTCCACACAAGTTTGTGCCTGGTCAGCCATTGTTTGAACCTATGAATGTGCAGACATATTTAACCTGATAAAGTTTATATCACAAATAACATAAATATCTAAAGCTCTCACACATTTTGTTTTGAACATCAGAACCTGTATGATATGGGAAGGATGGGATTGGATATGAAATGGTTGTGTTTTCCTCCACATCCAGCCTTCTTCGCAGCGATGTGTGAAGGCTCAATAGACTGTGATGAGGTCCGGGACGGTTACTGCTTTAAAACCCTTTGTGCCCTCTCAGTCTGTCTTTTGTGCATTTTGTCTTGCGTGACAGCATATCCTCCCCCTCTTCCCATTGTAGCTTTTGTGCTTCCACCGTACACTCAGTTCCTCAGACTCACACTGCTCCCCTCATTGGCAGGACAGCTCCCTCCCATTGAGCTTCAAAGGTTTGTCCCCAGTGTCCTCCTTTAAGTTGTAGAGACCAGACAGTGCAGCTTGGTCTCCACCCCCATGCTTTTTTTTTTGTCAGATTATACAGGTAGACTGGATTTTAAAAGGCCACAAGTCAAGTACATTTTTATTTCTGAGTGGCAGGCAGGAAAGGCAACAAGTCGATAACAGTGTGACAGCATCTCTGTTTCTATGTGTTTCAGATGTGTGTAATGTGGACCAGCAGAACAAGGCAGGATACACTCCCATCATGCTTGCAGCTCTGGCTGCCGTGGAAACGCCCAAAGACATGCACATTGTGGAGGAGCTTTTCAGCAAGGGTGATGTCAACGCCCGTGCAAGCCAGGTCAGTGAGGTCAGAGGTCAAAAGGCAGAGTTAGGCCACCAACAAGATCCACACTGGCTTTTCAGGTTGTGTTTTGTATGAAATGTATGAATTGGAATACTTTAAGGTTGCATTAGAATGCCCTCATGTTTGTTAAAGCATTAAAATGATAAATGTATATAAACGAGGACAATCAAACATCCTCGTAGAGCTTCTTTTTGGAACTCTTACTACTGTCCAACTTGTCACATGCATATTTGGAATTCCAAATAGGCCTAGAAAATGGGGAAATTAAATTAACTAATTATTTTGGTTAATGACTACAGACACATAATTATTGCAGGTTTTGCTTTTAAGTACTTTGGTGTCCCCTTGTGGTAAAGTACAGTAACTGTTTTAACTTCTTAATTGCTGCTCTGCAGGATACTGACAGTTTCTTCAAATGCCACACTTTACTGATTCTGTGCACAACATATTAGCCATACATATTTAGATACAGTCAACGTCATAAGTTGTGTGAAGCTACTTCCAGGGACTTGACTATGATATATAAGCATGTCTTAGCTTAAGTTTCCTGTGGTCTGTCTCAGGCTGGTCAGACTGCTCTGATGCTGGCCGTCAGTCATGGCAGGATGGACATGGTTCGTGCCCTGCTGGGCCATGGGGCAGAGGTCAACATCCAGGATGATGAGGGCTCCACTGCGCTCATGTGTGCCAGTGAACATGGCCACGTTGAGATTGTCAAACTATTGCTGGCTCAGCCAGGCTGCGACGCCACACTTAGTGATAGTGTAAGTCATTCAGTACAATTCTTAACATATGCTTTTGGCTTTAGCATTATTCTGTGCATTGTATTTAACATAAAAAGATTTCAGTAAACATAGACTTCAGACAGTGCTCTTGTGTAGTGTCTCTTCTCCTGTGAGAGTAATAATTTTGTACATGGTCCAAGGGAAAAATAAGAAACAAGTGAGTTTCTGTGGGTCACTAAAGGTGTATTAAGTCACTTAAGTGCTCAAGTAAAGCCTAGTGACTCACATGTTACTTTGCATTATTTTGGACTATTATATACTTTTTATGTCTATGGTTATTTTTAATGATATTACAGTTCTTGGAATATAAATGGCCAAAGATGGCCTATAGTTGACTTTATACCTTACAAGAATGTAAAAGTAAACTTTCATTATATTTAATCTATGGTGTCTTTGTTACCTCTTCAGGATGAGAGTAATGCTCTGTCTATAGCTCTGGAAGCTGGACATAAGGACATTGCAGTACTACTTTATGCACATGTCAACTTCTCCAAAGCCCAGTCACCAGTATGTATACATCACTGTTACATAATAATTACTGTTATATTCCACAGTATGAAAAGCCATGTTTTACATATATGTTAATATTATTGTAATAATTTTTAATTGTAAAATGTAATAATCATCTCAATTTCAACACACATTTTTATTAAAGTGCAACATATAAAAACGCAAGCAACAGAATAGTTAATTAGAAGAAGTAGAAATATTTTGTAATAATTAGTTAGCAAATGTGTTGTACTGTAAATATAGCATAGTTTTTGTAAAGAAATGTTGTTCTCAAATTAAAAATGTGGAGTTATTAATATGTATGGTTGCCTTTAGGGAACCCCTCGCCTGAATAGGAAGACATCACCGAGTCCCACTCGACGGGGCATGTTTGATTAGAGAACCTGCCTCTGGACACAAACCCTGCGCTGCTATTGGTCCTTGCTGGTGATGCCTTACCCACAGCTGGATGTGGGCCCTGCAACCAGTGACATTGTTATACACTTGTTGATGTGCATGCTTGCCTCTGTGATGAGCCCAAAGTGCCCTTTTAATATGAATGTAACCTGCTGGTGCCTCACGTCCAACCAGGTTCTCTCTAAATTATCAAGAAAAAACAACAGTAATTTTTTAACTCAATGCCATTTGCCCTTTTTATTCTTTATTCTTGTTTTTATTATTGCAATTTGATGACTTCTTTTTTATTTAAAAAGCTTAACGCTGAAGATTCTTGTAACAGCACATTGTTTTGTTGATACACCAGCAGTCACTATATATATATTGTTCACTGTATATAACATCAACATAACAGCCTCAGATAAATCTGTTGCCAGCACTACTCGTGAATGAACACATCATGAATAAATACATCCTAGCCTGGAGAAATTGTACTTTTATACAAATCCTTTCTATTCTATTTAAAATAAGAATCACAGTATTTTAAATATTTCTTAACAATCGATGAAGTTGTATATTTATCAAGAGTATAGTTTTTAAAGCAGATCTGTTTATTTCATTGTACATATATTGGTCATTAAATTCCTCTTTTTGTCTCATGTCCACTTTCTCTCTCTGTATGTGTAATATAAGCTGTCTAGTATTCATCTATAAATGAGAATTGAAGTGCCTGACACTTTGCCATATAACAATAAACATTAATGAAAACCCACGTGTCTTGTTTTTGGTGTAAGTGAGAATGAAAACTAAACGCCACCTGTGAGTCATAAAGGTTAAGCAGCAATGTATTATAAATGTGAAAAGTATGCTTCAGAATTTGAATAATTTCATCTCATGTATTTGTGTTCAGTGAGTTTTGGGTAAGAGTTTTGGATCCAGTATTTTCTGGCAGTGTTTGTGTCAGGTTTATGGAGCTGGCTGTCTGGCGACTGGAGGACATCCTAACAGAAAACAAAAAATCAGTTTCAAACCATATTAATTCATACTTCAGACTTTAACAAACATAAATGAATTAGCTGTAACAAACCTGTGTGAGGGCAGGCAGCAGCTGATCTGTGTGATTGATGTTTGTGTTTTAGCGTGGGTTCGGGCACAGGTCCCAGCTCTTGGGGCCTGTAGCTGGAAAACTTTAAACTCAAAATTGGATTCAGCTTTTCTTCTCTGCAAGACAAGTGAAACAAAATGTCTCAGCTCTTAATTTATTACAATGTGAATTATGATGTTTTTCCATCTTTTTTGCATTTAATTTGCTATTGAAAACCAAAAACGTGCATGAAAAACGTAAATAACAGAAGTGCTGACTTGAAACCCATGAGAAACCCATGCAGCATAAAGGGCACAGTACCTGACAGTTGCCTTAGAGCGGGGAGGTTTATCAAGGACCACCAGCAGCTTTTGCATGAGTAGCCTCCACCTGCCAACGGGCTGCTTCGAGTCCTCCACATCAGCTTCCTGTCATATGCATTTTTAAACTTAAGACTCAATGCTTTATGTCACATTTATCCCCAAACCAGGCATTTGAACACTACAGAAAATGCAACTACTATTTGTATCTCCATGGAAACACTGCAGATTTGAAATTTGTGAGCACAATTTTTGTAACATACATTGGGTAAACATGTACATTTTACAGTAAAAACTTGAACTTGAACTGTACCGTCAAAGCCTGTTTGAGAATAATAGATGTCTCCTCTATGATGCTCTTCATCTCCTTTCTCCTCTGCCTCTCCTCTTGTAGCTGCGCCTCCAGCCGACTCACAACAGCTTGGTTTTTATTGCACTGCTTGGACACTGAGGTCTTGTCCTGCCTGCACACATAACAGTGACAACATCAGTACTCATCTGTGTTGCTATAGATCAGTCAGTGTTTAGTTTGCTAGAATGTTTAGTTGGAGTAAAATGGAACCTGAGTGTCTTCATCTCATCCAGACTCTGTGAATGTTGAGAGTGAAGCTGTTGGTGTTGTTTTCTACATTGGCTTAGCTCTATCTGTAGCTGCGCACACTTCTCTGTCAGCTGCTCCATCACCTGAACGCACACACATGAAAAATGCTGCACTCTTAATTATCAAACATGAATTCAAACAACAGATTGTGACTTGAAATTTGGCTTGCACCTGCTCATTTATCACAACAGATCCAAACGTTTATCAGAAAGCCAGGCTATCACCTTTTTCTGGATGCAGTTTTTGCGGGACACCTCACTCAGCATTTGCTCCAGGTTTTCCACATCCAGGCTGAGTTGAGTCTTCTGCTTCTGTAGAGCTGTGTTTTTCTCTACCAGCCCCTGAGCATGCTCTGACAGCTGACTGAAGCGGGCCTTTAGCTCCTTGTTCTCCTGAATGGTCAGACTGGTGGTCTCTGGAAGCTTTTGGTTGACTAAACACTGGACCTTTGCCTCCATGCAGGCTACATGGCTCTCCAGCTCCTTCTCCCACCTTCAGGTACATGACATAGAGGTAAGACTACAAATAGTTAAAAAGTATGAGAGCACATGTCTGAGATTCACCTTTTCTTTTCCAGCAGTGTGTTCATGTCCTGGTTATGGAGGACAGCTTTGTGCTCCTCTTCCTGATGGGACAGCTGCTTTTTCAGAGCCTCTAAGTTGGTCATCAGCTGGTCCCTTTCCTTCAGGAACTGCTCCACGTGAGCCAGCTTTTCCACTAAAACATTACATCAAATGTGAGTAATAAATGAAACAAAATGATACAGGTGAGTTGTGTACATACAGAATAGTAAAGACCAGCATAAAATAAGTGTGTTTTGTTTGATTTAATTTCCAACAGGATCTTACATACAGTTTGGCCTCATAGTAAGAAAATCTACTACTTTGTTATGCTGCTGTCACATATTGCATATAGATAGTCTGATAAAAAATGTCAAACAGTGACTTACTGAGTGCTCCGTTCTCTGCGGTCAGTGCCTCTGTCCTGTTTTGCAGTTGGTCCTTCTGCAGACTGTGCTTTTGCTGCATTTCCTCTTGTTCTTCTTGAGCTGCCTGCTGCACACTCTCCAGGCGCTCACAAAGGTCTACCAACTCTTCCTCTTTCTCCAGCAAAGAGCGTCTTAGAAAATCAACAATGTCCTCCTTCTCCTTCTCAAGGGCACTGTACTTAAGGTTTGTGTGCTTACTCTGCTTCTCCAGTTCATCACATTTCAGCTCAAATCTGGAAGAGAAGTGACTTGAATTGACAACATGGTGATGCTTGTTGCTAAATTTCTTGAGCATTTACTACGCAAACAGAGACTTAGACATATGTAAGAAGTAAGAAGTATACCATTTTATAACTGTCTCAGATTAATGTAGGCTTAAATCAAATCACATATGCTAAAATTGATGTGAGATCATCTAGGGCAGTAATCATCAACAGGTGGCCCGGGGCCACATGAGGCCCCCCATAGCTTTCCATCTTGCCCCCAGCACATAATAAAAATCAGAAAGCATGAGGGAAAAATAGGTAACATAAATATTGCTATTAAAATGGCTTAAACTTTTTGCTGGAATAACAACCTTTAATCTTCTGTCCAGAAATTGACATCTGCTAATCAGTGAGCAGTTCGTGCAGCTTTGCCTACGCCATTGGGCGCTGAGTTTTCCTAAATAAGAAGATATAGTAAAAACAAGCTAAAATGGTTCAGAACAAAAAAACTAAACACACAAGGAGCTTCTTCTCTGATCAAAACACTGTGTTTAAGTCAGGCTTAGCCTACTTGAGCCAGATTCGTTTGAGCTCACTTGAGCCAGGCTCAAGGGGAACAATAGGTAGAGTTGAAACATAAATATAGCTATTAAAATGACTCAAAGATGACTGAAATGTAACCTTTAATCTTCCGTACTGAAATTGACTTCTGCTAATCAGTGAGCAGTTTGTGCAGCTTTGGTTGCACCATTGTGCACTGACTTGCCATAAATAAGACAGAGATGTGGGGAAAAACAAGCTCACTTTAGCCAGGCTCACTTGAGACCAGCATGGCCACCCATTTTACCTTGTTTTATGTCATGCTTAAAATTGGTTTCATGAGAAAAAACATTCTGTTCTTGGTGACAAAGTGGTGCTGACACTCGGGAGTAAAAGACCTTGGTCATTCAGTGATGATAAGCTTGTACTGTAGACTTTTTTTCTCTTGTTATGCCGTTTTAAATGTTAAGTGAATTCACGTAGCTAGTTTGTTCAGTGTTTAATTTTGAGTAGGCTCCAGTAGTATCAGGTGTGTTTTTTAAGGAGTGTGGATCAAAAACATCCATCCATGTGGTTTTAATAAGGTAGCCTGCTGATTTAAGATGTTGTTAATTGATTTTGCATGGTCAAAGTTAACTCTTGGTGTCTAACCTATTTAAAACGAGATTAAAATGACAATCGAAAGGTGATTAACATTAGATCAAGGGTTAGATGAAGTAAGTAGCGTTGACGTACCTTTCCAACTTTTCGTTCATGAATCGTATCTGTGCCAAGTACAAGCTCTTCTCTTTGTCTTCGGACACGCTTTTAGTCGCAGAATCCAAGTCATTCTTAATGATTTGTGTGTTTTTGTCCTCGCTTTGCTTCTCTCCATTTTTCTTGAGCTTTTTGGGCATCGTTTCACTTTTTAAGGAAAAGTTTCAGCTGTTCACAAACCAAACTTGCCGGTTGCTAGGTTATGCTGCTTTCAAGGACCTTTCGGAAACCCAGTAAATGTTCCTTGGTGTACCCATTGCCAGAAATAGTCTGTAGAATATCTGTTAACCTAAGCACCTCTGTAAAAGAAAAATTAGTTGTTCAATTGGACAATGTGAATAGCCTCTGTGCAGACAGCATATATAAATTGTTTTTATGTAGTATGTAAAATAATCTAAATACTGTTGTTTTCACAAATAGCATAGGTCCCATCAATTTAATTTACAATGGCTAACTAATTTCAAGTAGCCTAGAACTACTATTACATTTTTAAAGCCTATAGATACTCAGTGTTGCTAGTAGCTACATAAACCCATTGGAATATATTTAATCAACTTTATTTGTATTTTATGTCTATTAGGCAATTACAGACACTTTTCTTTGCTTTTTATTTTTTTATTTTTTTTACACCCTCCTGCTTCACAATTTGGTCATAACTACTGACCAAAATGTAGTCTGTAGTTGTAAGCCCATTATTATTGTGTAACAAAGTAGGTTATAATGTGCAATGTGTTATTGTTGTGTATTGTGTTGTGTTATTTGTTTGCTGTTTTAACTTTAGTTTATATGGCTTTAAGTCACTTTTTGCTCCTTGTAAGTTCATCTCTGAACCTATTTAATGCAGTGTTGGTCTATTTGTATAGTTCATTAAAAGTTTATTTTTGAGCCTATCTACAGTAGGCTATAACTCGGGTAAGGTAAGTAGAATAGTTCAGCCAATTCACCTTACAAAAATAAAAAGGAGATATTGACATACTTGTTGCTCCTGGTTTAGTCCTATTTGCCCTGCCAGCTGACTGTTTCCTGTAAGGTCCAGAATAAAAATCCCTCCCACGCTGAAAAATGACAGCAGACTATGGGTGTGAGTCTGACCTTATAGCCTCCAGCCTGGCAGCAGTAGTCTTTTAGAGGAGACGAGCCTTTGAGAAGTCACACATAGTAACTAATTGAGGAGCACTATTGTTCCTGGGCTGGTCTTATAGTTAGCATATTGTTATTTTATTAGCAGCTACCATGAGCAAGGACAAGCAGAGCAAGCAGGTGCCGGAGTGCACTGGACCTCTCTCCGCGTCCAAAGGCCTCAAACCCGCAAGGATGCCGAAATGCAGCCGGTGCAGAAATCACGGATATGTCTCTCCTCTGAAAGGGCACAAGCGCTTCTGCAACTGGAGGGACTGTCAGTGTCCCAAGTGTAAACTCATAGCCGAGAGGCAGAGAGTAATGGCGGCTCAGGTAACCCCTCGTTTCACCTGTTTGCGCGGCAACCTTAAACCAAGCTAAAAGTGGTCCACTCGACATGTATCTTTAAAGATTTGTACCTTTACATGCGTTTTACATTACAGCACAGCACGCGATAAATGCATTTTTATCCTGTGTTTTTATATTCAGCAGTTTTCTTTCAAGTAGTTTTTTGTTTTCGTTATTTTTTCATTGTTTTTGCGGGTTTATAGCTAGCTTACTTGCAGCTAGCAGAGTTAATGCGTGCAGTTTGTACCAGGCGTGAACTTTTTGATTTTGATTTGTATATTGTTATATTTGATACAATGGTATATTGCTAGCTGTTGCTGTTTTTATAAAGCAAATGTATATGACTATTTTTTTATTATTATTTTGTCAATCACTTTGTAGCATTTTACATGTAACATTTAGCCTATTTAGTGGTTCAAGTGGTGTCTACTTATCAGTTTCATCACAAACTTTGTCGTTAAGTGCTATCTCATTGAAAAACAGGTGTTTATGGAGGTATAAATAAACACTAAATGTGAACAAGGGACAAATTGCTCCAAAAAAAGAAGAGAATAGGTCATTATTCATTTGGCAGTTCTCTTGAAAACAAAAACAGTGGAAACTGCCTTTGAACGATAATGCTACATTGTGTGTGTTTGAGGGGCTTTTATTTGTCTTTATTTGTGTAAATAGCCCATTTTTATTTGTTTTTTTAGATGATGTTGTTCATGATCATTTGATGTATCTTTTCCTATAATGTCATATCTTAAATTTATCTGATCCAGGTTGCTCTAAGGAGACAGCAGGCCCAAGAGGAGGAGCTTGGGATTTGTAGTCCAGTGGCTCTGCCTGGCCCTGACGTAATGGTTAAGAATGAAGGTGGAGCAGATTGTCTGTTCTCCGTGGAAGGACGGTCTCCGACTCCTACGACCAGTGCTACATCTTCTGTTGCTGTGACAGGTGAATTCTTGTAGAGCATCTAAGCCTACATTTCTCAGAGGCTGAAACCTGGTTAATGAATGAAAAAAGAGTGTAAGAGATTATGTATATGGCAAACGTTTGTTTGTTTCTGCAATAGTATCTTAAAGACTATTTTTTATTATTACTTTGAATTAAAATTGTATATTTTTGACTTTTTTTTTTTTACATTTTGAAATTCAGAATTTAGATGAAAATGCTGTTAGTTACTATACTACTATATCTAGGTTTATTTTAAGCCTTGCCTTTATCTTTGATATTGAACATTTCTACTAATTTTTATTAAATTTAGCTGGAGCCCAGTCAAGGCTGCAAATTTTATGCTGTGAACATGTGAGAGTGACCTTGGTCCCTGGTTTGGCAACTGAGAGAAAAGACTGAAGTGGAAAAAGGAGTTGAGTACGCTGTGATTTACTGATGCCAACAGTTAAACGGGAACAACAAATGCCATTATCTCAGACTTGTGCAGTGCACAGTGTCTTCACTGTGCTCGACCAAAAGTTCAGGGTCTGCCTAAGAAGAATGTGGCCTTGTTGATAAGGAAAGTACATGTAATAATGATGCCGCTGCTTGGAATAATCATTTCCCGGTCCCTATGTCTGTATTTGATGTTGGATCTGCTGATTTTAGATCACACGTGTGACCAACAGATGGTGCTGTTGATGCAGATTGAACTTCAGACAAGTAGCAATTCCAGAAAAATTTGGTACATTTTAATTGAAAAATACAAAAGTAAGACAGCAAAGAAATGGCAATGGACTTTTCAAAGGGTTACAATAAATGAAGCATCAATAGAAAAGGAATCTACTTGTAAATATTTGTGAGTGCCTCTAGAGTAGACTACAAGCTGGTTTGGGACTGGACCAATGGCAGAAAGACAGACAGAAGCGTAAGCTTACTCCGAGTCCATTTTTTTCATTTAACTTGACCTGAGTAAAACACAAATTAATAGAGTTGTTTATTCATTAACAATAATGTTATGTTATTTAATACCTTGAGTAGTCCATATTTTTACATGTGTGTGTCCAGGGAGTCGCTCTATGTCGTCCCCCAGCCCCACAGCCAGTGCCAGGCCTCACTCTGAGGGAACATCAGACCTGCTGCTGGAGACATCTTATTACAATCTCTACCAGCCATCACGCTACCCACCCTACTATGGCAACCTCTATAACTACCAACAGTATCAGGTGACTATAGTCAATGGACCAAACACAGTACATGCATACAGTGATGCATAAGGAAGGAGAAGTGAAGGAGAAACGGTGAAAGTTAACTAAACAGTTACCTAAACATTGTGTTTTCTTGACAGTTTTTGTTTTGACAAAATAAATTAGCACACAAGGCAGTTATTGTTACTGGATTTAGGTCACATTTTGAATAATAAATATATACTTTTTTGTATCTATAATATTGTTGACATTCACTCAATAACCAAGGATACATCAGGGGAACGTTGAACAAAGACACACATATACCAAGTCGTCTAGGCTGTATTCACTCTGATTTATGTCTAAATGTATCTCTATTGTGGCAAATGAGATCAGCTTGTGTGTGAAATAAATTAGATCTATAACTTTGGGGTGATCTCTGATGAGGTGGTTTATTTTTTTTATAGTAAGTGTTTGTCTATCCATCCCTACACTCCTCCAGTTCCCAATAGCAACATCTAGTTTTGGGGTCACTGCCTCTGCTAATCTGCCAGCGCACAGTAGAGCTTGAATTGCAAAGGTTAATGGTATTGTCTGTCGGCAGAGGAACAAACCGCTATGCTTCAGTGCTCAAAGGAGAAAGTGAGCACATTAATGCTAATCAGTTAGCAGTCTTTAGCATAATTTAGCCATCCTCCCTTAAGATTTATGGTATTTTTAGTGAAGCTGTCAGGTTTAGAGAGCTACGTGCTATGGTTATTTAAATTCAGATTGCACAATTTTAATATATTTTAAGAAATAGCTCCTTATTTAATGATAAAATAGATGGGTTAGTTCAAGTATCAGTACCCGAGCCATAGAGCTGTGTAATGCTTATGGTGCATTGTGAAAATGTGTGGCCTTGATGTGATGTTATTTGTATGACAGCAGCGGTCAGTCTTGGTTTCGGGTGGTTTTCAAACCTGCATAAAAGATCCCTGTATCCTTTTGGCCTTTACACTTAGAAATGCACAAGAATCTTGTGGATATCCTGGTTGTACCCAAATTAGATTAATTCAATTTTTGAGCGAAAGTGATGTCTTTGGTGTTTTATTGACAAAAAATATGCTCACAATTTTTGTAGTCATTTCCATAGACAGGAAGAAAACTTCATACACAGTATTTCCATTTTATTGAGGAAACGTAATGGAGAAGTGACGCATACATCTTGGAAAAGTTTATTCTGTATGTGTTAGAAAGCAGAGCGACTAGGATTACTGACTGAAGGTTTACCAGTAAAAGCTGAACTCTTTTATCCTTATTTTTATCAGAAGAATATTATTACTTATTTTTAGGTTGGAAAAACACACCACAACACAAATATCTGTAATTTTACCAAAGTTGTTGGATTTGATCCCTTTTTCATTTCACACAGTAAAACAGTGTGGTCTTTATCAGCGGCCCATCTTGTTCATCCACTTCCCTCCCACTGCGCTCAGTGGGGCTTGGCTCACATGCAGGTGCATGATGATAATACACTATAAGGGTGGTGTAACACAAGTAGACAAGAGATGGTGCAAGATAAGAAGATGTCTTTACTCAGGGACATTAGGAGATCCAATACTGTCCTTTGTACAGGAACAGCAGAATTTGAGAAAGGCTTTGGAGATGTCAGATGAAAAACTGATTGTGAAAACGAATGATATCATACCCTGCCTCAAGTGAAAGACAGTTACAGAGATTGTTTTGTTTAGTCCTGTATGTTTCCAGTGAAATGTAAGAGTGGTGCACTAGACTCCAGTCCAATCTCTCCTGTATTTTTCACAGCCTAATACAAGAGCTGAGTGTAGCTTAAATAACAGTTTATAAAGCTGCCAGAAAATTGATGGTGTGGACAATACGGGTGACATATTACAGGCTGACAGAAATCAAATTCCATAAAAGTGAAATTGAAAACCCTCTGTGAGACGGCCTTGCTGCTGAGTAGACAGCTCATTTTAAAGTTTTCAGAAGACTGGGGAACGCCTGCATTGCATGTTGCAGATTATCTTAAATCACACCACATAGCTGAATTTTATTTTTATGTCCCTTCTGCCAATGTTTAAATAGAATGACAACACAGCTAGAAAGAAATAATAGCAACTAACTGTATTCAAGCTGACAAGGTGAGAAGTTTTAAAACATTTCCTATTTACATGGTCCTTTGGTAAATTTAATGTAATAGAGAAGGGCTTACTGCTGCTGAAAACTTATGCATATTAGATTACATCATATTTTCAAAAAAACAGTCAAGGACATACTAACATTTGATGTCAAAGACTGGCCATCAAAGTGATAACTTGTATTTTTTTGTTAGAATGTGTTCTTGTAGAAAAAAATGTAGCCTTGCAAACAATAAATAACAAAAACTGAGGTAGAAAAACAAAGCGGAGATTGTCATCCAGATTATACTAAAATCTTTTTTTGCTATTTTTAAGTCATACAACTGACAGGTTGGTTGACACAAACATCACACAATACCAAACTAATTACTGTTTTTGCTGTCATATTGTTAGTTGGCATGTGCAGTTATTGCACATGATATGTTATTTGGGGTCTTATTGGGTTGCTCTTGTTTTTTTTAATTTCTTTAAAACAGATGCCCCATGGAGATGGCCGGCTCTCGAGCCACAACATGTCCTCCCAGTATCGCATGCATTCCTACTACCCAGCAGCCACCTACCTGACTCAGGGTCTGGGCTCTACCAACTGTGTGCCCTCCATTTTTAGCATGGAGGAAAACAACAATAACAGCAGCAACTGCTCCGAAAGCATGACAACCTGTAAGTGACACACAAAACCGACATCAGGCTCCATAAAGTTTTACCCTGACAACAGTGTGGTTAACTACATCAAAGGGAGGGTTGTACAAGCTCAAAGTACCATCAAAGTTTAGAAGAAAGAAAACTTTCATTACCGTGTCTACCAAAAATAAGAATTATATTGACATGCAGTGCATAGTACTTTGGATGAATGCACTCCTGTAAATGTTTGATGATATATAATTTGATCAAATTGGTTATTTTTTTTCAGTAGTTAAGTGCCCTTTTTTCAGTTATCACAACAACACAGTCTTCGTAATTGAGTAAACAGATGTTTCATTCTGACTGTACTGTTATATGAAAGACATACAGTACACTTTACAGTCATCACCAGGAGGATACAGAGACTGGTTGGTCTTGGTTCTTTAAAGGCTTCTAAACTGTGAGTAATTAGACTAATGTGTTTAATACTGTGATTTTATAGAAAAAATCACTAAACTCATTAATAATACAGAAACTATCCCATCTGGAGCTTCACAACTATACATTGGCCTTAAAGGTAATACAGTACACACTTATTAAGTCAGTTTAAGACAGGAGCTAAAGAGATTTTCTTTCTGCCCATAGATTGGGAGGTTGGTTTGTTGTGAAAATAGCAGGCGTCATCCTGTTAGTGGTGGTCACCAGCAGCCTCATACAGTGAACACCCCTCATCTCCTTCTGTACATTTGTTTGTTTAGGACTTTCACCTGTCCGCTTCCTGTGAGGGTCCCACGTCAACCAACTCCTGATATGCTCCATTACATGATGATAACACTCACAGTGGGTGGTCCTTCAGTCGGGCCAAACTCCAGCCCCATAAAAATAATCGAAAGACTAGAGCTGAGCTTTCAAAATTCTGCCGTTCTTCTGCCGTTTTTCTTTTTAAAAATAGATTAATTGTATATTGCAAAGTGCTGCCATTGTCTAAACCTAATGCAGCCAATGCCAGGGACAATTGTGAAGTGATGCAAAGTTTACTTGAAATGTTTTTCTAAATGGTTGACATAACAAAATTGTTCAAAATTTACAACAATGGCTGGTAATATTATTGTGCCTAAACCATACATGTTATGTCCAGTATTGTTGTAAGAAGTGGATAAAATTGAATTCAACATAGTCTCTTCTGCTCCTGTTGTGCGGCTCTGGTTAAATCCACAGGAAGGAAGCGGCTCTGAGCACTGAGCCTGCCGTCGGCCCTCTCTTCTACCTGACTGCCAAACAGTGGCGTCAGATTTATCTCCCTCCCAGGATAGGGCTAATCAGTTGGCCAAATACAGAGATCCAAATAACCTTCAGGAGTGCCACGCTGTCCTTTCCCTCCTCGCCTCCATCCCAGCCTCCCTCCGCTCAGCCCTCCCCCTTCGCCAGCGCCGCTGTCTCCGCAAAATTGCCTTCTGGAGTTAGTGAGCGGGAACAGTTAAGATTTACAAACAATGATGAAGCTTGTCATGCGTCTTTCTCCATCCGTCACGGCGGGCCGGGCGGAGCTGTGGGGAGAGCCGTCCTGGTGTTCTTCATAAAAGCCAGCTCTGTGTGAAATACGCCCCCGGCCAGCCTGTTTACTGCCCCGCGCTCGTCAGCAGCTCCGCCGCCGTAAATCGCAGAGCGGGAGGTGACAGCACAGTCCATCAAACTCCCACCCCACCTCTCTGCCCTCCCAACATCTCACCTCACACTGTCCCCCTTCCACACACGCACCAGCCCTCTGCCTCACTCGCATCCAACACCAAGGCTCAGATGAGCTGCCCCAAAAGAGTTATGGCTGTTTCAGTCTTACGGGAGACAGCTTCAAGACGAGTCTGTCAGTGTTTATGTTCTTTCTTTCTGTCCTTGTCGAGACTTTTTTTTAAATGGAGAACTGTTCAAAGTTTGCAAGCATAAACTTTCCCTTCTCCTTACTACTTTTGCAAACAAAATTTATACTAGAGTCAGACTTCAAAATCGAACGTGACTGGGCTGGCTATACATTTGTCTGTTTTGTTATAATGGTGTCAGCACAGAGCGTACCGTCATTTAAATGCAAATCAGATTGTTGAGGTATTGCAGATGTTAATCCTGCTAATCGATAGACCTGTGTGAGCCCATTAAGTTAGAAATCCATTACTATCTTTCTAGATGATATTTTATTGATTTTTTGTGCTTCAATCCATACTGTACTGTACACCAACTTGAGTTACTGCGTATAAAGTCTGTCGTTTCAGCTTCTTTGCGTACTCTGGAAAAAAAATGACAATGAGAAAAAAAAAAAACACTGCTCGGATTGGTGTCAGTGCATTTCTTTTTTTTGTGTCAGATTACTTGAAACTGGCAATTGCTGCTTACACCTATGCGCTCTATCACATCTTTCCTGGCAGTGTGGCATTAAATCACAGCACTACACTAGGCATCAAGACAACCAAAGGGCTATGAACTCTTTTGGATTTTCTAATAACCTAAGCACTATCCATGTTTAACCTAAAATGCTAAATTAATTCTGCTTGTTAGTACTGTAGAGCTCTCAGGAAATATACTCTTCAGATACATTTACTGGTTCATTCAACTGTAAGTAGGAGCCAGTAGCTGAGAAATGACAGAGGCCTTTGGGGCCTTTCTGAATGTGAAGCTGACTGAGTGTGTGGTTCCTGTGGGGCTCGTCAGGTTGTCTAGTTTCCACCCCGCTGTGCTGCTAAGTGCCCCAGCCTGCGGGCTGTGGATGGCTAAATACCAGTGTAATTGTCTGCTCATGGCACAAGTCCTGTTGTAATGTGTTGTACAACACCACCATTAACACAGGCCTGGGGCTGTGGAGGCATTAAATGGCCAGGGCTGTGTAGTTTATGTCCTCTTCTCCTCACTCTCCATTTCTCTTACTCACTAACACACACAGGCACACACCACTCACTTTGTAATGCGTATGTACTGAAAGTGTAGCCACAACAATACGTCTGACAAGAATTAATTTTTTTTATTTAAGACAACAAGACATCTTATGAATGAAGCAAGAAAGCAGAAATGCATCTGTTATGTTTAGTGACATAATGTAGTAATAAGCCATGTCATTTCATTGTAGCTTACTAGTAGCATCTGCTGCTCAGTTATCTTTATTACACCTTGTTCTTTGTGCACAAGTCTTGACATTGAGAACAGACTTGCATTTGAATTAACACACACGTTTTGAATGAGCTGACACACCGCCTCTGTGAGACAGTCAAACTGAGTCAGTGTGTCCGTCAAATGACTTGGTTTTACACATTTGGCAGCTTTAGCACCCAAGACACATTCTGCTGTTTTTAGCAATACTTTTTCACTCTTCCTGTGTCCTATACGTTTGCGTTTGTCTCACCCTGTCGACCTACAATGAATCTGTGTTTAAAATGTAAAGCTTGAAAAGTCCTGCCAGTATCGATTGACTGCCTCAGCTCATTATTGCATATCTATAACTTTTCAACAGATCATGTCAAAACGTCTGTTGATAGAGTGACAGGCCATTTTATGAGTTGATGGGGCACAGTAACCGAAGTGGTGATTTAGCATAGGGACGAAGGCTCGGTCACACCTCTCCAGCAGTCATCTTCACCAGAAGCAGATTGGTTAACAATGCAGGGCCAAAGGGTCTTCTCTGCTTAATTAGCCTTTGACCTCGACACTGCCTTCTGCCAGACTGCTTTTTACTCCTTCAGCTTCAAAGCAATATTGAGCATCTAAGTGTTTTTGAAACTGGGTTCAAACCCTTTCTCCCAGAAAACAATACAAAACAATACACATTACCGCCTAATCAGCAACCTTTTAATGGAAGGAAAATTGACATTGAACTAAATCTAAATTTCATCAACAAACTACCTTTTCACTTCTTTAGTAGGGCTTTCAGACACCTAGCTATGATCAGTGATTGGGAACTAAAGGTGAAGGTCTGCAGTGTGAACATAAGTTGAGTGCCCTGAGCCTCTGCTCTGTGCTTAAACCCTGCCTGTCTGCTCTTTGGCTCAGTTTTCTGGACCATTAAGTCTCGCTACTGACCCCATGATGAGGAGCCGGGCGCTTATATTCTCAAACGTCCATCTCAACAAGGGTTGTCCTCAGCCCTCTCAAAACGGACAGGGACATTCTTATAGACACTAGCCGTATCCTTTTAATAGGAGACATTTAATCCCAGGACAACCTTGTCATGTGACAGGCAACTCTTCATTTTTAAGATTAAATTTCAGTCCCCTTGATAACGGTGTCAGATAAGTGCCCCTGCTCCTGGACAGTGTTGGCACATCACAAAGTCAGCTTTTGACAGTCTGTCTAATTGTAGTCTCATCTAAATATCAGACTACTGAAAAACCTACGGTCACATATTATCTGTGAATTCTTCTATGTTTTCTAATGGCCAAGCTTGCCAATCTAAAACAAAATACATTATTTTTTCCTGTATATTTAAAATGTAATGACAATACAGTCTTCATATCACACATGAGCTCAATAAATAGATTGTTTTTGAGTTTTTGTTTGACAGAAATGATTTGACATTTACGCTGTCGGTCTTTGTGTTTACTGTAGTGCTATCTCCCTCCATGACCTGTGCATAGTGGAAGAAACAGCTTATCACTCGAGCATCAGACTGAATAAGCGTGTCCTCTCACATCTGGGCTTTTGTTTCCCTCTGTGGCAGACGCAAAAATGATTGCACCTTGATCCACTCCCTCCCGCTCTCTCAGCAGGACAAGTGGGAGGTTAAAATAGATTGCTTTTGTCAGTCTACACAAAGGCCACTTAATAGTTTGGAAATCTTATATAGAGTGCTGAGTGGCTGCATGGGGCAAAAGTTCATCCAAAAAAAAACGCTCTTTTTACATTCACAGAAATGAAGTTCTTCACAGTAGCACTGTGCTATTGCAGCCGTGAAACTGAAGAATGGTGCATGTGTCCTTTACAGAATTTGACAGTGCAGCATTTACTGAAGGGGTAAAATGTTGCAGCCCTAATAAGTCCTAATTGAGAAATGAGCTTTGAACTGTTTGACATGAAAAAGCACAGTGTGATGCTGCAGAGAACATATGTTGTACATTGTGTCATGATTTAACATCTCCTCTGAAACGAACACGTCCGGTTTCTCCAGCCGTTAATGGGCTCATAGATTTGCTGCTGATGAATATGAGACAAATTAAGAGTGACCAGGCTAATTCACCGAGCGCTCCTACTCTCTTCTTCTGCTGTTATTGCTGTACAAGTTGACTGCAGGGTAAAAAACAGCTGGCTGCACTTAGCTACACAAACATTAGTATTAACGATTGGACTGCCAGTTCAGAATTGGTGACAAACTGCAGACGTGGAAAAATTGGAGTCCGAAACCAATCAGGAAGTTAATGAGGAGAGAAATTGCTCCTCTTATGCCTCCCACTGCAGAAGAGAATGAGAGAGAGGATGAGTCTGAATGAGGCAAATGAAGACACACAATTTTCTATGACACATGCAATTTGTCTTAATGTTGATATCTATTATTAATCTGAAAACAAATCAGTGGAACTGGTTTGATTAGGAAAATTTCAGAAACATATTTTTAACTAAAACAACTTTTTGATTCACGTGAGTGAATGTAGCCTTGTGCCACAATATTCTGCATGGTTTCATATTAAAGCCTGAATAAATGCTGTGAATATTTTTCTGAACAGTATCAGTAAACTTTTTTATTTTATTTTTTACAGATTTTGACAGGTTTGATGCATGTTGACAGTGACAGTTAGTGACTATAAAATAATAACAAAGCATGTTTAGCAAAGCAAAATGACCCTACATATGTTTTTTATTTTCGTTAGTGAAGGCTTTCTCTAAAACATGCCAATTTAAAATGTATTATTTCTGCTGGTTTGGGTAATACTATTTGAACATAGTAAAAAATGATTTTAGTCTTGTAGTTTTTGTGAGGTGCGTACAAAGGACAGTTAGAGGATTTTAAATACCTTGTGTATTTCATGTTCAGTGCCATCATATAATAAAGTTTTCATTCTCAAGCTTATATAAAACTGAAGCCATTTCACCTATTTATCTTATTGGTACAGTTCTGAATACATTTTATAAGGTTACTGTAGTTTTAGCTGCATATGAATATTAACAGTGTAAATGAAAGTGCTTATCCAGCACATGGCTGTTATTTGCCCAAATGGATAAAAGCTGTAGTGTTATAATATTATGCAGCATCGGTCTGCTGTAATATAATGGGTGAGTGCACATAACTCACATGTTTACTGTAAAAGAGCTAATACTTTTTGCTTTCACTCTCTTCCATTTGCTGATTCAATTTGCTGTAAATCCAGTGCTTTTGTACATCATTTTAGTGTTCGCTCATATTTATATCAGCTGAATACAGCACTAACAGAGAGAGCCATTTATTCAGAAGCACCGATGATAGGGCGCTGCTGTGTTGTCTGTCTTACAATAATATTTCTCCTTCTTCCTTTTTACTTGTGTTAGTGTACATAGACATATTTATTGTACCTGTGCAGCTGTACTGCATAGCTGTCTTAAAAGCAATAGGAATTTATCATATTAATGACTTCTAGGAGTATCCGAGGGAAACCTCGCCAAGATTTATTGCTTATGTTTCTTTTGAATCCATAAATGTGCTCTGTCTCATCCATATTCTAGCTACTGGAAATGCTAAGCATAAACACACGACTTAGTTTGATCAATCCCTAGAAGTTTTAATGCAGTTGAATTTTTCTCTTTATCAATACAACACAGGATCAGCATCTGTCATTGTGAAACTTTGTTGTGAACCATTGGTGCAATTCATTACTTAGTGTGTGAACCTGACAAAGTTTTCCATGGACTGAGGTAGATATATGTGTGTGTCCTACACAGCTTTCTCGCCCGGCACTATCCCCACCGGCCACGACTCCACCATGACCTGCCACTCCATCAACTCCCTGGTTAACTCGGACGTGAAGGCTGAGTGTGAAAGCACTGGTGAGACAGCCAACTTTAGTGTCAGCTCCATCATGGACGGAGACGTCACCAAATAACTAAGTTAGGGGTCACTGCTGTGATATAGTTTTACCTGAAGACAGTGTATTGTTCTCCTGGTTTATTTTGTTACATGCTTTTTCTACAGCATTACTGAGCTCACTAGTAATGAATGTTTTCTGATGTTGTTCGTGACTTACATTCAGAGCTGTTGTCTTGACCATTGAGGTACACTCACATTACAAATGACTGTTTTCTTATATCAGAAAAGCCCTCAGATATCTTCTAATATTCATGTTCACATTGCCTTTATAATACAAAACACTAACTTATTACAGTTAGTTACTGCCTTAATTATAATTTTAGCAATCTAATTATAAACCTGTTTTTTTTTTGTTTTTTTTTGCTAGTTTGTTATTCATTCCTAAGCACTGAGCTTTCTGATAAAAGTGCACCATTGATACACTATAAAAGACAAGAGAATCACATTTTAGAAAAAGCATGCTTTGTTCTCACATTATAAATGAAATTGCATTTTAATTGGAAGAATCTTTCTAAATTATGACCGATTGTGGACTATGACCAAAATATCCCTGCACCACTTTTTCCAGAGTAACTGAGACAGGGATATTCTGAGGGTTACCTGAAAGTTCAGAGTCAACATGATTATGTTTGTCTCTCTTTGTTGGTGTGTGATCCATGAATCCATGAAAATAATGGTCATTTATTTCTGCTAATCGAATTTTAACTAAAGTTTTGTTTTTTCTTTACTCCATGTATTAATGAAAGTAACACTGTGCAGTTTACTTTTGTTTTAGTTTTGTTTAAAAAAAGAATCTACTGTGATTAAGAGTGTGTTTATTTTACAATAACTGACTTGTACACTTCTGTACTGCACACTGTTGATGTGTTTTCTGTGTTTTATTGAGATTCATTTTAAACTGCATGCTTTGAAAGTGTTTGTGTTTGAATAATACAGCTACAAAAGTAATTTGGAGTCTTGGTGTTTATGTCGTTACAAGTTTTGGAGAAATAAAAATGCTTTTAGTGATGGAGTGTAAATGCGATTGTGTGCTGGGAACAGCTATATAAAACAGGCAAAGAAAATTACTTGTATTTTCTTTCTGCTGCACTCTGGGAACATTCATTGGATTCTGCCCCATCTGTTGTAATCAATAACATGACCATCTTGTTTTTTTATGAAACGCACTTACTCTTAATTTCATCCACCAGTGGTTTTAGAGAGAAGAATGTGGAGTTACCTATAACGCGCTGACAATATAAATCACCTTCTGAGACTAGATTGTACAGCAGTATCGATTGATCCTGATATATCACAGAAATTTACTGTCACTTCTGTTTTCAATTAAAGATACAATCAGTCAGATAATGACTTAATTGGATTTTACAGAAGATTAAGTTTTATTGCCGTGTGCTTTACGAGTTTAGTTAAGGAAGGCCATTTTATCACGGTTGTCAGGGGCGACTGGCTGCTGCTGCCTCGTCCTTCTGTAGCTGCTGCCCCGTGTACAGTGCAGGGGAGAAAGTGTCACAGGATTGGCTTTCCTTGAGGTGCCTCTGCGTCCATATATCACACCGTCCCATAATAGACAAAATTTGCTCTGATGCTGCCATTACACCGTCAGCGGCTGGAGTGACGGCAGAGACAGAGCTCTATTCTACACTGTATTCACATCTATTAAGATCGGACTAATTAAACCTGCACGCTCAATTAGTGCTCGTGCTGTAGGTGAGCCGTGTTTAACAAAATGACACCACTTACATGACAGTTATACTAAGTAAATGAGCAGCTAATTTATTCATTTACACATTTGTCAAGGATATTGTCCAATATGTTGTTTTTATCATAATAGGCTGAAGACCTATTTCCATTTTAATGACTATAATCCAATGAAATGGGCAGATTTTCTACATTTTAATTTTGCTAAACCTATTGGATTTGAAAAATCATTCCTAGAAATGGCTTTGTGGAAGTCAACCAGGTCTTGGGAACTTTACCTGAGAGGGTCCTGTTTACTTGAAGAAACTTGGATAATCCTACATATATCTGACAAAATTCAATGTAATTTTTGAGACTCTTATTAGGCTCTTACCTGTTTGACATGTCCTGTCTTCTGTTTGTCTGTGTGACTGACATGAAGGATTCATAGCCCAGTGCAGTTTGAAGGACAAGCACTCCAGTCATAAACGTCCAGCCAAGCACCAATAAACAGGCCACAGTCGACAGGTTAAACCAGCTATACAGGCCGCCGTGACGCTGCGCATCCAGGACTCATCTCAGGACGCTGCCCATCATTTGTCTTCACATCAACCACGGCATTTCAAATGACTCGGAAATCTGGGACATAAATATACTTTTAAGAGCCATTCTAAGGAGGGTCCAAATTCTCATAGTTTTTACTTTTTTAATCATTTTTAATAAGTTAATGCTCTGGTTCTACCAACACTTCTTTACTGACTTTCTGTGGACCTGTTTGGAAGTCAGTGTTAGAAACAAGTTTGAATTCAGCTGAATAACACTACATGATGGAGCTTGCACCAAATCATTATAATATTGAGCCTCCAAAAGAGATGTTTGGCTAATTTCTCAGTAGATCAGTGTCCCTCTGTGTCCCTGAGGAGACCTAAATCAGCGTTTCTGTGACAGGAATAGTGAGGGCCCGTGACGGCCCTATCAGTGCCTAATGATCACCTCACTCAGCTGAGGTCAGCTGCTCCTGCTCTGAAGGGTCCTGCTGCTGCGGCCCCCTGATTTTTTTTTTATTTTTTTTTTATCCTTTTACTCTCAAACACACATTTTATTTGTAGAATTGATTTGCAATAATTTTAAAACTATCAAATAACCTTTACCTATTTAATAACAATTAAAATTAATATAAAAAAATATTTTAGCTTTCATCACAGTCTAATTTGTCCTCTCCATCGTTGGCTTTGCATGAATGTATTCTATTGTTTTTTATTTAAGGCAACAAGAATCCATATTTAATTTAATTTTGTGATATTCTAATACAATACAAATACATCTTATTTTGCAATAAGCTCTGAGACTGCATAAAGGATTGTGCTGCTGTGGAAAATGCTCTCGTATTTTATAGCCTATAGAAACCTGACAGTCTTTGCCATAACCTTAGCCTTCACTCTTTAAATACACTGACATGTCTCTGATCACATGGTATTTTTGACTCACGTGGAGCAACAGAGTGTCACACTGCTGATAGTGTCACAACTAGAGGGACCTTGAATAGTTTTGTGCCTTGATGGTCTGATTGATGTAAACATATGAGCTCATGGTTTAAGTGATGAGCACAAATGGACAATTTTACATGTGGATGAAAACCTCAACACAGTTGTACATTTAGAGTAGTTACAGGAGAAATTTGTTTATTTTTACACTGCATCTACTGCGTTAAGGTAACTTTGAAATATTGCTCACATCGCATCGGAGTGAGGGGCAACATCACAGTCTGCCTCACATGTGACAACCTCAGGGCTTATCTTCTGGTTTGTAATTTCACTGCATATTTACGAAAGCTTGGACCAAAAAACAACAACATTAACATCTTTTTTTTAAATTTAATTTGTTGTCACATATGTTATTGTTTATTTGCTCAGCAATTTTAAACCCTCATAAACTGATCCTAAAATATAGAATGCAAAAGAATGTAGCTTGAGTCCAACGTCGTTTTATTGCCTTCATTTGACACACAACTAGAACCTTTTGCACTGACATTTTGTGTTGAAGTCTTACGGGCTCATCCTGTATTTGTGTAAAAAAGACAGATACTATTTACGACTGTTTTATATCAATCTATTGGTTTTATGGTCGTTGCACGCGCACTCAGCCCATGAGGAAACACGCACATATGCATTCTCAGCTTGAATTATGTATAAACAGAAAACGCATGATGAATGCCAATTACAATGCAGACTGCGGTATAAACTTTTATTCCGGTTTGTGTTTTACTCTTTACCGACGAACAACATGAATAAATTTATAACGCGTTGTGGAGTAGGCGTCTCCCACTCCCACAAATCTACTGGGCCGGCACAAACTGCAAAGCCACTCTAGTCACCTTGAAATTTCCTCTGCTATTTTCCAATTAAAAGCTTAATAGCCCTGGAGACGGGCTTCATGTGGGCAAGTTTACCGCGCTCTCATTCTAAACGCTGATCCCATTATTTGCTTGAATAAACCTTTTTACGGCTAGAAATGGGCCCCGGCTTTGTCCGGTGTTATGTTTCAATGCCCTCTATTAGTCCAGCACAAGGGACAGATCAGCAGCCTCGACATAGTTCCCATTAAAAGGCCTTTTACCACACGGATTACATGTGCGCACTGGAGAGTGTGTGCGCGCAGCCACGAGCACATCTGTACACATCTGCACACATCTGCACGAGCCACTGCTGTTATCTTATTAAAGGGTTCAAATGTGGGCCTTGTTTTGTTATTTTCTGCATTTCTTCATATTCTGTCTCCACATGGCTTTCAACTAACTTTTTAAACGCACGATTATTTGTTCTTATCTGTGCGCGTGTAGGTCAAATGAAGTAGGCTAAACATTTAAAAAGGAATAAGGTCTTCCTTGACAAAAGTTGGTTCGATAATTATAGCTGTATGATAATGATATCGTTTTATCAAAGCGCGTAGATGTGACGTAGAGTAATATTCTTATTTATGTATTTATTTATTTTGCTGGTGTTCCTTACATGCTTACAGCTGGACTTCAGTGGAAAGAACCCTGTGGTTGTGGTGTGGCCTTCAGGTGTCTTACAGAAACTGTTAAAGTCAGCTCAGAAGAAACAGTAGAGTCTGGCCTGTGACGTCAGAGACAGGTGAGGCGGTGGTCCTGAGTGTGGTGCACTGTGAGCAGGGGACACTTTAGTTACTCCTGCCCGCCAGTGCGTGTCCGCCTCGTGCGGGAGAGGTGGACCCCTCCACGCGCCCGCCGCTGTGCTCGCGCTGTCATGCGTGGAGCCGAGGATAACTGTCCCGCCTTGTCTCTGCTCCTCTCTCTCTTTGAGAAGCATTCTCACGAGTAGTGCGTCAGTGAAGGCACGCGATGAACGGCTACGGCTCGCCGTACCTCTACATGGGGGCCCCGGTGTCCCAGCCTCGCGCGCCACTGCAGAGGACGCCCAAGTGCGCGCGCTGCCGGAACCACGGCGTGCTCTCTTGGCTCAAAGGCCACAAGCGCTACTGCCGCTTCAAGGACTGCACCTGCGAGAAGTGCATCCTGATCATCGAGCGGCAGCGCGTCATGGCGGCTCAGGTGGCCCTCCGCCGCCAGCAGGCCAACGAGAGCCTGGAGAGCCTCATCCCGGAGTCTCTCAGGGTCCTGCCCGCCATCGCAGCCGAGGCCGCATCGGGTCCAGGGTCCACGGCCAGGGCCGAGGAGCTGGAGCTGAGGTGGAGCGGCGCGGAGCCCAGCCAGAGCGCCACTTGCACAGGTACGAGCACGAGCCTCCGTCACAACACAGACTTGAGTGAGCGGACTGGAGGCGGGTTCACGTCCAGACCTCCACACAGTGGCGGAAAGAGTTAACAGCTGCACTGTTAGTGAGCGCTGCTTTTTGTGTGAAGACTTTATACCGCGACTCTTCCTTGTTTTTATATCAAATGCATCCAAACTCGCCTCCATCTCTTTGTCATTTTCTGTGTAAACACATGCGTTGTTTCTAGCTAGAGCTAGTGCACGTTTATAGTTAATGAAATGTGCCTTACATTTAAACATTAGCACCACGTGGACTATTTTAATTATTGCCTATAAAAGGCCATTGTGCTTTGCATGGGAGTTGTTTTCTGACTCAAAAGAAGCCTGATGAACTAAAGGCCGCCTGCTGCTGTTTTTAATGGCCTCTATTTAAGTTCTATGGAACTGCTAACGGAACCTAATAGTTTTCTATTAATTTTGTGTTTTCTTAATTTTCTGATCAATTCTCTGAGAAATAGATTTAACACAGTCCATTACAGGGCTTCTGTTGGAGCGTTATAATGATTAAAACAGCTATAGTGACATCTGTGTTTATAAAAAGGTCGTAGCATATTCCTGGTAAAAACAGCCCTCAGTTTGTGACAAATACACTTGTATTGCGGGATTGCGTATATCATTCCAAATGTTAGTGTTTGCTGGAAGCTGTTTTCGTCCGTGTTATTGGTAGTGGCCCTACACAGAGCTGACCCCGGGCCTCACCTGCGCGCTCTCTGTAAAAGATGACCGTAATCAGCGGCGGACAGCACCAATCGAATGTAATCGCCATATTTCTCGCAGGAGGTCAGATCCAGATGAAATGTTTCCAAGCAACAAGCAATTTATTAGCTCAATGTGGTCAAAAGGCACAGACACGCATCTCTCACTGACACAAAGTCAGCACTTTGAAAAGTGCTCCTGGCGCGAGGAGGAAAACAAGTCTGAGAGAGACACACGAGTTTTGTAACCTCCAGAAATGTTAGAGTTCTAGAGTTTTACAACATTTGACACTCGTGAATGCGTGGCGTAAGTGGACTCAGGACACGGGTGCACTAAATATTAAATACTACGAGCTGAAAACCCGAGTTAATTATGTCGATCTGTGTAGACTGTAACTGTTTGACAAAGTGTGGATCTTGTGTAACATGATACATAATCTGCGCACTCACTATAGATTCATTGTTATCTTCCTTTTGTCGGCCCTTGTTTAATTTGGAGTCCCAAAACGCCACTGAAGACAGTCCTGTCTTGATTTTGGAGTGCTCCCGTATTAGACGCTTTACGGTAAATGCATGGAAGCAGCGCATAGATGTCCTCTTGAACTGATAAATGTCAGTTTTAGTACATTTTAATGTCTCGATGATGACTGCTGTTGTTAATGCAGTTTTATCAATTATAATTCAGTTTTTATCAGAAATATTTGTAAGTCATAAAAGCATTAATCTATCGAAACTGTGTTTTACTTGTCAGTTTTGGAACAACTTTTATTAATATACATATATTTTTACGTCCATCCCTCATACCTTGACACAAATTTCAAAAGAATAGTCAAAATAACTTCGGAACGATCAGATGTAGCATTTCAAAATAAAGGTCCTCAGAAAATTCATAACTGTTGTGATTTTTTTCATCAACTTTAGACTTTAGACTTTAGAATTAAAAAAAAAAAACGAAAAAAAAAAAAAAACCCTGCTCGTTGCCAGAATGTTGTTCCACTTCTGGTGAGTAGCAGAGGGCCACCTGATCCCCTCCGGGTAATTTCAGAACAATCTGATGCAGCATTCAAAATAAAGGTAAAAAATTCACAACTGAGGTCATTTTTACACCAACTTTAGATTATTATTTTAACTAAAAGCAAACACATTGTAATTAATTAAATTATTAACACTGTGGAATGTCAGAGAAAAAGGGCACCATGTCTGAGGAAAATGCCTCCCTTCCAGAGGGATTCTGGGGGCAAACCTGTGTTGCTCTGGGAATACCGAACAAGCAAAAAAAAAACGGTGCACTACAAAAACTCCTAACATTCATTCAAGTGTGTTTTTGAAGAAAATATCCTTAATTGACATGTACCTGACCTTTAAACAAGTCCACTTAACTGAGAAGCATCATGAGGTACTCTGCCTCTCACCAGAAATGGGAATAACCTTTGGCAAGTAGTAGTAAAAAAAGTAATAAAAAAAAAAAAAGTGCACTGACCGGCTATTGTAATCTTTTGGTACACAGAAACAAACGCAGAAACAAAAGGAAATGGGCAGAGCCTGGATGCCTTAGTAGTTATCTTTTAATTAGTGTCTAAAGTTGATGACAGCAGTTATGAATTTTCCGATGACCTTTATTGTGAAATGCTACATCTGATTGTTCTGAAATTACTTTTACTATTCTTTTGAAATTTGTCTCAAGGTATGAGGGGTGGAAGTAAAAAAAATATATTTACAAATATTTCTGATAAAAACTGAATGAAAATTGATAAAACTGCATTAACAGCAACAGTCACTGAGACATTCAAATTGACTAAAGCTGACGTTTATCAGTTCAGGAGCACGTCTGTGCACTTTTCATACATTTACCGTAAAGCGTCTAATTCGGGAGCACTCCGAAATCAAGACGGGGCTGGTTTGACTGACGTTTCGCAAAAAGAGGGATAGCTTTACCGCAGTGAGTTAAGGCCGGTTTATTTAATCATCTTTCCCGTAAAAATTGTAAAACAGCCTAAAAAAGTTGTTCAAATTGCACCACGTAAGACACTTAGCTCGTGACCCCTAACCCTGAAGCCTTGGAGTTAGGACCACAGCAGGTCACAGCAGAGGCCCGGTGACTAACCACTTTTGGACCAGTGCAGCTGTGATGCTGATGAGTAACGAGTGCAGTGTTTTTTTCATGATGCGTGTTCTTCTCGTGCAGAGACAGAGGACGGCCACGATGACACGTCCGGGGCAGAGAATGGGGGCAGCGGCAGTGAAAAGGAGCAGGAACCACTCAGCTCTCCAGAAGGATCCAAACACAACACCTGCTTTACCCCCGAACCCCCAGAGACCTCGTCCCAGCCGGAGGAGGCCCGTTGTAGCGCAGCAAAGGCCAGCGACAAAGAGGGCAAGAGTCCAGTGAGCCCCACAGAGCAGAGCGCGCTCCTGGAGGGCCTGCCCCTCAGCCTCAGGGTCAATAGACCGCCCCTGGACGTGCTGCAGAAGGTCTTCCCGGCGCACAAACCTGCCGTGCTAGAGCTGATTCTGCGCGGCTGCGGGGGTGACCTGGTGGGCGCTATCGAGGTGCTGCTGTCTAGCCGCAGCCCGGAAGCAGGCACGCTCCCGCCTCACGGGGACGCATCCCCGGACGGCATGGTACTGCCCTCAAACGGACACGCACTGGAGCCCACACTGGGCTCGTACCCTTTGACCAGCTCCAAGTGGTCCGTGGGCTCGGCCTTCCGCGTGCCGGACTCGCTGCGCTTCTCATCAGACTCTGCTACGGGCGTTGTGCCCGCTGGGACTTTGGGGGTCCCTCTGCAGCATCCGTCCTTCCCGCAGCCCACGCGCTACCCACTGATGCTGCGGAACTCGCTCACGCGCAGCCCGGCCGGCCCGTTCGTGCACAACGACGTGACTCTGTGGAATACCGTGGCGCTGCAGCAGCACTATCAGCTTCGCTCCGCCGCACACTACGTGTCGCCCTTCTCCACGGGCCCCGCGGCCCCCGGAGGCTCCATGTTCAGAGGCTCCCCGCTCATAGCATCGTCCCGGTCCGAAGAGCAGCGTCTTGGTATTCAGGAGGACGCCGGGCCGCTGGGGCCCAAGCACGGCCTGTACTCCCCGGACCAGGAGCACGAGTACGAGGAGCGCTCCGACTCCGCGGACTCACGCATCCTCAACTCCTCGAGCTAGACCCGCCCACTGTCACTGTCACTGTCACTGTCTCTTCAAACCCTCTTCAGAAAAAGGACACTGCGTTGTCACCTGAAAGAAATCATGGTCAAAAAGTGGCTTCGTGTCACAAAACCATCCAGTTCATATTATTGGAAACACATTATAATTCAGAAACAAAGAGTGTGTCTTTAAGCCACTTAAACACACTAGAGCTCAAAGAATGATGGAAGTGTCTGTCTGACTGTACTGTTTCACAGACAGTGCTTGAGGAGGATAAATCTGACTGCGGTTGGTTTATGATTTGTTTTGCAAAACATAACTGGGTTGAAATATTGGTGCTGTTTTTAACTGAACAGTGATGTTATACATTTGTTTTGATTTTACACCAATTCCATCTCGAAACATACTGTTAAAATGAGAGCCACTGTTATAGTGCCACATGCTGCTGATCATTTCATATACAATGTGTAATATTGTGTTATATAATGTGTATCACTTGTTTATCTGCCATTTTGTTGGACTTTTGTTTAATTGAACTGTCAACACTTTAAAGGGTGTTACAAACTTCATGCTTGAAGATCACATTAACATGAGCTCTGTGAATGAACAGACATGTGTTTTACAGATGTCATATCTTTTACTGTACGCATGTGTAGTATTGTGAACATATCCTGTGACTCTGCATGTCAAGAGAATGCTAAATAAATCAGAGTTGTCCAAATGATTTCACTGGTGTCTTGTGAACATTATCTATTTTGACAATTTTGTTTTAATGATGATATAGTCAACATTATCCTGAAATATTCTTTGTTTTACAAATCCAGTATTTTAATCTCAAAAACATGAAACAAGATAAAATTACAGATGACTTACTGATCAAATTGTTTTAAAGTAACAAAAATTACAAAATAGTATAACGTACCATTTAGTTTTTAAAAGGAGCAATAGAAACAGGTTTTGTACTGGATCACATTTATTGTGGGTCAGAGCCTGCTGCAGTTGGCTGCTTTACACTGAACACTGCTCCACTCATTTCTTGGGACATTAAAGGCAGCAAATCAATTTTTAGGCCTGATATGGATTAAGTTCGATGCCAACATCCAAAACACCAATTTAATGTTGTTGTACATGAGTAAGAGATTAGTTAAGGTTTATTGAGATTTGAGATACATACAAAGGATCATATTATATTATATTTTTGAGACATGCTAACACAAGTATGAACAATAGTATATGTCCATGACTCTGAACTAGTCGAAAACAATGCATCAGACCAAAGCCAAATAAAAACAAACCAGTGGCAGTAAAGTAAGTTAATCCCTTTATTTTGTGAAGGCATTCATCCTCATCTATTTCCCCCTGAATGATGTTAAATCCTACATCTCCTGAGATGTACTCCTTTACTAGACATTTCCCAGATTCTTTTCATAAAAATCTGCTGGTGTTGCGGGTTCAGTGTTCAGATAGTCACCCTTGAAATACCTACTTCAGTTCGACCTCGTGGGCTTTAGTTTAATCTTACACATGCTGCCATCTAGTGGCATGCCTCGCTACATGATGATTCTATAACCCATTCCATTTATTTGGGATTTGGACAAAAAAGAGCTTTTTATAATCGTCGTATCTTGTTTAACTTTCTTGTAACAAAAGTGACACAATATTTCATCAAAGAAGACTTTTCTAAACTGTTTCGTCGTCTTCTCTTTGAGCCTGAACATTGTTGAGACCCAATATTGCGTGTCATATCAACCTTTTGTCTCAGTCACAAAAAAGACAAGCAGTTTCAATTTTTTTTTTAACTCTAACATTGTTGCTGCACATTTTAATACTGCGCAATGCTGTCTTAGAGGCTGCAGTAGCCCAATGCTGACCTCTAGTGGACAAAAGAGCTACGTCAAGATGTGAACAACAAGCTCAAGGGCCCTCGATTTTCAGTCGTCAGTGTCATGAACTTACAATGATGACTTTAAAGCATCACTATCAGCATTTGCACACTTTAAAAACCTTTATTTTTTTTGTTACAAGCTCACGCAGGATAGTTAAGTTTTAATTTATATATTTATAAGTGTGGGAAATTGTGTTGATGTCATAAAATAGTGTATATTAAAAAGAGAAGAAGTGGGCCACTAGGTCAAATATTTCAATTTATGAATGGAATATACTTCAATTCAGAGTAGCACAACTACTAAAAATACCAAAGTATAAACGTGACTTCAGCGCACAAATCTAATGTCAAATGAGGCCAACATGACAAACTAAAACAATCAGGCAAATTCATGCAAAATGCAAATCTAAATCTGCTCTTACTTTAACTCAATCACAATGGCCCAAGCAACAGAAAAACCCTTAGTAAGAATGTAAACATGGGGGAAAACAACAATTCAAACGTTTTAATGTATCATTTAAAATCCAAGTACAGAATTAAAAAACCTTTTCCTAAAAGCACTAAACAAAGAGCGTTCTCAAAGCTGGAGGCCTGTGGGTGACTGTAAGGACTGTGAATTGATTATTTACTGTTTGTGGTTTACTTTCATGAGAAGATTTAACAGCTTTGGACTGTACATCAAGACAGGGCTGTTTTTTTTCAGCTGCTCTCTGATTACATGAATGAAGTGAAAGGCCCAGATTGACTTCCCACTTCCCTTTATAGACTTTGCTCCTCCTAACCACTTCCTGTTTCATTTACCCTTTCACACATGTCCCCCATGAGTTACTTGGTGGGGAAGATTAGGTGCACTGTACTGTTGACAGGAAGCATAACATTGGAGGCTGTGTATTTGATTGTATTAAATGACATTGTGCTGCTTTAATTAGAAAACATCAGTGAGTCTCGTCCAGGTTTAAAGCACTGTAAAGAAATGAAGTCTGATCAAATGTTTTTATAGAGGAAGACCATTTTCCAAAGGTCACTGGGGTCACATGTTTCTCTGTGAGTAAAAGCCTACAGTGGGGGGCATCCACAGCTGATGGACACGTCCTCCTGTTTGTTGCATATTAGCCATTGAAGGTCACGGAGTCAGAGGCCTCAGACAAAGACAAATGCTCTGTCCCGTCTGGTTTAGTATTCAGCTGCATGTGTTGTCAGTCCATCAGAAGCTAATTATCATAACAGGGTCCACAGTGATCTCACACGGCTCTTCTGCCTATACCCAGATCCGGTTACACTTTACAGCCTGCTCAGTGGGACGCTTCCAATGAGGTGGTGCTGCTGTTTCAATCAGGCCCAGTCAAATGGACAGCCACCGTGGGAGAAATGTGGTCTCATGTGTCTGGGTCTTTTCCAGCCATTTTAATGGAGTCTTTTAATGTGATGTGATTAAAAATATGTAGAAGACATGATTCTCTGTTTGGAATGTAAAGACTCTTGGTTCAAAGCAGAAATGTTTTAATAAAATAAGAAAAAATAATAATTACTCGAATGAAAATGTGTAAAAAAGTTTCTGAAAAAGATTTCTGTCAAAATCCAGGAATCCCACTTGTTGAGAATCCATTGAGGAACACCAGGAAACTCAAGCATCCCTGCAAAAAAAGTGTCCAAATGGAGCTTTGAATTCCTGAGAGGGTCGTCCTAAACGCCCCCCCGGAGTGAGGGCACCTCTCAGCGCTGGGTCATCCTATCCAGGCTGGACACAGACAACACGTTTCAGGTGGACGTCCAACTCGGCGGTGCACGGTGCATGCCTCCTGTCCGCTCCACCATCAAAGCATTCTTGATTTGCAAACGGCAGCTCGGGGTGGCCGCTCGTAACCCGCGCAATAAATTACCAAGAAGTGGCAAATAAAGCTGCACCTGCAAGAGCTGGACGTGTTCACCTTCAGCACATGGGACCGCGCTCAGAGCCGTGCGTCATCCCGGGGCCACATGACACGGAATTTAAGATTTGTGAAATGATTTGTGAATAGGGACAAACATAGAGACACATAGCGCATTTAATAGCTTAAAATAAAATGCATGCTTGGGAAAGACTGATCTAAAAACGAAAACGAAAGCTTTTTATTCCGTGAGTGAATTATTTATATTATTTAAGAAGAATCTAAATAATAATAATAATAATAATAATAATAATAATAATAATAATAATAATAATAATAATAATAATAATTTGTTTCCATCAAAAAAATATTGTGACACAAAACCGAGAAATATACTAATTGGTTCAAATGGAGAGTAATATTGCGCTTAAAACGTGAGGTAAGGTTACAGGGCATTGTTCTGTTTTGATTTCCCATCAGGACAAAGACTCTGAGTCAACAGGCTTTCAGTCGGTGTCGGTTTGTCAGTTGCAGCGAACAAGGGCATGTCTTTCTTGAGCCAGGATATAGTGAGCAGGCGGCAAACAAAGGGACTAATATAGAAGTAGCAGACATTCCGCTTTACAGGTCATATCTGATCCAAAAAAAAGGAGGGCAACAGGAAAAAAAACAAAAAACAAAACAAAAACAAAACAAGCGCGTGAAACTTAATAGTCCTGTGTTTAACGCGTGTGAGTTCATTTTCATTGGTTAAGGCTGATAGTGCTGACTTGGTGCATGTGTGGTTGTTGTGTAAACGCAGGGGTTAATCATGGTCAGTTACTTGTATCAGGCTGGAGGACACACTGTAACAACCTGCATGTCTGTTGACTGGCCCACATCACTGCACGGGTCAGCTCTCTGATAAACAGCCTCATCAGCCCCTGTTGTTTTACTTCACAATAAGACACTACTGTGTCCTTGGCTCTCTTCAACACTGCCGGGGCAAATATAGTCGCAATGAGACAATTGTTCAAGTAATATTTACAGTGAATAAGACATTACATAAAGAACTAGCCGAGAGTTGTAGTCTCAAAGTCCTTGTGGTCAAAAAATGGCTTTTTAAGTCGAGCCTTATTGTTAAAAGAGCACCACTTAATACCATCTTTTAATCAATACTGGAGCTTAAATCCGTAATAAATAAAATAATTTAATTATATAACTTCTTTAGTAAATGTAGGTTAGAACAGAGCTACATCAGTTTCTATGGTACAACTACAAATATTTTTTTAAGCTTTGTAATCCCGAGACCCTCAGAGCAAAAGGAACTTATGTAAATGTTTTTATCACAGAACAGGGTTTGTTGGTTGAACAATGGAGCAATAGAAGATAAAGTACTGGGCAAATTCTGTGGTGTTTAGTGTTTATTGTAGCTTTAGGCTAATCCTCCAAAGTCAATTCATTAGGCCTTGAGTAAGCAAATGAAAGTGATCAGCGAGGGGCTCGCCCCGCCCCCAGGAACCTGCTCTTTATCCTATTGGCTCATCTGCGCCGCGCAACAACCAATCAGAGCCCAAAGGAGCACGGACTGAAACAGTTCATAGGAGTGGCGCTCTCTGCCTCCTCTTCAGAATACACTGGGACATTGTGGAAAGTGTGACAGTCCGTCATTCAGCCACTTCACGAGGCTCTCCTGAATCACGCGTGAACGGACTGTGCGTGGGCTTCAGCACTGATACAACTCTAGTGGACCAAAGAGGTAAGGCATTTGTAATAAAGCTCTAAAACAAAATGAACCAAAATATCAAAATGCAAGGTTCTACATGTTAGCAGGACAAAACAAGCATTTATTATAATTACAGAATTATTAACACAGTTTGTGTTAATGGGCCATAGGCCTAAAAAAGTTCTGATTTCACTGTCATTGGAGAGGTCCTATTAACCTCGCCTGTTTGTAGTGAAGTCAAACATGTCTCATGGAGGCAGCTTTTGTGGGGGCTTATTATAGCCTTATTAACGAGAAACACGGAGGATAAATTATGGTGGATTTTTCAAAGGCTGTAAATGACTGTTTTCTTTTTGTTTGTAGATAACTCCTGTGGCCACGCCGGTGGAAGACTCGGGCGAACATGTCAGACAACGCCGTCTGCGAGTTTGAAATCGACGTGGAAAGTCTGGAGACAGAGAGCGATGACCTGGAGCCACACAGTCCTCCAGGCTCGGCCCCGCTCGGAGCCGCCTCAGCATCAGAGGAGGACGGGGACAGCAGCAAGGCCGAGGAAAAGCCAGGCCCCAGCGGCATGTGTTCCGGAGACCAAAGGAAGTTGAGCCGGACCCCAAAATGCGCGCGCTGCCGCAACCACGGCGTGGTGTCGTGTCTAAAGGGCCACAAGCGCTTCTGTCGCTGGAGGGACTGTCAGTGCGCGAACTGCCTGCTGGTAGTGGAGAGACAGCGGGTCATGGCGGCGCAGGTCGCTCTGAGGAGGCAGCAGGCCACTGAGGTAAGCTGTCACAAGTGAATGCGAAGGCGAATACGCTCAGACCGTGGCTCAGTGCGCTGGGAATAAGCTGCTCTTGCCTTTTGATGCTTTTGAATGTTGTAGAAAAATGGTCTCTTGAACATCAGACTGAAATATTCCTGTGTTTAAAAAAATATTTCCTAAACTCGCTGTAGGCTACACAGAACAGCAGAAGTGTATGTCAAGTGTTATTACTGCCTTACTTATGTTTGTTTTTCTTTTTCTTTAGGATAAGAAAGGGATCTCTGGGAAACAGCTTCCTGCAGAGAGACGGACTATTTATCAACGACATATCCGACCGTCAACCATGTTGGCCAAAAGCATCCTAGAAGGTAATGTGTCTGTCTGATATGTTTTATATCTGTCTATTAATTATGTACGTGTAATACAAATTCAAATGTACAATTATTTTAAAATAAAAGCCATAAATTTAGATATAAAAATGCATGATATTTACATATCATATAAATAAATATCATGCATCTTTATATCTAATGGTAATGTAGCTGTGAATGCTTTATATTTTCAATATTTACCCTAAAATCTTAAACTATTTTTAAATTACATAATAACAAATGTTTCAAGTCATGTTTAAATTGACATATGGAATTTTTAATAAGAATCTCTTTTCCTCATGGCAGGATATCGTCCGGTGCAGTCTGATCCATTTCTTGCCCCCAACCCTTCTCTCCCTCCACCACTGAGTGACCGCATGAGGAAGAGAAGGGCCTTTGCCGACAAAGAGCTGGAGAGCATTATGCTGGAGCGGGAGTACAAGGAGCGGGAGCTGATGGACAGTCAGTCTGGACCTACCCCTCTGCTGTTCCCCAACAGCATGGTGCACCACGCGGCCGAGTACAGCTCCTATAAGACGGCCTACTCTCCGGCCACACCAGCAGAATCACAGGCCAAAGAGCTTTGCAGTTTCCTGGGCCCCAGCTGCCTGGAGCTGCCCATGCAGTATCCCAGCGCCTCGGCCAATGTCGAGCTCATCTCATCCAATGTGAGTGTGGCCGCCACTTACCGTCACTATCCTCTGCAGCCGTCACGAGGAAGTTTCATGATGTGGCCCCGCGGTGCAGCTAACCTAGGGGACGCTCTGCTCTACCAGCAGTGTCTGTTCAATGCCACGGCCGTGCAGAACATAAAGCCAGGCGCAGTCTGGGAGCCAAAGATAATGCCCGCTGAGAGTCAGCCCCCAGATCAGGACGCAGCTGCTGCTCTGGCTGCGGCCGCCAAGCTGGAAGGCTCCCGAGCTGCTACACTGCAGGACTCAGCAGAACGGGGGGATCCCAAACATCCCAGCATCAGCCAGGGAAGGCAGCGGGAGTGCTCAGCCTTCTCGCCCCCGAAAAGAAGCTTTGGGCAAGCCTTCTCCAGCAACTCCCCTTCCCAAAACCCCAGCCAAGTCCTGAACAAGCTGAGCAAAGACAGTGTCAAGCACAAACTAAACTCTTTCCACTCTTCGATCCAGAGTGACAAGAACAGTGCGGCGCCAGAGCTCAGGGCTCCGTACTGTAAAGAGCTGCTAGAAGAGGCCGCCCGTAAATTCAGGGAAGCCTCACTCAAAGACAGTCAAGCAGTAAAAATCACTGAGTCCTACGCCAAAGACTTTTTGTCCAAGCCTGTGGTGACAAAGATGGGTTCCAGTGAGTCTCTGTCCTTCTCAGTGGAAGCCATCCTGAAGAGACCCAAACCTGCCCTGAGTGGAGCATTCCATTGACTTCTATTGTCTCTTGCACTACGGCAGGTTTGTCCCATCAACAGACTGCTCACACTGTGCTTTATGGGTTACAAACAAAAGCACTGCACCAGAAATTATTTTTCCACTAATGTATAGTGTATCATATTTTACATGTGCATGTTTAGTAAGGTTATTGTGTAGAGTATTTAAACATTACCCAATGATTCATTCATGACAATAAACCTTGTATAACTGAACTTACCATGAAATCTCATATTTCTATTTACATTCAAGATAAAAGGTGATGGCTACTGTTATTTATCACTTTGGCAGAACACAGAAACAAACACTTTTATATAATTTTTTAAACAAAAAATTTAAAACAAAATAAATACTCATTAAAAACAACTGTCTATGGTTTTCTTTGTCATGAGTTAGTTCACCCACCAACACATAGCTCAGCGCTAGAAACACAATCCATCTTCATAAATCTGGGCTGTGTGCTTTTCCTGTTTTTAGTGTGACGATGGTTTAGTGAGCTTCAACACTGACCCATGGAATAAGAGACAAGGTAAAATATATTTTATATATATATATATATATATATATATATATATATATATATATATATAGACACACACATATATTTTTTTTCTCAAAGTGCAAACCGGCGTCTCTGCTTGTTTTGATGTTCTGACAGAAGCCCACTTGGCTTGGTATCTTTTACCTTGAAGGTGATAAATGATTAAAAGGAAAATGTTTTAGTAAACACTTTTAGCATCAGTGCTTTTTAACTAAATGCATTTCAGAAAACATTAAGCTGAATTAATTTAGACATATTTTCTGTTAGTGCGGATTATTTTTATTATTTTTTGTTTTAACTGTTGGATGTAAACAGAGAAAAAAGAAATGAGAGAGGTGCTGTTATTTTTGTCACACTACTGTTTCTTGATGTGTCACCCACCTGATGAAGCAGCACTCATGAGATGATTTAAACACTCCAATGTTAAAAATCATGACAGCTGTATTTCCTCTGTGGTTATTTATCACCTATAACCTTTGGTCATTTCTTTTAAGACAAAGACAACTTCTCACTAACATGTGAAAGTTGTATTTTCTAAATTTAAAATATATCGGTAAGAAACTTAAAAGAGTGTGTAATAATTATAAGGTAGGCTGTGTATGAATACCCTTCATTGTGTTTCACTGGATGTGTGTGCACTGAGGGCTGGAACAGTAGATAGCTGCAGAGCAGAAGGTGACAGTGTTTGTCTGGACTAACTGCCGCTGATAAGTATCTGCTGAAAAAGTCTGCACACTCTCACTCTCTGAGTGTGAGATTTTACATGTCAGCACAGGGAGGGGGGGCTCCCTGTACAAGCCTCTTATCGCTGTTCACACAGTAGCATTTTGTTTGGGTAACACAGGTGTCATTTACCATTTAGCAACACCAGTTGCTTCACTAACACTCACACACAAACACACTGGCCCTGAGAAAGGCTTCATGAAGACACATGTGCACAAGTTGTAAGCTTATTGCTCATTGAGACTAACACAGCCTTGTGGGAAACCAATGATCCAAGCTTCTATTGATTTTACACTATAGATTAAATAATGTTTGCTTTATTAGAAATACGTTTATGTGTAAATTCTTTATTAATGGTCTATCCACTCATTTTCTGCATTAAACAGTTATAAAACTCAACGCTAAATCTTGGCTAATGACATTATTAGGAAAATGTGCACTCAAAGCTAGAGAAAACAATAGTATGCATCATTTGAGGTTGTAGTGCTAAATGGTTTACTGTGTCATTTAGATTTTCAGCCCCATTTCTTTTCATTTAAATGCATGTAACTTTAAGCGCAGTTTAGTACTGTGACAAATGTTCTGAGTTGTTTCAAAGGGCTTCATGCATTTGCTGGCTGTATTCTGTTTTGTCTCAGATCATATTGGACTGCTCTGTCAGTGACCATGCTTTATCTTTATCTATTTTGCTGAGTCATCCTAAGCCTTGACATACATCTTTACACATCCTGACCCTTCTCCAGGTGTGGAAACCAGCCATCCGTCCCACTGTTGCCAATGTTACGCCACTGTCAGATAGACTAAATCCTCTGAACATTAAGAATCTGTTAAGCACCCCAACCTAAAACCAAGGAAGAAATCACACGGTGGCTTATTTCGACCCTACACAATCGGTGGCACATGGTGTATTTTGCATAGGGAGCCAGCCAGCGTGAAGGAAAGGGTAGGATCTCTATTCATTTGCAGCCATGTTGTTTCTGTTCTACCAGCAGCAGGGATAGGACCAGTGGTTGTCTCATGCATTCCTTCTCAGCACCTTGTAATCCAATAACAAATGTGTAAGCACCAGAGCTCTTTGGCAAGTAGCTCCCACTTAATTACTGTGTTGTCTGCTCTGACAGGGCTCTGGGCCGATACGGGCAAAAGGACAGTTCTTTACATTGATATGATTTTTTTTTTTACCTCATACCATAATCCTCCAGTGGAAATGTGCCTTTGTAGACACAGCCTTGCAATATGGAGGAAAGGAACACATTAAAATCACAGTCTGCCTCTTAATATGATGATAATACAATATATATTCCTTACGACAAAAAAATCCTAATTCATCTGGTAAACTTCATACAAAGCAAGACAATCATCTGTGACAGGGGTGCGCAAACTTTTTCCCTCGGAAGGCCAAAGCAGAAATGTATTAGTGGGCCACAGGCAAAAATCTTTTGCATTTATTAAAAAAATACTCATCCTCTGAGGTTTGTTTAAAATGCCATTTTGTTCTGACTAGCTAGGGCCTAATTGGAAGCCCATGAGCTTAAGCTGTTTAACCCAAACTGCCCCACTTTGGGCACCCCTGATCTATAATAAATGCAGTTAACGTGGCCATTTTGTGACTCTTCTCGTTGTAAATCCTTGTTTGCTCAAGCACCTGTCCTCTTGTTTTTGTTATTTCAGTGGCCTCTGCCATCGTCTCATACTGACTCCCAGTTGGAAAAGAAAGGTGTTTAACTACACAAACTGACACTTGCTACTCTTGGCACTAGTGAATGGTGACTCTGTAAGTCAAAGTAAACAGTAAACGTTCTCCCTGGGCCCATAAAACAATTGGACTCCTCGCAGTGCCCTGAAGCAGAAGTGGGAAACAAAAGAGATTTTTGTGTTGGAGGAACACAGCCTTCATTTGTTTAGTTTGGTCTTAAGCTGTATTTGACTTTGCTTCATTCGGTTTTGAAAGTATAATTATTTCAGGGAAGCCAACAATTTGCAAACTGAAGCTACTTGAAGGTTTGTCATGTCTTCACTGGGATCATTTTGAAACATTGACGCAAGGATCAAGGAGAAAGGCAAATGCAGTCACTTCAAATCCAGATGATAGCCACATTTGCAAGTTTATGCAAATAATTGTAAATCTTTGAGAAGCTGGGCCTTTCGAAACATGAACTCCAGGAGAGGCACAAGACACAGAGAAGCCACTTGTGTTTTGTCAACAAGCAGCACAGTTGATTACATCTATCTGGACAAGCATCTTCTTTCACTACTAATACTTGCTGATATCTTTGCATTTTCAAAGTGTATTATTTTGTAAAACAATTCTTATTTTTGTTACTTGCGTATCTTGGTAGTGTCTCCACCTGCTGAGCTTTTACAGGGGATTTGCCAGTCTAAACGTTCATGTAAATGCTATGGAAAAACACATTGTATTGCATTAGACCACAAAGAAAATATCACGATGCTCTACTGTCACAGTGGGTACAACGCTTGACAAATGTTGTCTCTGTTTCCAGCACAAGGACGTAGTATAGTATACATTTGCAGATTTGAAGTTCTTGGTACAGTGAACAGTGAGTGTTTGTTGTGTTGTAGTTTGGCCTGAGGAGGTGTGACTCCACTTCACAGAGATTAATGACCACCACACCTGCCTTATGTAAACAGTATTATCAACAAGGTTAACACTTGAGCGCTCTGATTTGCATAGACCTATAAAAGTCTATTTAAATGTACTCCGCCTATATGTGGCTGCCCTCATGCAAACAGAAGCTGTATGTTTAGATGCTGTCTTTTACCTCAAAAAAACAAATGTCATTTTTAATCCATCTGTGCTGGCACCAGGTGTGTGTTTGACTAATGACAAATAATTAGAGTTAGCTTTAGGCTGTTGTGGTTTGGCTTCTACTCTACTAAATAGATAGCTTTATTGATTTGCAGCAATATCACCAGGCACACACTGTTACACTGATAGTTAAACTGTTTATAAAGGACAATGGTAAAATATCTAGTGTCTGAAAACATTGTTGCATGACTTATAACTATTCTATTCTTTTTCTTGCCTCCAGATCTGCCTGGTTTATAGAGTATCTCGCCAGTGTTATGGGCTGCACCTTGTGCACAGAGATGACTCTCAGGCAGCTGTCTTTCCACACTGACGGATGGATCTAATAATGTGTCCTCAAAGCAACAGTCAAACTCCAGACAGGAGCTTCCTGTGTCTGTATGGACAGAGGGACACTTTTACTGGTCTGTCAAAGGCGCTCATCTGGAGCTGATGGCTCTCATGTGTCAGCTGACAGGGCTTCAGAGTTCTGCTTGTTGCCATTTAGCTCCTTACTATATTTATAACGCTACAAACACTAGCATGCAAGATGTTTAAGATGTGTATAAATGTGGTCGCCTCAGTGGCTCACCTGGTAGAGTGCCATGTATTCGGGCGACCTGGGTTTAATTACGGCACGGGTCTTTTGCCCAGTGTCATTCCCCGCTCTCTCACCATGTTTTCTGATGCTCTACTGATGATCAAATAGAGGTAAAAAGGCCTCCAAAAAGTTACAAAAGCTCACATCTTGGAAAAAAGAATCCAAATGAATCTATTATGATTCACACACTGGACTCTATAGAAGGAGCTGTCTGTCAGTACACGCTATACATTAACACTGGCAATTCTGAAGCCTCTTTGTGAAAGAGAGTCATGGGAAGGAGCATGTAACTTAACAACAATATACTATGGTCATTTCAGCTGCTTCGTAGAGAAGTTTTTTATTTGAAGTAGTAATGACAAACTAAATCGAACAGCAATGTAGACGATGAATACTATGAATAAGAAATCATTTGAAAGGCTTTGTCAATCAAAAATTAAAAAGCTTCATTGACATAAAGTGATTTTGCTCTGGCACAATAAATATGGAACCTGTGGAGCAGAGCAAGTGGTCATTTAGGGAACTGCAGGATGACACACCCTGATGTGTACTATAGTTCTTGTTTGGTGGATCCACTTGATATACGTTTATATTGAGTTAGGTATTTACATCAGCGTTAGGAGAATCATCATAACTCCTGAACTTCCTTAACTGCTACAAGTCCCTTAAAAGTCCCCTTTGCCTCTATTTTGATAACAATCTTCGACCAATTAGCCGACAGAAGCACACCTCTCTGTTCTCGGGCCGTCTGTGGGATTGTGCCCTAAATAAGATTTGACGTCAGGAGAAGCTGCTGATCCTTGAAGGTACAGGGCCTAACTTTAACCTTGGAGTTGATCTGACAGAACCTGTTGCCACTGTGACACTTCGGCCCTGTTTTGACAACAGCCCGTGCTATTCTCTGTGTTTTCACATCAACACATTTTGTTTCCTCTACAGTACACTGTGAAGAAACTGGTTTCCATTTCTTATCTGTTTGAAGAGACTGTTAACAGTGCCACTCATGGATTTGGTGTCACAGCAAAGCGTAGGTGTCTTTTACTGCAACTGTCAGCCTCAAAATAGTTCTTAGTTTATTTTGGAACATTGTAATCTGTTATTTATCAACCAATCATCCATAGACCCAGCAGTTTAAATTAAAGTTAAAACATTTTGCACATATCTGATAGCAGTGGGGTGTTATTTGAGTATTTGCTGAGGTTTTGAAAGCCTACAGAGAACGCTGGATGGAGACTGATAACATATTTCAGTCTCCCGTGGGCCTCCTGTATCTTTTCAGCTGTGTAATTCAACAGTAAACATGTAGATTTGTGAGCTGTGTCTAATGTGGACACTCTGGATAGCTGCACATGAAAGCACGCTGAGGTGAGGATCCCCTGTTAGTTTACATGTGATACAATTTAGAGCTGAAACTCCGCTCACATGAGAAGGTGGGCACATCTGAGGAGAAAATAGCTCTGGGAAAGAATGCCACACAGATGATGCCACACAGGTTTACGGATTGGGTCTCTGTAAAATGGGGCGGGCTTCATGTGATTTTGGTAACAGTAAAATGAAAAACTCACCTGATTTTTTTTTTTTTTTTTTTGTATTTAGTTTGACAGTTTCATTACCTAACAGCTTAAAGTAACAGGAATCGTCTGCGAAAAAAAGGCGACCTTATGTGATCTAGGCTTTATAAATAAGGATTTTAAAAGATGAGAATATACCAAGAAAATGGGTTATTCTGTGGTGAAATACATCTTATTTTACAGCAAAAAAGATAAAAATAGAGAAACAGGCAGCAAATTAAACATGGACAAATGCTGGCAATGCTTCAAGTTTCAGTTAAGCTCTAAACTTCAATTTAATGTAACATATTAGCATTTTGTGGTGAAAAATTGGTTTGATTTTAAAGCAAAAGGTTACTACGCTGCTGTTAGGAGAGGTGGCAAAAACAAAATCGGGTACTGGAGCTTTTATGTCTTTTCATTTTAAAGCCCTTTGTAAAGTAAAAAAAAAAGTTCTCCTGTCCAAATGATCTTTTACCAAAATGGTGACATTTAACAAGGCTCATCTCATTTGATTCCTTTTGGCAAGTTGAATGAGAAATTTTGACCAAACCTTAAAATTCAAGTTCAAACAACAAATGTCCAAAACCCATATACTGTATATTTTAAAATACACCACACCTAGTCCAAGAAATGTGGATTATTTGGAGCAAGTTGTTCAAAATCATTCCAAAACTCTTGCTCATGTGACCTTTAGCTGGAAAAAAAAAGTTATGGGCCCATAATCCATTGAGTTATAAATGAATAATAAAGGTTCCTTTAAAGTGCAATCGTAATGAACCACAAAACATTATAAAGACAGGCTTTGCAGAAAGTGTTCCCTAAGAAACAACAAGTCACATGTGACAATATGACGTATGAAATATTTTGGTGCTCAAACTCTGTCGACACAAAAGGAACCTAATGTGTGACGGCTTGGGCAAAATAAATACTGAATATACTGTGTGTTGCTGTCAAAAATAAAGTGTCCATCAGAAGCTCTCCCAGCTTACTTGTATTTGTCCTTTTAGAAGAAACTGTAGGGTCAAAGGTCAAAGGTCCAAAAATAAAAATGAAAAATAATACCCCAATATTGGACCACCTTTAAATTTTTACAAGACTTTGGTTTTTTACACCACCACATGAAAGTATTTTATGTGGAGCTGCGTGACACGGAGTAAAGCACCTCTGAAGTGGGGACCGGACTCGTCCAATACATCATCTGTAAGTCTATCTTTGGAAGAAGCAGCCTTTGATCAGGGCCACTGCAGACCTGTTCGAGGCACACAACCTACAAGACAGATGATTCATGTTAGAGACTCTGTAAACTTTCACTTTACTCCTCAACATTAAAGTAGATGCTGGAAAAAAAAAAAAAATGTTGCTGATGTTGATTTTTTTGGAAATGAGTAAGACGCCTACATCCTGCCGCGGAGACAGATACACCAGCTCAATGTACGGCAATATTAACACTGAAACAGTATCTTTAGTTTCCTGCCAGAAAAAAACGGTGGTTTGATGTGTCCTCTGATAGAATGTATACTGCAGAAGTCATTACTGAGACCAAATGAGGCAGAACACCTTCTCACCTGTAGAAACAAGGTCCCATTGCTTTTGACAACTGACGCCAGAATCACTTTCCTGAGTGAAAGTCCCGAAACTTTCCCTGTTTACTGAACTGAGACTCTTTTCCACCAAGACTTACAGTTTAGTTTGGTCCAGAAAAGAGAAAATTAGAATCAAGACAGTAAATAAATGAAAAAAATCACATCGTTCCAGTGATGTTCAGTGGAATAAAGACCGACTATTGTTCTGTAGTTTTTTATTTTCACTTTTTTTTCTTGCTTGATTTTTTTTTTTTGTATTTCATGTTACTAATTGAGACTCCAGTGTGTTAAGCTCTGCCTTTTAGTTGAGTTTACAATGTGTCTAATCCAGCTTAAGTTCATTTAAGGTACTTTCTTTTGAGTTTTTCCTTTTCTTTTAACATAAGATACAATGAATAAGACAAATTCAATATGACGGAATGATAACAGTAAAAAGAATAACAGTAAAACAAAAAAAACAAACAAACAAAAAACCCAAACAATTAAAGTAGAAAAATAAATAAATACATAATAATATATTTAAAGAAAACTAAAGAAAATAACATTATTGAAAAGTAATAATATATAAAACAATACCATGCATTGCCTTTTTTTTTTAAACATAAATATACATATCATACATCTACCCATATATATACATACATACATACTCCCATAGACAAACATATTAGTGACATACAAACATTACAGTAAATACAAAGACTCATAGCGTCTGCATAGTCACAAACATTGATACTTGTGTAAGGGACGTTTTACAAACTCAAATAAAGGCAGCTTTCTTGAACCATAATGTATCATTTGTTGGAAACGGGTCCATATTTGCTCTAATTTTATAAAAAGGTCAAATAACAAGTTCTCTTTCTACTCCACCTGTAGGGAATTTATCAAGTGTGTCTTTGGGGGACGGCAGGGGGTCTTTTAACATGTGCTACTCAGCTGCTCACCTTCTCACTCAAACCTGCACACTACAATAATGGAAAGCATGATTTACGCCCCTGCTGAGAAAAAAGAGCGAGAGAGGGGGGAAAAAAAAAAAAAAATCTTCCTCAGGCCGTATTTCCTGTGGGCTGGTTACTGCCGAGGTTCAAGGGACCAACTCAATGATGTAACCGTATATGTGTGATACAAATGACACTGATGTTTTGCAAGTGGAACGACTTGCCAAAGTCCGAAACCTCTCAGGTCTCAAGTCCCAGAAACCTGCTGCCGTTGGTCCAAAAACGTAGCTTTTTGTTTTGCTTGTAATGCATATAAAGAACGGCCCGAGTGTAAAACCTACCTAGACGGGAAAAATGTTCACTTCCTGTGGGCCTGAGAGGAAAGTGTCGACAGCTGGGCTCATGTGAACAGACGCTCGCATTGATTTTTACTGCTTTAGTGGACGTTACAAACCCCGAGACCCCAAGGTGAAATATGAAAGTCAAGAAAAGCTTTTAGAAATTCCAGGTGAACATGTGTTGATACGCTTAATAACTCATCATCATTTAGATTAGTTTAGAAAGCTCCTGAATAAAAATGAAAAGACCCAGTCACTACAGAGCGATATTCTGTGACATTACGCCCTCATCATTAAATGTTGTACGATTTAAAAACACATTTTCACACACTCATGAGTAATAAAGAAATAAAGAGGTTTTCTTTTCTTTTTTTGTTTGTTTTGTTTGTACAACCCAGTGTATGGGCTGCAAAAAATCACTTTGGTATCCATTGTGGGTTACACTTTAAACGGTAGTAGAAACGTAAAATGAAGCGTGATACGGACAGATTTTATCACCGATTTTAAGACTGAAATTCCTCGACTTGTAGCTTAACTTCTTCTGGTAAAGTTTGTAGGTTTTTTAATCTTTGTATCTGCACCTGTTGCATTTATGAAAGTCTCCAGTGCCACTTGAGACAGACACCAAAGGCCCCTGCATTTACATTATCTCATAATAACTACTTGTTGTATCCTTCTGAAACACTGCTGGTCTTACGCTAACAACAGCTGCAGCTTTATCTTGTGATCACGTTGTACGGAAAACAATCTGCTCTGAAACACCCCCATCGATGCAACAAATGCAAGTGATCAGCCCGAAAAGATATTATTTGAGATAGCATACAATTAGCTGTGGCGTGCTTGTCCATGTGTCTTCATTTACGGTTGTAAGTCTCGTCTCATTGTCTATGTTTGATTGTGCTCTTTCAAAATAAAGGCAGTTAAATATGGTGATGTTTGAGTACTAAAATGGATCAAATGAAGGTTTTCTTTTTAGCTCAGTCCATCCATATGTCAAGAGTTAAGACAAAGCCACTTCCAGCATCAATTACAGCAATGGTTTGGGTCAGTAAATGGTCAGTATTTGTACATTTCCATTCCCAAAAGAGGTCAGAATCTTGATGTTCAACGTCCGAGAGCTTGTCATCCTCAAGAAAGCCCCAAACTTCTCTCATTTTTTTAAATAATTCTATAAAACGACCTGTATTTTGAAGTGGTCCGTGCTTGTGATTAAAAGAGTGTTGAGTCTTTACTTTTGGACTGAACCTCATGTACAGCAGGACACAATGCCAGTGAAGCAGAAAACACTGTGATGGAGCCTGTGGCTGAAAGAGTGCCCATGTGAGGAGTAAGTAAATGTACTGCCAGATAAGTCGTATGGGATAGAACAGCTGCCAACTGGATGTGGGCTGTAGTTTTAATAATGCAACCATGATTGAATGTCAGAATAAAAAACTTGTTATGAGGTCACCAGAAACCTTTATTCCAGCTGATTACACACCAATAAAAGATTATAGTATGAAATATTAAATTTCAAATCTAGGTCTTTCTGAATTATTCACACATTTATCATTTGATCTGATAGAAGATCTGTTGTTGTATCTAGACACTCACTACTGTACACTACTGTACAATGTGAAAAGGTCTACACAGTAAAGACTAACAAACCCAAAAAGAAGAAGCAGAAGAAGGGTCAAACTGGCTGGATCTTAACCTGAGTGGTGCCCGTCCTGAGTGATGGAAAAGCCAGACATCGTGTGTGCTCTTTTACTGCAGCTGCTCCACTGTTTTCTCATTGGAAAAACCTTACATCCATGAAACACACGGTTGACCTGCCTGGTTGAACAGGGAAGAAGTCTATATAAGCTATAGCATGACACGTGTAAGCAGATCTAGCAGCATTTGAAGTTTTAAAAGCTTCTGCCTGAAAGATTTAGTATTAAGAGTGGGAACTGTATCTGACACCCAGGCAGAGGCCCTTATAAATTGGAATCAATTTTTCAAAGGAAATCATAAAAGCCCTTCCCTTTTTCCTTTTGCAGTGCCATGCTGATGGCTTCATTTTAAACCCATCCACATTCTTTCATCTTTACACTTCAAGCTTTACCTTCAGTGGACTGGGTTTAGGGCTCTTTTAATGACCCAATTTGAGCCATTTTTACATTACATCAGGATATGCTGTGAACTTGTTTGGAGAGGGCAAAGAATAATACTGGGCCGCAGAGAATGACAAAGCCAGTCACTTCCTACAAATTGAACAAGTTGATGAGAAAAGCAAAGCATGTGTTACATTCTGGAGCACTTCATATTTTTAAACGCACGGTTGAACATTTCTTTTCTGTCACGCTCCACTTGAGAAGCTTCTAACAAGTGGGGACTGTCTGGATTGAAGTTGACTCAAATAGAGGGCACACTTCTGTTCGTTCTTGTTCATGTTATACACACTTTCATGACCATCCACAGAGTGCCCAAGCTGATAGTGTACCAGTGTTTATATCAAACATGTCAAACTCAAGGCCTGGGGGCCAAATGTGGCCCTTTGCAATGTTTTATGTGGCCCTTTAATACATTTAGTACTTCACATTTTTGGTACTAGATTTGAACTGGTTTTAGATGGATTTGAACAGGTTTTAGATGGTTTTGTTGTTCAAATCAGACTAAAACCTGTTCAAATCCATCTAAATCCTGTTCAAATCCAACTGAAATCTGTTCAAATCCAACTAAAAGCTGTTTAAATTTGACTAAAACTTGTTCAAATCCAACTAAAATCTGTTCAAATCATCTAAAATCTGTTCACATCCAACTAAAATCTGTTCAAAACCACTTAAATCCTGTTAAAATCCATCTAAATCCTGTTTAAATCTGAGTAAAACCTGTTCACAAATCTCTCAAAATGTAATCTCTGTCTTCGGCCCCTAAAGGGATTCTTAATAATTATCTTGGCCACTCACCACTTTGAGTTTGACACCTCTGGTTTATATCATCCTAGAAATTCAACCAGTTCAGTGTGATGTGCCCAGTTTGCTCCATTGTCTGAACTGTTCTGAAAAAGATGACCTTGTGCTATGCTTGGTCCACGGTGTGTTGCTCATTTCCCTTTCTCTCTCCTCCTCATCAGGATGTAACAGTTAAACGAGGCCTTCAATGAGCTTCACCTCCTGTAAAATGTGTTAGTGAGATGACTTGATAGTGCGTCGGCAGGGTGGTCTCCAGCGGGCCTGGTCCTTGTAAAGATGAGGACCTCCCCATCTGTAGGCTGCCCTCTGTGGCTCTGCTGGGGCCCTGCTGCTTTAGCTTACAGTCTGCACAGCCTGTATGATTGAAGTAGTAAGAAATAGATTCATCACACCAATAACATTCCCGATTTTTAAAGTCCTTGACTGTGGCACATGGTTAAAACATAACCAGAACCCATTTCATTAAATGTACTTGTCATTTAAGGAGCAGGTCATTTCCTCCAGTGAAGGTCTGAGTAGCCACAACTTAAAGTAAAGGCTGATAAATAAAGCTGAACTGTTGTAGGTGAACAAGCTAATGGGACATGGTCAGTAGTCTCCCCATTTAAACCCTATGATTAAGATAACTTAGCTGATTTCTGCATGGTTCATGTAAACATACTGAGAGTACTCAGCCCAGCTGCAGGCTTCCTGACATTTGCCCAGTGTAACTTAACATGACACTACTCCTGATCATAAGCAATATGAGAAGGGAGTTTCTCATTGTAACAAGTCTATTCTTACTGGGATGGTACATCTGGACACAGAGTGATGTTCTTGAACAAGATCTTTCTTTGTTTTTGTCTTTGTGGTGTCCCTCAAGGCTTAAGACTCTTATGTGAAATGTTTAAGTTTTCTATGCAGACCAAAGTTCACAATGCTAAATACATTTTCAAATGGTAGCTTCTTAAAGTCTCTGTTTATTTGTTGTAAACTGTTTTTTTTTTAATGATGTTTTACTATCAGATAAATCAAAATGGTTGGCTGTGAGGGCCATGGGTGTGGAATCTTAGCTTTTCAGAAAGTTGGTAAACTGTAACCAGTAACAATAAAAGGGAAGTGAAATTGTAAGGTTTAGGTAACAGTGTGGCTGTCTAACCCTTTGGCCCTGCAGCTTTCCTCTCCCCACCATCCTCCCCGTCAGTGGTGTTGTGTATCGCTCTCTCTTTGAGCTGCTCAGTGTGTTTGTGTTAAAACATTTGTAGTTCCCTGGTGAGCAGCAGTGCCATTCAGCTCTGTTTCTCTGCACCCGAACCCTGCTGATGTGCTGCATAAACAGGGCTCAGGATAACAGCTCAGTCAGTCACTGCGGCACAGTGACTGATTTCATTATTGACATAAAAGATATATATATACATATATCATACATATTATCTGGAGGTGTAGGTGTGTTTTTTCCTTGTGTCAGTATACATGATCTTTTATTTTCAACTGTGTACTGAACAGCACTATCCCTGTTCATTGTCTTTGAGTAAAACATGATCATGTAATACAAATTTAACTTTTGTATGCACATAGTAATAGGTTATTAATTTAAAAAAATAGAAGAAGCCCATTTACACACTAAGATTTATCTGGAGTGAACTCATGGCCACTGGTGCACAGTGAATGAAGCCTAGTAATGTCAACAGCCAACATGAAGGTGGCATGACAAGTACTGTATTTTGTATATCCCATGCAGATTATATTGTTTTGATTCCTGTGTTTTGTTGAATATAAACATTGCAATATGTTTTGCACTCAAAGTAAAATTTATCTGCATTTAAAAAACTAAGCCCAAAAATATATTATCAATAGACTCCAATCACTTGTGACCTGTAAAAGAGAAGAAGCAGATAAATAATGGATGCATGGATTTCAAAACAATAATAACCTGAATCATAACCAACTTTTATCACAGTGAAAAGAGTGCCAACCTGACAAAACAAGCTCTGCACATGACACATGCTTTCCAGACGACATAAAACAAAGGTGTAAGTCAATGTGCATGACCTTGCATAAACACTTGCCATAAAAGTTAACACAGAGGATTTGAAGTGCTTCAGCTCCTTGATGTGGGCTCGCTGATGACCTGCCCAGATCTGGTCCTCTGGCAGAGGCCAGCTGCTCTTACAGCTACCTCAATTCATCAGCGCGGCAAGTATGACGCAGCTATTTCCGTGCAAGCAGGTTACAATAGAAACAGGAATGCTTGCAAAACCATAAAGACAGCAAAACGGGATCTGGAATCTAGATCGGAGAATATGAAGCAGTGAATTAATCTCTGCTGGAGGTTTTCCTCCTATGCTTTGGAAGACTTTGGTCCAGAGAGCCGTCTGCCAATGCCTGTGCATGTGTCTGACTGGACATGCAGGAAGCCCCGACTTCTCACTAACTCTGATCGGTTCCATTTTTAACAATGAAGAGGCAGACTGCGGCTACATATGATGTCCTGTGTATCTGTAAAGTTTGTAGAGTGATGTGAGCTACTAATCTTGTTCTCCGATTGAAAACTCACAACAGAGTCGTCTCTGGCCCCCAGATTTCCAAACCACCGGTTTCCCTCCTTTCTTTTTGTTCCAAGATTCCACATGTGCCCAATATATCACTGAGACTGTATCACCTTCTCTTTGTTTATCATCTCCTTGGATAACCATGTGGAATCCCCATCTCATCCCCTTTGCCTTGTCTCCAGGATTTCCAAACATATTTTACAAGCCACCAGTTACTGAGCCTAATGGTTTGCAGCAGCAGAGCTGGTAGTGCACATGATATCTTCAATGTAACAATCAAAGAGCCATGCAAGATTTTGGTATTTCCGCTGGCTTACAGATGTACTGAGGACTCCAGTTCCAGAAGCTGTAATCTAAGTTCAAGAAACCTAAGAGAAAAAAGCCTTCAGACCAAGGAACATCTTATTACCACATGACACTAAACACATCTGAGAGACACTGATACTATGTTGTCTCAGGCAAAACTACAATGCCACTTGTTCTACAAGCACCTAATGTCTGTTGATTGTCATTGTCTATAAAATATAAATACACAATGCACATATGACTTTTTATTTGTTTTATTGTAATTGTCACTGATAGAAAACAAAAGGAGTAAATATTCATTTGCAACATTTACTTAATTAAACTATTTGAAACTATTAAAAATACAAATACACAGTCTGTGTTGTATTTTCAGCAGCAAAATGTTAACAAATGTTAAAACAAATAATGTGCTTGTGAACAGGTCTAAATATAATAAGAGATAAACAGCAGGAATCATGGAACCTAACCTCAGATTATAATTGGTTGTGTACCTTGAACAGTGATGATTGTTTGAACTTTTAGCCCCGTAGTTTTCTCTTCTCTTGCTCTGAAAAAGATAAATATATGCAGGCCTTGTAAAATAGTACAGGTAAGAGGTAACCTCCAGCGCAGGTGTCTTGTGTTTACATGACAAATGTATGACACTTGTGATCTCTTCATTTGAGTGAAACACAGTGAGTCGAGTCAAGACACAGAAACAAAAACAGGAAGTTAAGCTACAAGAAGAAAGCACTCAGAAATATGGAGTGTTAATGGAAGCAGTAAACGCTTATTAATTTTAATACTTTACACACAAATACTTTAGTACTCTCCCAGCGTCTTGTGTTACCCAACGCTCAGAAGACAAAAGCCAAGCTTCTCATGTTTCTGACCCCAGCAGACCTTTCTGAGTCCAGCTTCTTCTCTCCTCCACTGTACACGGTGTGCTGTGATTGGTTCATGCAGCAGCAGATTGCTCCCAGGGGATGACTACAGCATGACTTTATTAAAATGAAGTGAGATGGACGTTGGGTCTTGCGAGAGTGCAACTACATGGAGTTGTTTTGAGGCAGACACACTTGTGTTTGTGGGAAAACAAAAGATGCTGGTCGGTCCTTCCAGCCACAGCATTAAGTCTGTGGGGACTTTCCATGAATTTGGCTACACACAAGTTTCCATACGACAAGCAATTCTTGTTACAGTGGAAAATTGGACACGCTGTGTTTTGATTTCAAACACTATGTGTCATATTAGATGAGGCCACCATACTGTACAAGGCCAAGCTGTTCATGTGTTTATTTACCAAACACTCCACTGTGCCCGGAGAAAGAGGAAAACACTATTTCAGTCTATATCATATGTCATGTCATGATATGTCATGTCATGTTTGTTCCAATTGATTTTAAAGATAAATCTAAATTTATATTTGTGGGGTAGAATATTTGAAACAAACCCATTGGATGTAGATATAAAAACTGATTGTGTACTGTTGTATTCTGAGTTAAATTAAAAGTAAAATAAACAAATTAAAAAGGAAAGAAAGAAAAAAAAACTCCATGTCTATGTGGATTCACTGTCATTCAGGTCAAATAAAAAGGTCACAAAGAAGGGATCTGGACATAGTGTTATAAGTTAATAGACGTGCAAGTTTTACCTGAGAGTGTGAAAATGAGCATGAGCTAAAATGTGAATATTCTGGAGCCGAATCCTTGTCTGAATGGCTCTTGAGGCCACTCTGCTGTTAGTGCATTGTTTTCATTGCTCCACAAAAGACTGTCACATTTACTAGATTCTTTTGGACCTGTGTCTTTTTATGGATGATTTCCAAAACATTATTCAACCCTGCCCTGTCAGTAGATTGGCCTACACAGCTGCCAACACCAATAAGATCCAGTTAGAGTGGGACAAGTTAACAACAGTGCACTCACTCCCATTGTGTTTTCCACTTACTTCCTTGTAGCAATTAACCTTAAGAGACTGACCATCCATCCTGTCACAAATTTACTGAGAACATAGAATTTGAAAATTTGAAAATAGTTTGAGGTGCAAGGTTTTGTCAGTGAAACTCTACATAAATCCCTTGTCATGTTTTTTATATACTTTTTTTTTTTAACTATACATAATCCAATTTGCCACCATCAACCAACAGATGTTGGCCACCAACATGCTCCTTTTATTAAAGTTGGAAGCTATGATATTATACTCTTATAACTATAACTCATACTTTGATTCACAAAAGCTATTCTTAGTCTTTGTAATGACTGGGAAAAGAGGAAAGAGAACTTGGGATAAGATGTCGGAAAAAAAACAAAAAAAAAACTGAGACTGTAACATCTAATGATTTCCTTAGTCCTCTTACCACTGAAACCTACATCATGTTAAGTCCTTTACATAGACCATGATGTCATAGGACCAATATTTTATTCAACAGATTATTTGTTAAAATTTGCAGGTTAATGGAATCAAACTGCTGCAGAAGGATTTATTTAAAAAAGACTGCATCCTTCCTGATAAAGACTCAAGGCCAAAGCTTTAAATCACAAAAATGACAGTCTTGCATTTAGCGCAAACATTTAAAGTTGACAACTTTTGATTTTACTTCCAATCTGTTCACAAACTCTATTGTCAATTGATGAATACAATCTCTCTTAAAAAGTACATTTTTTAATTTGATTCATCAATTTTCCTTTGTAATTCAGAATGAGCCCAAAACTATTAAATGTAGCCTATTATGACAATAATGAAATTTACAACATCTCTGATGTTTAGCTTAAATGAAAGTCTATAATGGTATAAGTCTCAAAACAATAAAGATACCACTGCTGTAATGTGATCACATAGTGACATAATGGCCATAGTTTTAGGCTCCAAAATGCCTCTCAGTAGCTGCAGTTCATTGTAGCTCTTGCCTATTAAGACCTACTGGAGGTTTAAGTTATTCTATGACACATGTATGAGCTCAGTATGTATCCCCCATGAGGCTGTGTGGTGAATGACAGTGAATGCCACTTTCCCTGCAGATGGGAAAAACATAGGAAGTAATTAAAAGCTTAAAGGCATCTGTCACAGAGAGACTTCTGAGGCGACACCTCATGAGGAGCAGGCCTGCTAAACAGATAAACGTCTCAGTGCTGCTTGTGTTACACCCCACTCCAGCCGCTGACCCTTCTTAACACACAACTATTTATTTGTTTACACAGCTTTGGAAAAGCCTCTGAAGGCATTGGTACAGCACCTGTCTCTGTCAGCTCTAATTGGAACAAAGTCTGCCGCTTTGTTTGGGACAACAGTTCTTTCACCCGCTGCAGTTTTCTTTTTCACTAAACACATGCACACACTGTTTGTTTCTGCGCTCTATTAGTGGTGATATGGAGGAGGAGGGGAGATGCAACCCGACACCACATTTACTGCCAATTGCTGTGGAATGATGACGGGTATTTACCAGTGAGCATCTCTTTACAGTGTACATGACAGCTTATCAGTAAAACGGTCCATGACAGAAAAGCTTTTACATTGCACCTTACTGAGCAAACTTTAATCTGAATCTATAGAAACTGAATCTTTTACAAACATATGAAAAGTTGTGAATAGGTTTTACATAAATATGTCACGGAAATCAAAGTTTATATAACACAATCCTATAACACACCACGTCTGTACAAGGAACAAATAATTGAGAAGGTCACACACAGGCATAGACAATAAGCACACTGTACATTCAAATACAGAAAATGTTTGCAAGCTTTAGTTTGTTTCAGACCATAGTGGGGGTCAGCTTCTGATAATAATTATAAAGACAAACAAATGTGTATACCCCTAATAACCCGAAATCAAGGATTAAAAGTGTAGAAAAAGACGTTAAAATAACATCTATGTGTGGTCTCCAAAGCATGTTATCTTTCTGTTAGAGGTGTATTCTTTCTTCTTCAAACAGCACTGAAGTGTTCAGTAGTGAGAAGAGTAATGACATCTAAATCAACAGGGCTTAGTGAGTGCAGTTGTTTTAACTTCTGGTTTTACTGGCAGACAGATTTTGGCCTTTGTCTTCCCTGCACTGCGGCCTACAATGTGCACCAAATGTTTCACATTACCCAGTGTGAAAACCCTCCTATTCCTCAGATTCTTTTTTACAAGTCCATACATCCATGGAAACTTGATATTTCATATTTCATTCTGGTTTGTGGATGTCATTGCAAGTGGACGCTGGTTCACATGCAAGCGGCCGCCTGCTGCCTTTGATCAGCCTGACCACGACTAATTGTGAACAGAGAACAAATGAAAGAAATATCGGGAAATTTCATGGGAATTGCCACTATGGCCTGAGCTGCCCGGTGCTGCTATTAGCAGTTAAAGTAGCCAGTGAGCGCTTGGAGAATTAGCCTGTTTCCTCTTACATTTAGACAAAGATAATTTGGACAGGGGGAGGCTGGAACACAGCTCGAGCTAAAGCCCCTCTGCCGAGACTTAAAGGAGCGCAGGGATTTGGGCTTTTCATTGTCCCACTGAAGCAATAACTTGTGTTCACATCTCGGAGCACTCCGGCATAAACAACACATGGAAACATAACATTTAAACTATGATCCTTTTGAAAATGCCTGCACCAGTCACCTCAAGTCTGAAGTGACCTATTTCATTTGTCCTCTTTGAGATGGCAATAAATTGCATCTAGAAACATAATACCACAACCACAAAATCCCCATATGTACTTAAAAGGTAGTCACAATAGAGAGCCGAATTGTTCTGGCAAACAAAATTCATTCCATGGACGAAATATCAAGGGGAAGATGTAAAAGAGCAAAGAAATTTAAAGCTGTGTAAATGTTCCAAATGTTTAAGAGTGGCCAGGAGTCCCATGGGGCCTGTTCTCAGTCTCACTTTGTTCTTGTACAGGATGTAACTGTGCATGCTGCTTTTCATTCAAGCCCAAACCTAGACCAAACCCGACACTCTCTCACTTTATGTAGCAAAGTGTTTTTCTTGTCTTCCTCCACTAAACAATTTCCTCCCACTGTGTAAGTGCACAAACATGTCAGAGGCTGAGGTATGTATCTGACCTGTAAAGGCGCTGGATTTTCCGGTTTGGAGGCGGGTTAGGCACGGTCCCAGCAGCAGGTGAGTGGATGAGGTCATGATGTGGTCAAAGGAGTGCGCTGAAACCCCAGAACAACTGCTGAAACACATCAGAGGCCGGCCACTCGGGTGTTTTTCCCCTCGGCTCAAGGTGTCGTTTCACACAACGTCCATCCCTTCTGCTGCGGAATCCTCAGAGTGACAGCGGCCGATTGATTTGCTTATCCATGAAAGAGATGAACTGCTACTACGAGCCCCAGGAGAGCACCGCTTAAAGCAGCACACTACACAAGACTCCCAGACACCTGTGTTACATTTAGACCACTCTGTCTTATGTTCTGAAGCAGGATGGGCTTGTCTTAACACCCGGCTATCTAACCTAATGTCACCTATTCCACCTAATGCACTGATTAGCACTCCTTACCCTATATTTTATATCTGCTGTTGCCACGGTGATTTCACTTGTGCTTATTAATGATAAAACAGTTTCCTGTCCTGAATGGACTCATTATTCAGGCTGAATGAGCCATGTACTGACCTCATTATTATAAAAACACTTTAAAGGTCTATCGCAAGTCAAATAATACAATAAAACAGAAATAATAAAGACAGCTTTTGAAGCTTTTTTACTGGCTTCTTTACTGGACAGAAAGGAGATGACATGATCGAATGGTCCGCTTAAAAATCAATCCAACATTGATGAATGAGTCATGTGGAATGCAGGCAACAAGCTGCGCCTTAGTTAAAACTATTGAATTACACCAGTTCTGTTCATTTGTATAAAATAATAGTATAAATGGTATTAAAAAAAACTATTGTGTTGTTTTACATGTTCTTATTCAGTTCTAATGATGGGAAACACCTTTACATAATGAGAAGAATATACTCACATAGAACAATAATATATTGGAACATCAGGCATGGTTTCTATTATATTTAATTGATTCAACATCAAAACATTAACATCCCGATAGTGCACCCAGATGAACACTTTATGTGCCTTTGCTGTGTTTTCTCATGTTGTTTGAGGAAACAACTGGTGTATGTTCTCCAGCTGCCAGTGTCCCACTGTGTGTCGATGGCTGTTTAATGGAGCATGCAAGACGACACTATGTGTAGGAAAACAGCTTAAAACCTTCAAAATATAATGAAGAATGGACGTACCAGCAGGCATTTAAGTCAATATATAATTATTAAATGAAACAATTATTTGTACATGTTGTTTATTGTAATGGTATTGTAATCTGTTAAATGATATGCCACTACTTTAAATTACTTTTTATATAATTAAACATTAAAAATTATGATAACTCCCCAGACTGGGTTGAAATGTCCCTGTTGACCATTTTCTTAGTCAGAAAAATACATTTATGTTACAAGTTTTACCAGAAATGAACCTTATTATTGAGCTTGCATATTACTCATGATTCACAAGAAGTACGTTTTGCAGCCCCGCCTCTTTCTTGTATTTGTTTTTGTCTTCCTGATGATACGCCGTTGTTCCATGTGTTTACTGAAGCTGAGGCCAGATGAGTGGCAGTTGGACTTTGTGCGGCACTGGTCCAGGGCCAGGCCTGTTTTGGCGCATGTTCCGCCACATACTGTCTTTAGTGAGGTATTGCCTTTCACGCCGTTCCTTCCCGTCCAATTTGCTGTGCAGTGAAGGCGACAAAGACACATAAATCTTGTAAACTACCTGTTTGATGGCGGGCCAGAGGCATCCGCTCTGCGCTGCCAAGCCAAGGAGGGACTTAGTGGGGGAGTGGATCCTTGTGTCATTATTGAGAAGCGAGAACTCACAGTGGCTTCACAATGCAAACTGATATGATTCATAGACAGTGTTGAGAAAGATCAGCGAGGGTGAAATTTTCTCCGCTTGGTTTTCTCAGCCTTCACATCGCACAAGATGAATGAGCTTGATGAGTTCTTCAGTTTCCATCTCAGCCTCTTCACATTTGGCCTTCACGCTTTCCCTCTCCGGCTTGCTGGCTGCACAGACGCTTTACGGGAGTCATGAGAAAAGCGGCCATCAAAGAATGACTTAGTTAGGATATTACGAGCTGGTGCATGCAAGTAGGAGACGGAAGAGAGAAAGAGGAAAGAAAGAAAACATTGGTAATGGGTCATAAATTACACTTTTACGGAACAATGTGATTTGACCTGGATGTCAGCTGCTCCGAGCTGAACAGAGTTGCAGAGTTTTGTTCAGGCCGTTGTGCTCCAGATGAGACAGGACAAATGGACCACAGCAAAAAGTCTCTGTAGACCAACGGGCTGAGTGGAGCCAAAAACCGGCAGAAATGATAAACTCACATGTTAACTTAGACCAAATGTCAGATTAGATTGACTCATTTGTGGATCTGGTTCAACTGTGAAAGCATTTCAGTCTGGAAAGAGGTCAGACTTTAAAACAGGTCCCTCAGGTTTTAAGAAGACAAAGTACTAAAAGTCAGTAATCATTCTGGATGAGTAGCCAAGGAGCACCAGCTATGATGGGTATAGAGGATGCACCATTGTCCTTTTTAGGGTTAATTTTTCTTTTTTTTTTTTTTTGCATTTTGTGTTTGAAGGGGACACTTTGCTGCATGATTTTTCCTGAAGGTAGAAATAGAAAAAGATGAGTTCCTCACTCCACAGCCTGCACTGCTTTTAGTGAACAATACACACTTAAAGGTATAATATGCAGAATTTCCAGATTTACACAAACTTGGCCTCGTGCTCCTCTGTCATTTTAGTACTCTGCAGTGAATCAAAGTTGGAGCCAGGTTGATTCTTGCTTTGAAATGAATCCACTCATCTGTTATATAGACTTGCAGTATATTCTTCTGTGACTGGCTGAGGACTACCACCCAAAAATGGCTCTCCCACTACAAATAGAAATCTGTCATATTTAGGCTTTATCAAGTGGCATGAGGTGAAGTGGTCATAGGGGTACAGAGCAGGTTTGCATACTGCCATATACTTAGACTGTGATCTGTCATTGTGTTAAGAACAATGTGGTTTGTGAAACACACTTTGCCTAGATTTCAAGATGTAGTAAACCAAAGTGTGACGTGTGTAAAATTCCTTAAGTTTCCTCCGAGACCTGAGGACCGAGAGTCAAACCTCCGTAATAGGGCAGGAGTAATACCCTTATCATTTGTGACTTTGAGTTTCAGCTGTGTTGTCACTCAATCAAAGTTTAAAGGAGAAATATTATATTCAGATGATTCATGTCCACATTAAGTGATGGTTTTGTGAGGTAATGCTCATTTTTCAACATTTTAAGACAGTATTGTAGCGAAAGGCCGCATTAGAAAGGGTATCATATCCCCCTGAAGTGAGCAGCAAAACATCAGATGCCCGAGAAGAGTCTGAGCAAGTGCAACAGCCACATACCATACTTTAACAAGTATCTACCACACTCACGCTGGAACCAAGTGGAAACACATGCACCAGGAGGGGGTGCAGCTGGGGAGGGGTCCTGACAGAGGAGTCCCATCTCAGGATGGAGTCATAAGTCATGCCGAAATACCTCGGTGCACAACAACATGTGGGCAATTGCAATTGTGGATGTGGAAAACAAAAAGCAGACAGTGAGTTAACAGAGAGATTACAGCTGTTTGCTTCATTACAACAAACCGCTTTAATTAGACTCTCTCTTAAACCACATAAAAAAGTGAAAATATATCTATGAGACTGGACAGCTTCTTTAGACACCTTAAGATAAATGAAAAATTAGAAAAGTTTCTTTTTATTAGTACTACTTGAGCTTAGCAGGACAGAGAGCTAGTGCAATTAACCTTCATATTATAAATATATATGTTGTTGTACAGTGAAAAGTCAAAGGGAATAATACATTTTGCAATAAGGCAATGATGAATAATGAATGTAATTACATGGCTTTTATGGAACAAAGCAAACATGGCTCCCGTAGCATGTTTCATATTGCAAGAAAAGTAAGTTACTGTGCTTTCAAAACTCTAAACTCTGCAATCCTTTCATTCCAAGTGCAGCTGGTTTCATGTGTTTCATTTGCCAGTGTCTTCTCATGCTTCATGGACCTTTTGACGATTGCCACTCCTCAATTCCAGCTAAAATCATGCCGTTTTAAAATTTGTTTTGTTCTCCACCTGTTGTCTCTCATCCCTTGCAGCAACAGTTGAATGTAATAGTTTCTTGACAAAGTCACAAATGCCTGTTGATCTCTTTGTGTTTTTGTTTTTCTGATTCTGACAGCAGCGGGGGACTGTCTTCAAGTTAAAAGTAGAACGAGGACAGACAAATAAAAAAGACTCTAACATTATTCCTACAGAGACATGCAAAACGTTTTAGTTCTACACAGCATGCGCACATCACGCACAGCCACCTGGCTCTGCTAGTCCTGTCTTTATGTGGGAATATCAGACTAATTCAGCCAGGAATGTCAGATGTGTTTTCAAGATGATGCACCTGATACTAAAAAGCACTTCACAAGGGCTTCAGTACAAGACAGATCGCTCCCCAGAGACCACTGCGCTTCTTTCCATCTGAGAAGCTACACTCATAATGTTCCGCCGACACAAACGCCTGCTGCTTTGCACTTGACAGCCTCCTATCACATCATGTTAGTTCAATTTCAAAGGCATTCTGGGTAAGATAAAACCAGGAGAGATATCGGACATTAACAGAAACTATACATGATCTGAAATAGCAGCACTTGCACGGAAAGGCTGTCTCCCGTTGCATCTGGATCCTGTGCTGGACGGCGGCTCAGCTGGGGGCCATTTTAAGGCAAAGAGGCGGCCCCAGGGGCGGTCTCTTGGCAGCAGCTTCACACAGGACAGGACACATCATGGTCAGCTAGATTAGAGCTTGCGTGTCTGTGTCAAGGTTTATGGCGGCTTTGCACTCCAACATTGGACACAGGGGTGAGGCAGGTGTTTTCTCCTTCACTTCTATTTGTCTTGATCATACACTGTTTTACATGTTTTGCATAAAAACCAGAGAACTCCAGAGCTGGAGAAACACTTTATAAATGTCCATGTGCCATTGTTATTTATTGTTTTAGTACTGCAATATCTAGAATGGTTTATAGCATGTACTTTATAAGCACTTATAACATCAACAATTCAATTCAAATTCAAACTGTATCTATGGCCCATAGAGAGAGGTAATGATAGAATGATAAAAAACCCAATAGTAATCTAAAATACATATGCATTATACATAGAGGCAGGATCGCCAGTTTTTTACATTCTAGATGTAAATCTCACAGCGCTCTGAGATCATCAATGGTAATAAGAATAAGAACACCTTTATTAGTCCCACAGTGCGGAAAATGCATATTCTTTAAATGCAATTCTATTAATCTAAGGCTTTGCTTCTTTTAGTTCGGACCAAAAGAATCCTAATAGCTCTTTCAGTCAGAGTTTTTCTTGAGAGACACACAGGATGGAGCTGACAGGACAGCGTGTACATAAGGGCTCAATCAGATTGGACTGATATTAACTTTGTGAATAAAACAAAACAATGATGCCATGTTGGTGCTGAATGTGCGTGTTTTATTAATTTTCCAATAACCTCAACATGGCCCTGAGCCAAACACTAATAAGACATTTTACCTCGTCACGGCACCACTTTGTCCTCTGCTCATCTTTTTAGATTCCAGCAGACTTTGCTCTTTCTGGTCTTAGGAAACTATCAAGTCACATGATTTTAGTGTTGCATCCAGGTCACACGATCTTCCTGTTTTTGGTCCGTATAGACGCTTATCAAAGTCAATCGAGTTCATTTTAACTGCAATCAAACATGGCAAGTGAACACTCCCTAATTTGTGTTTAGAGCAGACCTGACAAACCAATTAATAAATCAAAAAGAAACAAAGTATTTTTAAACCTGTGCTCAAGGGATAGTTTAGTATTTCATAAATGCTGTTCTATTAGATACTTTTAGAGCTAAAACAGACAGAAGCAACACTTCAGACCACAGCAATATACTGCTGCAAATGGCCCTTGAAAAACAGTTTTAAAGCACTTACACCTAATACTGTGATTTTTTTAAAATGTTCATTTACTTGTATGGACATTATACATTTCCACAATATATGCTGGTAAGAAATGACCCATATTTTGGTTCAGACGGCCCTTGGTGCTTGTACTAGGGAGTGCTAACTTGCAGACATATGTTAAACATACATAAATACCTTCTATGTGACACACATTTGAACTGATACTAGTTTTTTATAGTTTTAGAAGCCTTGTTAGTTATTTTGAAAGTGTGTTTTCACTGGCTTACTGTATCACCACTCCTGTCCACTTCTCCAAACTGGGGTGTGATGACAGCTTCCAACTGTAGGCAATAAGTTATCTAAATAAAGTATCTCATAGACACCCTTTTACAAAATACTGGACAATTCCTTTAATAACTACACATTACGCAGTTGGCATGTGCTAACATTTTACTCTTTATTTTCTTAAAAGTGAGTGAACAGAATAAATACAAAGGAGGACACAGAGGAAAACACACAGCACACACTGAAATGCACCATTTAGCTTTGGGAAAGAGAAGTGTTAACCAAGCCATTGAGCCTGATGTGAAAGTAATGTGGCTTGCTTTGAATTCACAATGTTATACAAATAAATATATATACCAATATTACACAACAGGACTGTTTCAGTTATAGGTATAGTTACGAAATGGTAATAGTAGGAGCTGTCAGGACAAGCAATAGTGGGCCAATTCATGCAAATGTTTCATGGCCGTGCTTGTTTTGTCCTACAGTGCTCCTCCACACAGAGGAGCGAGGTGAAACGTCCCTTAAGACTAGTCGAAACGATCCTTTTTAAACTCTGCCCTGACTCAGTTATGACTGTGTTCAAGTCGTCCCTGCAGAATAACTTAAGCTGATGAAGACAGAAAAAGCATGTGAAAGAGTGTTTAAGTCCATTTGGGTGGCCATCTGGTGGAAGAGGCACGAGCACATTCACACGTGGTGCAGTATCTATACAGGCGGAGGAGAGTGAGCAGGCCTAACACATCAATAAAGTGTATGTGTTTCACATGCAGGAATACCAGCACATCAGTCACACAGCAGGCAGCGCACTCTATCTGAACACCTCTCACTCAACATGTGTGTTTCAAATGTGTGCCACCTTTTCTTCCATTCACAGCGCTGATTAGAAGTGCACTTTGTACCGTTATAAATCATATTTAACTGACTGCTTTGTTCAAACTTCTTTTTAACTGTAGCTGCTGTGAAGTCTGTCAGGGGAATATGGATTGAGGTTAAAGGTAAATCTTCATAAAGCAGAACAGAGAGACTTTTTATTAACTGAAAATTCGTTATTTACACCAACCAACTACAGTCAGCAGGAAGTGTCCCTAAAGCACTAGTAATCACTGCTTAAAAAAGACTGTTATTGAGATTATTATATATTTGTGTAACAGGATCATTCTTACACTGTCAGTGGTGTCAAACTAAGAGATTAGGGTCCACTAAAGTTATTAATAAGAATCCTTTCAGGAGACTTTTGGCAAGCTTTTATTAAATTTTTGAATGTGAGTGTTCATCTTCATTTGAGTCTTACATAAATTGTTTAACATTACTTAGTTTAAGGAAACTGGTTGTAGTTGATTTTGAACATATTTGTTTTATATGGATTTGAGTAAGATTTAGATGGATTTGAACTGGTTTTAAATGAATCTGAACAGGTTCTATTTGGATTTGAACAGGTTTTAGATGGATTTGACCTGGTTACAGATGGATTTAAGCGGGTTTCAATTGGATTTGAACTGGTTTTAGATGAATTTAAACAGGTTTTAGTTGGATTTAAACACGTTTTAGATGAATTTAAACAGATTTTATTTGGATTTGAGCAGATTATATATATCTTTGTAGCAGAAAGTGGCTTAAGATTTCATGAACAAATAAAATTAAACTGATTTAAATCCATCTAAAACCTGTTCAAATCCAGTTAAAACCTAGTACCAATAATATGACCAGTTAAATGTATTGGAGGGCCACATTAAACATTGCAAAGGGTTGCATTGGGGCCCCGGGTCTTGAGTTTGACATGTGTGGCTTTGATCAAGATTTGATGTCAAACCTTTATTTGGTTAAAGTATATCTCATGCTGTTAATGGGATTTTAAAAAGAATGATAAGGTTGTGTCATTTGCTCTCAACCTGGCTTTGTTGCTTGTGAAGGTATGTTATTTTGTAAACTTGACTGTGTACCTCAGTTTTTTTTCCCCACACATTTGATGGTCATTTATTGTGAAGGCCTTGGCGGTCTATCAGCGCTCACACTGATGGACGCCCAGTGAAGCGTGGCCAAACAACACGGACCCAGGTGTCTGCGCTGTTCTCGTGAGACGTGAGGAGCCATCTCGCTGATGCCGCGATCAAAGCGACCGGGAGGGAATTTTCCCATCTGCAAATCAACGAGACAGTTTATCGTTCATGCTAAGCTTGATAGCATGATGGTGTTTGCAAGTCAGATAAAGATCACACTTGTCTGCTAAGATGTTTACTCAAACTACTCACACAAGCATGTAAAATAAAGCATCATCTGGCCAATGAAAATGGCCTTATCTGCGCTACCTGTACGGTGAAAGCACGGCCGTTTGTTTGAAAGCTCACTCAGAGTCCACCATTCTCTCTGTAACCTCAGTCATGACTGCCTTGGTGGTGCTTTATGACCATCATTTATTATACGTAATCCAAATACCTGCATGGAAAGAACAGTGGCATAAAGAGGAGCAAGAAATAGATTATGTGTGGATGCAACTCCTCTGGCATGAAACCCAAAATAAAGATGTCATTTAAAAACTATTCCGAGAAACACTAGGAAGTAAGTGTTCGTTTCTGAAAAATACGTTTGTCGTGTAATCACAAGGCAGAGTTTTTTTTTCACTTGGTGAGATCAGAATGTCTGGGGTACTCAGCCTTGGGCAAAATGTAATGTCAATTGTATCTACTGTATTACAGGTTTGAGTTTCATTTGATGATGATGTGTGGTAAAAATAATTTTGATTTTATTTATTCATTGTCTGCGTGTTTCTGGGTGGTGCCCTCTGGGATTCTTCCACAAACCTAAAACATGCACTGGACACATGCATGATTGAGTGTCTTTGGTTCGGAAAAGATAAATGGCTATTCTAGTTTTTGCAAAAGATCCTAGAACAACAGCAGTACATTTTTTTTCTTGCAGAAGTTTTTGGTGACATAAGTAGAGTAGTACATACTAAACACTTCCTAATGGCTGTCATGAATGATTTGCTCCATGTCAACTCTTTCATCCAACCATTAAAACTTTATTTAGAAGTTGAATGAAATAAACATCACACACTGCACCAATAAAGTAATTGTCACATGTCAGTGCCTGGACGATATTTTTAACCCTCACTTCACCAGAACTGGACAAACCAAGCGTCCGTGGGCTGTGCAGCTCAGAACGTGGCAGAGGAGCATTTGTCAAGAGGCAGTGCAGCTGCTCAAGTGCTCTAATACTCGGGAGTTTGTGGCCTCCATCCCCGGGGGGTCATTACAGAGCTCCTGACTTCATATTGCGACTTAACAGAAGCAATAAAGCAAGGATCCAGTGTCGCTACACAGCGCTGCTCATTCCGGATGCTTTTTGAGTAGAAGAGGCTACTGAAAGACTCAGATCAGGCAGGGTTAATCCAGGGTAGGGTTCATTTCAACTGTATGCTACACTCAGACTTGTGTAATTGTGAGGTCAACATTTAGACACATTCAGAAAGACATTGATGTTTTTCTTTGAACCATTTTTAGAGGACCAGCCTTTGAACATGTATGACTTGGGGCTGATTTGCATTGTTTTTAAAATAACACCTGATGATATTTGCCTTTGGGCTCCAGGAGCGTGACTGATGCTGTTGTTTTAGACTGTCAGTTGGACATAGCAACTGCCAAGATATAATCCTCCTGTTCTGCATGATAGACATCTGCCACACTCAGGTACTCACATAGCCTTTTAACGTGTCAGCGATATTTAGTGGATCCAGTGTTTAAACTTTTCATCTACTTTTCCTAAACAATACCTGTATGTTGTTCATTTTTTGTTGTAATTATATTTGCACATGGGCATTGATCAAATAAAAACCCACAGGTGGTAGGTTTCATTGTATTTATACAACAGTCTGTTATAAAGGATACCGTTTCTTTCATCAGAAATTCTTATTTGACATCAAACAAGTGGCAGCGGTGGCTGTTGTGGTCAAACGCTTCAGTGTATTATGTAAATAGCTGCAGAATTCAAGCTTTTCAGGAATCTCACAGGCCACGCCGCTTATTAAATATGTTTATTACTTGCCTCTAATGCTTGATCTGTTTTTTTTTTTTTTTCCAGATGACAGATAACAGTCTAATGGATGATAGAGAGAAAGAATCCTCTGTTAAAATATTATGTAACATGTATTAAATAAAAACACTGCAAAAAAAAAAAAAAAGTTCATCCAAAGTGCCTTTAACAATACACAGCACAGCTTTAAAGTTAATTTATTTAATGTAGCATAGTCTGACTTTGATATTTATTTATTTATTTTTTCAAGATGAAATTGCTCACTTTTGCTGGACCACACTGAGCCATAATTTCACTCCCAGTGAGTTATTTTATTCAGATTTTCCATGAGTACATAATTTGGTTTTTATGTGAAACAGTGAGCATTCATTTATCTGTCACGACTGAATAAAAGTATTTGACATTTTCATAATATTGTTAAAGCTGCACAAATCCTCCTACACACCTTGATTGATACCTTGTTTGTGTAATATAATACGCTAAACCCTGAGTTGGCTTTGTTCCTTTTAGTAAAATTCAGGGCGTGTTGGTACAGGTTAAAAATAAAATACAATATAGCAAAGTTCAATGAAGACAGGCACATAGTAAAAGATTTCTCTGAGGCACCTCGCCCTGTAAAACAACAAGAAATAATGCATTCAAGTGTTCCCATTCAGCATCACTGTTGACATGACAGCTTATTCTGTTGGCAAGCGAATGGAAAGACCCTGCCACATGCTTCTCTGACACTTATCATCATCACTTGCACAAAAGCAACAGTGAAAGATGAGGAGCAAAGCTGACAATGTCCTGCACTCATTCATCACATAAAGCTATAGGCATCAGACATTAGTCAATAAAACTGATGAAACCTGAGCTGATTTCTTGCTAAAGTCTGCTGTTAGTCACTGGCCCATATTTCAGGATTAGCCAATCATGAAAGAAGTAATTGTTGGATCTGCAGTCATGGCTATTATACCAAACACTGTTTGTTTAGCTACTATGCTGTCATGTATTGGCATTTAGATTTTTGTGAGAGCACATGGATGACTCGAGCACAAAAGAAAGACAGAGATGGACTCAGATGAAAGTCAGAAGTGCATGGCCAAATGCTGGGAAAGATGAAAACATCATTATTAGTATTATTTACACCGTTGACATGACAGTGGCAGCAGAAATCCTGTACTATTGTACTTACTGTATTTCTCTTTGTAATATATTAAGTAAGTTTTATCACTATGTGTTATCAACTGGGTATTATATATTACAATAGTATTATTTCTTTTTTCTACTTTCTAGCTATGTATTTATGTAAGTGGTCTGCAGACCATCATATCTCTACAAAGATGTGAGGTGTTTAGAAGACAATATGACGCCATACTGCCACTTAAATCCCTGTTGATATCTGATAGACGCATTAATCGTTATTTTGGGCCAAAGCAAGCCAATGGCGCCTGCGGGAGCACCAGACGATTAACTTTCTTTTTGGGGGTGTGTAAACTCTAGTACACTATATGTCATGCATATTAAATCATTTGCAACTGAGGGAAATTTTCAGCACTGGGCTTTATCCACAAGAAGAACTGCTGAGAAATAAGCCATTATTTGCAATTCAATACCATTTGATTTCTCTGAGCAGTGAAAGGAAATATTTCCCATTGAGCTCTGTGAAACAACCAAACCATAACATTTGGTCAGTCTCTCTGGTGTGGTTTTAAGGAAAACCAAAATATCCCACTCAGGATGGCCTTCCACAGGACTGCAGTGCACAGTGAACTCCAGCTGAACTGGCTGTTAATGATTATAACCCTGATATATGCGGGTATCTATGGTAAATGAGGGCACATTTAGGAAGCCACAGGGGCCTTGTTATGCTTTTGCTATTTTCTTACAGCTTAAGGAGGTCCACCTGTTCCCTGTTAAGTCACACCATGTTACTGTTAACTCCCAATATTTGAAAAGTAACAGCACAAGAAGAAATGTAAAATCTCTGCTGTCAGCGAGTCTGTGCCAATCAGCACATCTGATTAAAAATAACATCAAAGCATCGAGGTACTTCTATTTAACGCACCAGTCAATAGAGTGAAACGTTCTTTGTGTAAAATAATATTTCATTTACTCTCATTTAGAGAGTGTCTCATCATTTACTCTCTACATGAGAGAGATCCATCACTCTTTCTTGTAGTTAGTGAACGAAGAGACAAAAAATCCAGCTTCTTACAAAATCCAAGGTAAGATAAGTCACTTTCAATAAATTTCTAGTATGACTATAATGAGGTTCACAAGAGCTGAAACGATCAATCGATCAACTATGTCCTCTGGTTTATTCAAACCACTGTGATAAGAACAATATAAGACTTTACATGGTCATTTTTAATAGATTGCGTTTGGTATGACCATATTATAACACATATAATGATGCCTTGCCTTCTTGCTGTTAGACAGGTCAGGACTAACTCATTTTGTAAATTATCAGAGAAAAAAAAGGTTTTCACATCCCAAATGTTGTTTGGTTTGATTGGCGGGGCATTACTTCTCATGTGACGGGTCCTGGACTAAGGCCTGCAGTGGTCCACTTCTGCTCTGGCTCATCGCCAACATGGTCTACATTTCACTGATCGACTCTCCCAACAATTTGCCTGAACAAACCTATCTCAGCGGTACAGTTAAACTCTGCTAAATGCATCACTGTGACAATTCCAGACATGTTGAGCTTTGCAAAGAAGTTTCTTCCTGCAACTTGTGCTATTTGAGTCAGAATGAAAATAAAATCACTTGACTTGTGTCAGCACACCTCTCAATAGATGACATTAAGTTCACATGAACCTCTTTTTATGTACTCAGTGAAAAATCTGACACGTGAGATGAATAATGGATCAGGAGAGGCTCTAGTGAAACAAATGAAACCGTACAAACAATTTCTACTGAAGAAAAAAAAAGATGTTATATGTTAAAATTGATAGGAATACAATGAAATTAAAGTACAGCAAAAAGGTAAATTCACATTTCTCCTCAATTCTAAAACATGTTTCTTTAGATATGTACTTTAAAAAATAATTTGTACACATGCCAAAAGCAACCATATTCAGGAGTATACAGTATGAATCAGTTGGTGCTTGAGTGATGTCTACTAGTATCTGTCCAAACATGACCGCGCCAAAGTGACAGGCTGTCTGTTGGTGAGCGACAACATGTTATCACAAGACCTCAGCTCAAAGTGAATAAGTGACATCCACATGTGCCCTGGGAGAAAATGGAAAGTCTTTGATTGCAGGCTGAGTTCTTGACTGCAGCGTGGAGAATGGCGGCAGGGATTTGCTCTGTGAAAAGCTTGAGAGCAGAGGTGGGGCACTTTGACAAGCCCTTTGTGAGCACAGAAATCATGTTTTAAACAGAGGCTGCTGTTGTTTTCAGTGGGATTTGGTCTACAGTGCCAGGCAAAATACCACACCACTGGATCCACAACTAAATACTTAGAGCGTGTATTGTTCTCCTTAAGTGAGTGCTGAGCCTCTAGTCAAAAGATGAAGGCTGATGTATCTAAGACACCACCTTATCCCATTTGTCAAAAACACATCTGTCATTGCCTCAGTAATAGCTTAAGCCTTGAGACCTGTCAAATGGCACAAGGTTCACTAAATAGTTCACTCATGCACAATGCAAACTTTGATAAGACAGTATGCAGTGAGCAAGTGATAACCTGTGTAAATCCTCAATACTATTGTATAAATGTCCAGGTTTAGGAAAAACTTTGCTGGGCCATAAATCCTAATGATTTAGTTTTATTCAGAATAAAGTGGATAGAAGGGAAAAAGTTTGAAAAAGTTATGCCATTGATTGATTCATTAATTTTCTACCACTTATCACTTATTGGGGGCTGTGCAGGGCTGGAATATAAACCATTCACTCACTGGGGGCAATTCTCCATTTCACTGAGACATGTCTTTGGACAGAGTGAAGACACAGGAAGGACATGCAGACTCCACACAGTTCAGTTGCCGGCCGGCCTGGTGATCAAACTCACAACCCGCAATAGATCTATTCACTGACAGTCAAAGAGAGGCTGTCAACTCTCTGCTTTGCGCATCTCTCGACATGATGGGAATTATCTCACAAAGCGGCCCCCACCACTTTAAATATGAGGCTTTGTCTGACATAGTCTGAACGACAAAGTGTGTGAACAGAAATGGATGCATTTCAAGTGTTGTAATGTAAGGAAATTAGGCACTCTTTGTTGATAAATATATATATATATAAAAAAACTGAAAAATTAACTCTTAACAATTAAATTGTTACAAAACATCCGTGACTTTGGATTTTGTGCTCCAATGCTTTTTTAAGGTCACTGCAGCAGCTCATGACTCCATCTAGTGGTATAAATAATCAAAACATTTTTTTTAACTTTACATAAGCTACACTTACATCTACAAATACATTTAATAATATTTTAGCATGGTTCAGTTTTAATGTCAACATGCGTTGCTTTTAGCTGGTGCAACTCCTTCAGCCATCTTGGATTGGATAGGGTGTAGAGACGTTTAAGATGGCAAGTTTGGAAGAAAGAAACAGTAGGGTCATTTTATTGTATTTTGTACAAATATGACTCTGTTAAGGTCCAGTGTATTGCCCTTTTTTATTTATTAAATGCGTAGTGTGGTCCCGTCCCGGTGGCAGAGATGTTTTTTGGAGGTTTCTCTCCAGCTGAGGGTACTGTGTGAATAAGATAGGCATAATTCTACTGATCTCATGTCTTAGAACTATCCAAAAGATTTTAATTATATATGTTTTTTTTTGGCTAAAAGTTACGCAGGGTGGCTTTAACACATCAAGACTATCTATGTTACCTATGAATTGACATTTTGGTGTCAGTGATTTGATGGCAATTCTTCACAGCATTTTATAGCATCGTTGTAGCGGAAAGCAAAAGGCTACACCCAGCAACAAAAAAGATGTCACCAGTGTGTTTTCCGAAACACATGGTGCTACTACACATCCAGGGCATGTTAAACCCCTGGCTTCTGACCCTACTTTAAAACCACTTAAAGGTCAAACACCATTAAAACTGATGACACACACAAAGATGACATTACCAGTGCCATATGATAGGATTTAACTAAACAGACACAGAGCATTATTTTTATTTGATATGACTATTTAGATAGAGAAAAAAAAAATTAAAGTGTGGCCAGTTATTGTCTCCAGTAAAATGAATGAGTGGAAACAAGCAATTAGTTATAGCATGGGCATGACACACATACCAGAGTTTACCATCCTTTTTTCGCAGCAGTTCAAAGAGACCCACCCAAAAGGAAATATTCCTCTGCAAATAGAGATTGACATATTGTTCCTTCCTAACACTTAAACTCCACAAAGCCACGGCCACATGTTTCTGTTGCCGAAGTGCTCCTAACATTTCACAGATGCTCACTGCGATGGCGCTGATGGTGGGCAGAGATTCAGGGCTGACTTCATCTCCCGAGCTGCAGAGATTCACTGTGACAAGCTCAAAACATATGCTGCCTTTACACTTTGAACCGGGCCTCTGTTACAATTTGAAAGAGCTGGAAAGGCATTGGGTAAAAGAAGCCAAGCTAAGTATTCTGGCCAGTTTCATGTGTTTCATCAAATTCCAAAACCGGCAGTGAAACAAGAGGACACAACTCAATTACTCATGCCGTTAATAGACCTGTTTCAGAAGCTGGACTGTCACATGTAAAGCGTTACAGGAAAATGTGCCATATTTGTTTTTTTTTACTCCAAACCAGCCTTAAGGACATATAGGAGGATGAACATTTTTGCAAGCAGACATATACATTAATTTTTAAACCTGAATATAAGTCCAAAGCAGGCGTCTCATTGATTTGTAATTACTCAAGTTGAGAGGATTATTTTGAAAAGCAAGTGGTTGATTCAGTGCCATAAAGAAAGGAATCTGATGAGTTGCCAATTGGTAAAAATCTTGAAGTGAATTTATTTGGACTTTTGCTTTAGTGACTTAACGTTTGAATATTCAGTACAATAAAAAGTGTTCAAAAATGATGTTTTATAAGCACATGGTTTCTATACTTGAGTATAATTTTCACAAAATATTAGCCTACCACTTAAATTGATTTATTGCGGTTTCTACGTCACAATAGTTTAGAAAATTTCTATTTGTTACTTTCATAATACAAACTTTTAAAATGTTTTTCATAACTTTTTTATATCTCACATAACACTCACAAGAGACATGTATATCATTTGCAATTTTCTTTCTGGATCAAACACAATTTAATTTGTATGAACAGGCAAAATTTTTTTCAAAGACATTTTTCACCACTATTTAAAAATGTGGACACAATAAGTGGACCTCAGCTGTTGCAATCTTTTTAGCTTTTAGCTGGCAATATGTACATTTAATATTTTAATAGATATTAAGCATTAAGACTCTAGACTTCTCCTTACATCCAACTTAAAGCTCAATAGAACAGTGGAGGATGTAGCCAGTCCATTGTATTTTTGACCCATTATTTTCAGTTCATTCTTAAATTATACAATACCAGATACTTTAGGCCATAGTCAGAGGATGTTCTGAGGCCGATTTGTTTCTGCTTATATTCTGCTCTTGTCAAGACTGGGACACCAGATGTCAGGCAGGTTGTGATATTAAACAGTGCACTTTAACAATGAATGGCAGAACACCTGCAACAAAGGCAACTACAAAGAGACTTTCTCTGACAGGATTTCCTCTCTTCTCAGCCTCCTACATGACCCCGGCACCATCTTGGAAAAAGATCTCAGCAGCACTGCTCCTGACCGAATGCTGCTCCCTTGGGACGGCTCAATCGCTGCTCTCAAACGGAGAGGAGGAGGGTGCAGTGATGGAGCAGGGCACACTGCACCTGCCCATAAATCTGACCAAAGTTCCTTTCATGAGAAGTATTTTAAGAGAGAAATAACAAACACCAGTCCGATTGTTAGGGGATACACAGGAGAGAGAGCAGTTGGTCAACATAGATATTTAGGAAATGCTTTATTAGGACAGAATGACAACCGAGGCCAAACTGGACACTTACATCCAGTTCGTCATCCTCCGAACTGGTTTGTTCCAAAACGTGTACGTGGATCTTGATATCAAAGTGTTTCATGCCATATTGGTGGCTTCCCTGTTTTATTTACATTGCCACCTAAAACAAATTTTACTTCAGTCTTGGGCAACAACAAATGCAAAATTTACTAATATATATATATATATATAAAAGCTACTGTAAATTAACAAGTTCCCCCTTCATTATATCATTATATATAGTAAGATCGCAAATATTCACAGTATTTTGTTTGCCCTAAAAAACAAAATCCAGCAAAAACATTAAAACACAAAAACACATATTTAAAACAATGTAATTCAATATTAGTAAAAACAGAGGTAAATGAAACTGTAACTCTATATTTGACTGAATCCACCCATTGCCTTTTCATGCCTTTTATGTGTCATCTCTGTTTAAACAGCCAATCCATCATCTGCCTCCGAAATAAATTAAGTGCACCACAATGTAAGAATTATTCAAATGAGGCTCTCAAATAACACAGAGAAAAAGCAAACATCTCACTGGCAAATGCAGCTCATGTGAAACTAAATATAACACACCTCTTTTGTTTGCACACACCTGCAGAGAGTGAGAATGTGCACATGTGAGTGTGTGCACAGGAAGAAACAGACCAAAAACAAAGCACTTTTTTATGCTGTATCTAGCACTGTGTGAAATACATGATTTTAAAGAATGACCCTTTTAAACAAAATCACTTTATTTTTGTAATTGCCAGAATCATGACATTTTACTCTTTTCTGATTTTTGCACTGGTTTAAGGTTTTTTAAATCTTTGCTTGTTTTGTTTTTATTTTTTAATATTGACACCAACATTAAATTTGAACTGTATTATTAGTGTTCTGCAATTTCTGCCACTTTGTTCTAAAAATTAAAACAAATAATAGTTTCTGATAGATCACAGAAGCTAAAGTAAGGAAGAAGGGTAAGAAGGAAGATGACAATATTTGCATGTGTTCTTTTGTAAAGCTCATCCCTTTAAAAGGCTGCAGAGTTTGAATAAAATGTCATACCAGTGATCCTCCGGAGCCTTTTACGGAGGGCTTCAAGGTGAATGGAAGCCACAACCACTAGTCCTTTCACTGCCAAATGATTGTGGCGAGGCTCTTTCCTGGCTCACTGAATCTGAGGGGGACAGTGGTTTTAACCACCAAGTTAATTGTCTTTGTTTATTTGGCTAAAATTTACATCCAGGAACCCTTTGCCCAGCCTTTTTTGGAGGGACATAAAAACGGCTAGGCTGTTTAAGAGGGGAAGTGACATTCAATTTAAATGTGCAGCATTGTTTTTTGATCCATGTGTATTCAAATGACTGGCTTCAGGATGGAGAGCTTTGAATGGCGTACAAGGTCATCAGCATGTCACTCCAAAGATTCATATAGGATTGTAGTACCATGTATACATTCCTACATATAACATTATCTGTACTTGTATTGTGCATAACAACAAATGCATTCTGAAAAATTGTGAAAAAAGCACTTTGTAAAGAAAAAAAAAATAAAAATACAGGACTGTCATGTTTAAATCAACACATGCCTAGCAAAAACAGAACAGATTTTTTCATAAAGAACACCATACAAAGTTTCCAGTATCATTATGCAAAGGGTCCTTGACTAAACCTGTACACAATTTGCATGAGCTGGACTTTTGACTACATATTGCTATAATCCGATAGCAACATGTGTGATATTGTATGTAAATTAGGCGTGTGCTTTATCACCGTAAAGTTGGCATGTTTGTTTAGTTCGTGACCTGCCAGGTGCCCATGTGTTATTTCCAGGAGCTGTGTTTAATCCTCCATTTAAAAGTTACTGCTGCCACCTTGTGTTAGTTGTAGTTGCGATCATCTACAAAGGAACAGCGAGTACAGTTTTAAATAAGGAACAGGTTTTAAAAAAAATATTACTATAAATATTATTAGTATTTTCCAGTTGACCAATATGTAACAGTAACATAACGCAGCGTTAAAAAGGTCACTTTGCAAACGTTTTCAGTACTCATTCTAACGATGCAAATAAGTTTTATCTTTACACTTTTTCATAAAGACGAGACGGCTCCTCATTATTGTGCGAGTTAAAACAAGTTAAAACAATAGCATTCACGGGCTCCGACACAGAATGTTTTAACAGCACAGACGAGGGACATAACATTTCCATACAATGTCAAATTGAACATTACACACCCAGAAAGAAAAAGTACATAGGTCTGCTGATTGACATACGATAAAGCCAATCACAATAGACAAAGGCGGAACTTCCGGTGACATTGACAAATCAGTGAGCCCAAGACGAAAAATTATTTAACATGTCAGCAAACAACACCAAGGGGGAGTGAACTTGTGTGCAGCAGTCATATTTTGGGGAAACATTCTAATATTGACAGCTAATTGGGCTCACATCTGCCTAAAGGTAAACTAACGGTTGAGGACTTTGTAATGCGTGCATATGTTGTAATTATGTAAATTAATGCTGACGGCGCAAACTTTCTTATTTAGACACTGGGTAGAGAGTTGAAAAGAGCCATCGCCATCCATTAGCTTACAGGGTAGCTTGTTATGCTAACCTACGTCTAGCCATGGCGTTAGCTAATGCTAGCGAAGTTCCCTAACGGCCGAGCGAAGCAGACCGCTATCCGCTCGTTGTCGCTGTTAACAGCATTATCTGTGGCTCTTGTTATCCATAATTTGTCTTTGAGCATTACAATACCGCAAAGATCACATTATCTGCTTTACTTTTAGCTGAACTTTGATTTTGTTCGTACATCGGTGATGGCCACCTTTTTTTGGAGAAGCCATGACCCAATCAGATTCACTTCCTTTCCGAGCTTACGTGTGTAATGCTAACTGTATGTGAAGAAGCATGCCCACTATTTTCATATGCTCTGCGGCAGCTTTGTAAAAACTGACTATTGTTTTTAAGATCTCCTGAACTGAAAAAAGTGATGTTTTAGTGCTGTTGTTTGTTATTATGACTTTACAACAGTAAGCTACATGTTTGAATGTCACATCTTATTGCAAACTTGTACCATACAATACAATGTCTCATTAAAATACTGTGATCAATCATTAGTTACACAGCCGATTCTTACACCATCTATATTATAAGCATAAAAATATTGTAAGTTCATTAGGATGGTTCTGTATAACTTTCTTGATTTCTGTACTTGTAGCTGGCTGGCATCCTTTTGGCTGTCCAGTAGATGTCCACCCATTCAGACACAGGTGGAATGTCCCATGCTGGCCCGTCCCCAGGGGCAGGTCTGTCCCCAGGGCCAATCTTGGGCCCAAGTCCTGGACCAGATCCCTCACCAGGTTCTGTTCACAGCATGATGGGACCCAGTCCTGGCCCTGGGACTCCCAGTGCACCACACAGTTTGCAGGGCCAGGGGGAATACTCTCAAGATGGCATGTACGGGTTGCATAAGGTAATAAATATATAGTACAATTTTGTATATGCATTATTTCTAAGGTTTGTAGGTGTTTATAGTAGTAAGTACTGATTAGATATTTCTCTTTGCAGCCCATGGAGGGAATGAATGACAAGACCATGGCTGATGCGATGCATTTTGGTCACATGAAAAATGTGGGAATGAGATCTCTACATAGTGGCATGGGTCCCCCGCAGAGTCCAATGGATCCACACAGCCAAGGTAAATATTATTAAACCTAAATGCAGCATGTTGTTTTATTCACAAACAAAATATTATTTAAAAGGTAACTGTCCTAAAAATGCAACCAGTAATCTCTCCTAATAAAAAGCTTTGACAAATTATTAAAATGTTGTGTATGCCTTAGGATACATGTCCCCCCATCCATCGCCTATGGGAGTCCATGAGCATGCTTCCAGCCCAATGTCTGGTGGTGGTGGAGGACCCACACCACCTCACATGCCTCCTTCACAGCCTGTTCCTATGATGTCCATGGACCCTCAGGGATCCATGGGTCCAAACATGACAGGTATGGGCCAGCCAGGGAGAGGACCCTCTGCTTTCAGCCCAGTTCAATTACAACAGCTGCGAGCTCAGATTCTAGCCTATAAAATCTTGGGTCGAGGACAGCCCTTGCCTGAAAACCTCCAGTTGGCAGTTCAGGGCAAGAGGTGTCTTCCCACGATGCAACAACAACCACAACAACAGCAACAACAGCAGACACCTGGGTCTAGTCCTTACAACAGGCCAGGTACCAGTCACATTTATTATACACAACTGCTTTTATCGTCTATAATTTGAATCATTTAACCTGACAATATTACTTGTGTTGCTAGGAATGACTGTTGCACCTATGGCTGGTCCCCAGTCAAGTCCTTGCTCTACACCAGCCTTGCAAGGACACAGTCAGAGTGCACTTCCAAAGCCTTGGCCCGATGGTTTGTACCTGATGATGTTGTTCTCACTTAATCATCATATTAATAAGTGGGAGGAACCAAGCTAATGACATACTACTACTATCAGGCGCTCTTTAAAAAAATACACTAAAATGAATAGCCACCTTCATTTTATTATATTAACTATTTTAAAATAATAGATGTGTTAGTAATAGAGGGTTTTGGGAGACATGAAACCTACAAATAACTAAACAACTGTCCAGGTCAGAGTGGTGAGAGTCAGAGCACCCCGCAGAAGCCCCTCACTGCAGCTCCTGGTGGAAGGCCATCTCCTGCTCCATCTCAGTCCTCTGTAGTATCAACTGGGCCCATGCCGGGCAGTTCCGTAACCCCCCAGCCCTCTGGACAACAGGTGTCCCCTATGCTCCAGATGCAGCAGAAGCAGAACCGAGTCACACCAATCCAGAAGCCCCAAGGTTTGGACCCCGTGGGAATCCTGCAAGAGAGAGAGTACAGGTACCTATTGACACTGATTGTGTTTATCTGCACGTAGGGCAGAGTTGGCAGTACTTCTTTAATTAGCTTTTTTTTTTTTTTTTTTTGAAAATGGACAAAGGTGAAATTGCAGCTTATCAAGACTGTTGTGGGGCTTTCTTTTTTCAATCAGGTGCTTAAGAGGTGCTTTGTTTATACAGAGATTGGCCTTTAGACTTGAACCTAGACATAAGTGTTTTCAGAAGTATTAATGTTAAACTGGTGTGATCTAAAGATAACAAGGTTGAACTATTTGTGAAGTTTTATTCAGTTATTGTAATGTGCAGTTATTCCTTCTTATTTTGCTATCAACATCTCTAAGGCTGCAAGCAAGGATTGCACATCGTATCCAGGAACTAGAAAGCCTGCCAGGCTCCCTGCCCCATGACCTAAGGACAAAAGCTACAGTGGAGCTGAAAGCACTGCGTCTGCTCAACTTCCAGCGGCAGGTACAGCATTACTGATCAAATCATCCAAATTTGTTAATAATATTATGGGATGCAGTTCTTTTACAAAAAAAGTTACTGATAGGCACAAAACAAACGTAATAAATGATTGTGAAAAAAACATGTACTTCACCAAGTTAGTATTAATTATAAAAACAAAACATTGCATCTTTTAATGCTCAGTGATCAAAATGTTGTCTTGGGCATTGTCATGATTAATAAGAACTATTAAAATTTTGTTTTTACATTGTTATTTATGATCTATGATGCATACACTAATTTTCACAGTTTATTGATCACAGATATAAAATACTTTAATTTACTTTTCCTCTCCTTAGCTGAGACAAGATGTTGTGGCGTGTATGAGGCGAGACACAACCCTGGAGACTGCCCTCAACTCTAAGGCTTATAGACGCAGTAAGCGTCAGACACTGAGGGAGGCACGCATGACAGAGAAGCTGGAGAAGCAGCAGAAACTGGAGCAAGAGAAGAAACGCAGACAAAAGCATCAGGTGAGCTCAAATAGTAGGTAAACTACCACATGTGGCGACACATGACTCACAAAGTTTCTCTTCGATTTATTGAAGAAAATGCCCGACGTCAGTGTAGCGTGAGATGTGTGTCTATATTTTATAATATTGTAGATCTCAGTTTTTCGACAAATTGTATCTGTTAATCTCCATGATTGCTAATCTATCAAGATGTAACAAAAGCTGGCATGAAGTTTTAAGTTCCCTTTGTCCAAACAAATTTACTAAATTACTTTAAGTTTACTGCACAAAGATGTGACTTTAATGACGGTGCCATGAACGTCGACCTTTAAGAATTAAAATACATTTTGTATTACAAGATATAATTTGTAATTATCACAATGTGTTATTTGTGTTTTTCAGGAATATCTTAACAGCATCCTTCAGCATGCTAAAGACTTTAAAGAATATCATCGGTCAGTCTCCGGTAAAATCCAAAAACTGACCAGAGCCATTGCCACATGGCACACCAACACAGAGCGAGAACAGAAGAAAGAGACAGAGAGAATTGAGAAGGAGAGAATGAGGAGGCTTATGGTAAGAATCTTAAGTAAACTGCTTGTTTTTGCTGCTATTTTTCATTAACAGATCTGTTGTTGCACCTGTTAATAATAATTTTGGTAACAGTTTGAAAGTGGTTCAGGTATTAATGGAAAAGGTATAACACAGATCAATGGAATACAAGTAATTATATTGGAGCACAAATACTTTTTCTAGGCAGAAGATGAAGAAGGCTATAGAAAACTGATTGACCAAAAGAAAGACAAGCGTCTGGCCTACTTGCTACAACAGACAGATGAATATGTTGCTAATCTCACCACCCTGGTGTACGAACACAAAGCTGCTCAAGCTGCCAAGGAGAAGAAGAAGAGAAAGAAGAAAAAGAAGGTAGGTCGACAAAAATAGTTTATAATTTCTTTTCTTGCAGGATTATTAGGACCTGTATAAAATGCACATTAATCATAACTATTAAACATTGTGACCACTGACGAGTGAAGTGACTCAGTTTGATTAGACATCATTAAATTATTGTTTGACGGCTGTCGTGACAGCTAGACAAGTGGGTATCTCTAAAACTTGCAGTTCTTTTGGTGTGTTTCCAGTATGAGGTGGTCACTCAGGTGGTAGTAAAACTGTGGGATGTAGATTTTATGCAAACCCAAAGTCTATGCAACTATGAAAGTTTTTAAGCCAGGAAGCCACAGTTGCTCTCCACCACTCACCTGACTTCGCCAGACTGCGTGGACTACCAAACTCTGAGTGCATGATGATAAACGTGTCCTGTAAGTGTGGATAGTGACAGCTGATTGGACCTTAGTCTTGTTTTGATCATACATGTGCCGCACTGACACTTCCCTCCACAACCACACCTTTCTTCATTTAAATCTATGGAAATACAAGTGTGGTTGGCAGAAACTGTTTGGTCAAATACTGAGAACACGCAATCAACATGAACTCATTGAGAATAGATTAATATATTATGATCTATATGATTAATATCCAAACTAAAGCTTACATACTCAACAATTGAAAGATATTTATAATTATTATTTGATTTAGCAAATAATCCCCATCACACAAGGTCTGTACTTTGGAGGAGCTGCTCCGTGATCTCAACTATCTGACTTCACAACAGGCTTAATTTCCTGCCTATTGCTGTGGCCATCTGCTCTTATCTACAATCCAGGCGAGGCAGAGTTCATCTCAAATGCACCTAATGATGGCAGCAGTGCTGAATGCACTTATTCATTGCTCATACCTTAAAACACTTGCATGTGCTTGCATCAAAGACTTGTAAGGCATTTTTCTCTTTGATCCATATTTTACTTTTGCTCTTTTGTTTTATTCCAACAAATGTCCCTCTTTCTGCTCCCAGGAAACAATCAAGCCACATGATTTGGGGGTAGCATTTTGTCATGCTCTTCTTGTTTTTTGGATGTCTGTGGTCCATGTGGAGTTCAATTTCATACTAGAGTTCAATTTGGCATGGCAGCATTCAAAGTTATCGGAGTTCTTCCCTGCAGGAAAATGTTGGGTCACAGTTTTCAAGTACGCTCCGCAGGCTCTTCCAGTGTTAATTAGCCCTTTTGACAAACAGAGCTGAGACGTGCAGCTGATGTGATGCTCACTGACTGTTCAGCATCAGGGGTAATAAGCTGTTCAACTGATAAAAACAACATACTTTATTGTATGACACAAGTGTTAAAGATAATGTTTTTGGTGTTAATAGGTTATAACAGTGTATCTTATAATTTGGATCATAGATGGACAGTTGTTTGTACTCTTTAATTTACAATTAAAAACTAGTTAAAAACAGAGCAGAAACATATCTAATGAACTGTGCACATGTTTTTGCAGAAGGTGGATGGAGAGGGTGAAGGCACCAGTGCAATAGGACCTGATGGAGAGGTAAACACAAGTTACATTGCATTAATTACATTACATTGCACACATTTTGAAGTAAACACTTAATGGTCTACTCTTTATGTATTTGTGAAAGTCAATTTAAGAGAGAAATATATAAAAAAATGTATTCATGTAATCTAAGGTTGCTAAGAAGACAAGAGACATTGACATTGTTGTCATATAATTCTATAGAGCAGTAAGATGTGTGTATTGTTCTGCTAATCCTGGGTGTACTTGTGGTCTGTTTACTTTGCAGCCCATGGATGAGAGCAGTCAGATGAGTGAGCTTCCAGTCAAAGTGATTCAGACTGAGACAGGGAAGGTTTTGCAGGGAACAGATGCTCCCAAGTCCAGCCAGCTGGAGGCCTGGCTTGAAATGAACCCTGGGTAAATAAGAATTGATTTGTTGTTGTTGTCATTTCAATCATCAAAACAAGCATGCAGTGCAGAAGTTAAGGCAAAAAATGTCAGTGGAGTGTGCCATTAAGCAGTGAGTGTTGTAATGAAAAGAGTCTTATTACTTTGATTTGACTAAACTCTGATAATAACCATGATACGCTACTCTGATGGATTTTTTTATATTTATTTTAAATTCTTTTGTGCAGGTATGAAGTTGCACCACGGTCAGACAGTGAAGAAAGTGGCTCTGAATTTGAAGAGGAGGTCAGTGGTTTCCCATAAATACGCTCCTGGTTGAATGGTTTTTAGAGCACCATATACATTGGGCTAAATATGCACATTTATTAGACACAATGTACCCAACAATACATCAGCCACTAGGGGGCAGCAGCTGCATGCACTATAGTTTTGGAAGACGTGATGATTGGTGATTACTCCTTTTCGGTTTATTAAAGTGCTGTTGTGATTATACATTTTACTCTGAAGCATGCTTTATTCTATCTATTTATTTTATTTTACCACTGCCTTAAGGAGGAAGAAGAGGCAGCCAAGGCAGAATCGGAGGAAAAGAAGATAATTGATCCCAATGGAGATGAAGTGTCTGTAAAAGATGCCAAGCACCTTATTGAGTACAGTATTTTATTTTTGTTTTTCACTATGTTCATGCATTGCATTTTTTAAATAGACATGTAAAATCCTGATTGTAAGCTGCCAGTGTTACGAAAGTGAGAGTGACACTGAAAGCTAGATATCCTTGGATTTGTTTTTTTTGTTTTTTTTTCATGTTGTATGGGTGTCTTTTAAAAGTTTTTCAGTGGAGCCAATTTAAGGGGCTAAGCATTCTGGTGCCATACCCGATCAAAACTTTAAACTGATCTGAAATCAGGTCTAAGCTCCTAGTACTCAACAAGTGATTATTCCTTTTTTGTATCATAAATTTATTCAGGTCAGCAAAGCAGGATGTGGATGATGAGTACAGTGTTGCTACTGGGCCAACAAGCTCTCAGTCCTACTATGGTGTGGCCCATGCCGTCATTGAGAGAGTGGAGAAGCAGTCTTCACTGTTGATCAACGGCACGCTCAAACAATACCAGGTACTACTCATTGATACAGATCTTTGTGTAAAGCTGTAAAAAGTGATTTGAGCTGTCTTTCCTTACCTGCTGGTGCACTGACAGACTTGTTAGAGCACTTGCGTTGTTTGGACAGAGGGAGCAAATAAAATGTTCTTGGGAATAGAATTGTTTTTAGAAATATCTATGCACTTCTTCATGGCTATTGTAACACTGAGGCATTTTTAAGTAAAAGAAGTTGAAGCAAGGAAGGTTGGAGACAGCATCTTTCTTCTTAGACACAACCATATTACTTTGCTGCACCAGATGTTGAAGGCTGTGAGAAATGGCATATTACCAGAGATGGGAAACTTGCGATTTGATGTTGCAAGCTTTTTCCCTCTTCCAATCAACTCACAGTCTAGCACCTCTCTGATTTATGGTGTGCTGGGCGTAAATGAGATATGGTTGCAGCTCCTTGGGGGGACTTGGAGAGATCTCAGCACAACAATAATTGGAGCAATTATTTTCAGTCTAACATTATCGGATCCAAATATTAAGACTAATTTACGCTGGATGCACATGTGTGGAACAAATCTATGTTCTAATTTATTTATGATTGCAACTCGTTCTATTCCTTTATTATTGCCTCTGTTATGGAGTATTTGGTTGCAGTTGATAATTGGTTGCGGTTCTCAGTTTACTGCTGCCAGTAGACTTGTGCCCTTTCTTGTTTACTGGCCCCGTAATTGTTATTCCAAGACCATAAACAAGTCTGCTTTTTGACAAGAGGGTTGATCTGTTTTTTACCATTTTTAAATCACTCAGCCTATAAAATGCCACAGTGACAATTTAAATCTTATGCAAAGACACCATGAAAACATTTCATTAAACTTATTTTTTTAAAGCTTAACACCACAATAACAAATATACTAGATGCTTTTTCACTGTGTATAGTGACACATCTTCAGATTTTAATTTAATCTGACCGAATGTAATAAAGAACAATGGTCCAGAATTCTGTCACAATAATGTGACGGACTAATAAAGTCATACAGTGATCGTCATTGAGACCCCTTTGTCTTTGTGTGTCTAGATCCAAGGATTAGAGTGGATGGTGTCCCTCTACAATAACAATCTGAACGGCATCTTAGCTGACGAGATGGGCCTCGGCAAAACCATCCAAACCATCGCCCTTATTACCTACCTGATGGAGTACAAGAGGCTCAACGGGCCCTATCTGATCATCGTTCCACTCTCGTCAGTACTCGCCAGCTGACATTCATCATAAGCTTTTATCATTTGCTGTTACGACACCCGAAAATATATTTTTCAAGGGTCTGTTACTCCCACAGTGAACTGAAATATTGTCCTTTATCAGTAAGTCATAGGCCTGCTCTAGATAACAGGAGTCAGGGGTCTGTGAATGTGTCATTGGAGCGCCTCTCTGTTGCTGGGTGTGCAGGCTAGCTTACCTACAAAGGTGTTGAATTAAGTAAACTCCACTTGAAAAGGCTCCAGATCAGCAGTGAGATTAGAGTATGGGTTTTCACCGGTTATTAATGTTGTTCACACTAGATCAGCTGTAATCTTAAGGTGTTGCCACTAAATTGGCTTCTTTAGAACAAAAAAAATATTATTTGAACATAGAAACATGATGTACATAAAGTGTCCATTTTAAAATTATTCTCAAAAAGATGAAGTTGTTTAGGAATGACACAGTTTAGTATATGAGATGTACAGATTTTCACAGACTCAAAGCAAACTGACAAAATTATAAAAAGAAAGGACTGAAGTCTGACTCTTTTGTCTAATCTGGCTCCTGGTTTGTCTAACCAAGTTTTTCCTACAAAAAGTCTGTTTAACACTTGAATTGACCTGCAACACTGTTGAAACGAGGGACACAGATGCATTTGTCATTGAAGCGCTCAGTAACTGTGAAAATTTTAAATGTGAAGTTATTGGACACTAATGTTAAAGTTTTTCTTGCTTTTCTCGTAATGAAACTATGGCTTTGAGTCTGTCTACAAAACTTTGTGACAGACGTTTCATTGTGTGCTGTATCCTTTATACACAGTTCTCTAAGAAGCCTTTTATTATCATTGTCCTTAAGCTGAACTATGAGGACTCAAATATTGCTCTGAATTCTTGGCTTATTTTTCTTGCAGCACCTGCACATTTAATAACAGTGTTTTTTTTCTCATTTTAGAACTTTGTCAAACTGGGTATATGAACTTGACAAGTGGGCTCCTTCAATTGTTAAAATAGCTTACAAGGTAAAAATGTTGGCTAATACTTGCATTGGAAATATTATGATTGCTTTTGTCTGACTTGTTAACAAATCTCTTTTGTTTTTACCCAATGAAAGGGCACACCTGCCTTGCGCCGAGGACTTGTCCCACAGCTACGTAGTGGAAAATTCAATGTCTTGCTGACCACCTATGAATACATAATCAAGGACAAACATATTCTAGCCAAGGTGAATCAAAGCTGTGGCCTTTGTATTTACTTTCTCACCTCTGCTGTGCTGCCACGTCTGGGGCTTCTCACCAGTTTTTGTTCATGCTGATTCACTTTGTGCATTATTGTATTCTGAACAACCAACCCTGCCCTGTATTGTTATATGTAACTGAGGTTAGCCCATGAAAAGATTTATGGAAAAGAAAGAGTGCCCTTAACTCTGTCGTAGGATTAACTTGACAGCAGTACAGAATTTAAAGCAGGTGATATATGATCTTTCTCTTTTCTACTTGAAACAGGCAGCGTCTCTATAATTGATTTATTGACTTTTCAGAGAGACCTGAGAACAGTTCACCGCAGTAGTGAATCTACTTATGTAATAAATTAAACACTTCTGAGAATATGAAGTAAAAAAGCGATCCTCTGTCATTGACTTCTTGGTACTCGGTTTTTAACTTATGTTGTTTAATGACACTAAATATGTAAATTGCAGAGGTGTTAACATATTAATTCTTCTCTTATAAATAGATTCGTTGGAAGTACATGATAGTGGATGAAGGACACCGTATGAAGAACCATCACTGTAAGCTGACTCAGGTGTTAAACACCCATTATGTGGCTCCCCGTCGCATACTTCTGACTGGCACACCACTTCAGAACAAGCTGCCTGAACTCTGGGCACTACTCAACTTCCTTCTGCCGACCATCTTCAAGAGCTGCAGCACGTTCGAGCAGTGGTTTAATGCGCCATTTGCCATGACGGGAGAGAGGGTATGTTCTGAGAGATATGACTAAACTGGGTGTTTATCTTCCAATCTTTCTGAAAATAATGAAAAATAATGACTGGTAGCAATAGAAAAATTGAATCATTGAATTGCATGACATTTATGTTTTTTAAATAATATTACTGCTGCATATTTAGTACCTTAGTTCTATCAATTTGCTGTAAATTCTGCCGTGAATTATTATGAATATTGTCCTATCTTATCATGGTCCTATTTTATATTTTCAGTCTGAGTTTGCAGTTATTGTTGGGCTTAGTTTATCTGATTTTTTTTGTTTATTATATCTTGTTCTGTTATTTTGTGTTTCTTGTAAGGTCATATGAACTTGGAATGAAATCCACCAAATAATAATTGTATTTTTTGTGTTTGTATGTTATCTTTGTAACTTGTTTAGGTTGATTTAAATGAAGAGGAGACTATCTTGATCATTCGCCGTTTGCACAAAGTGCTGCGTCCGTTCCTGTTACGAAGACTAAAGAAGGAAGTGGAGTCTCAGCTTCCAGAAAAGGTAAGATACAGACCAACCTGCATCTTGCTTATTTTGAAAAATGTTGCAGTGTATAATTCTACGAATGGATTTACATGTAATTGTACATAAAAGATTAATGGTGTGTTGGAGTTGAGTCATACCATGATCAATGTTGATGACTTGCAATCCAGATTTATTTAAGTAAGAGTTTAATTATTTTACTCAGAAATTTGCACGACTAATTAGGCTCTAAAAGCTTAACATTTTAATATAACAAGCAGTTCATGACATTAGTTGATTTTTTTATTTTTCTTTCTCAAAGTTGTTGTCAGCTTCTCAGAAAGTACAGTTTTGCTTCTTCGGCTTAGTTAATAGGATCTACAGCCAAAACTGCTGACATCTTTCCAGCTCTAAGTGTTAATTATGAACAATGGAGCAGAACACTTTATCTGAAGTGTGCGGTTAGCAGGCAACAAAAAACAAAGTGCATCTGGTAAGGATCAAGAATTTTCCACAGACCAGGTGTAAATTCATTAACAAAGGAGCAACAGAAATGCCCTATTGTTTTCAATGGACCATTACAGTAATATTGGAACAGAAATGTTGATCGGGAATATAACTGTCAGCCAGGTATTCATATTTAGTGATATCTTTTGAAATTAGTCTGTAGGGAGATGACCTTCACTTGATTTCTTAAAAATGAAGTTACATGATATTTACCATGGCACTGTTTCAAAAAAAAAGAAAGAAAAGGTGTCACTGTGATTTTGTGCTTTCATAGGTGGAGTATGTCGTAAAATGTGACATGTCTGCGATACAGAAGGTTTTGTACCGCCACATGCAAAAAGGCATCCTTCTCACTGATGGCTCAGAGAAAGATAAGAAGGTAAATCTGCTTACAGGGGTCCTTTTTCTCCATGTTTACATACAATTGTGTTGACTCAAGAAGCAACCAAAATCTATATTAAAACTGCAATGTTGTTGTTTTTTTTTTAGGGAAAAGGTGGAGCTAAGACATTAATGAACACTATCATGCAACTGAAAAAGATCTGCAACCATCCATACATGTTCCAGCATATTGAGGTCAGCTCTCTGTGATATAATAACTCACCTATACACCACTGTGCATGTCTAGTTTGATGAACTGAATTTTTGAGTAATAAAAATCCAAATGAGGCTGAAAACACATGGCTATGCTGCTAGTTCAGTCACCAAAGATCAATCAATTTGTGAATGTTTCATGTCATCAAAAATAGTGGTATCTCAACATTAAGATACTAGATCTGATTGGTACTGGATACAGTAAGTTAGAACAAGTTGCAAAGTCTGTAGCCAAATTCATGATGCATGTTTTGTTTTTTTGTTTTATATATATATATATATATACACACACACACTCACTGTATTTATGTATTGTAGGAATCTTTTGCTGAGCACTTGGGCTATCCAAATGGAATCATTAGTGGGTAAGTCATAGGGCGTTATAAATCTTGTGATTTTTTTTTTGTGATATTTAATTGTATTAGTGACATTTTATCATTTTGATCATTTGTATGCAGTCCTGATCTTTATCGAGCTTCTGGAAAGTTTGAGCTTCTCGATCGCATCTTGCCAAAGTTGCAAGCCACCAGCCACAGAGTCCTGCTGTTTTGCCAGATGACCTCACTAATGACAATAATGGAGGACTACTTCGGCTACAGAAACTTCCAATATTTACGACTAGATGGTAAGCCTTCAGCTCTCCAGATGACAGGCAGCCTCAGAAGGAAATGAACAGATGTTAAAGACATGCCTGTGATGTTGACAGAATGAAAAAAACACTTCTGTGTGTTTTTTGCTTTCTCATGAGACAGAGGGGTAGAAATGAGTTCATCAACAACAACAACAACACCACAGTTTAGCTTCAGATTTCAGCAAGAGCTCAGGGGGCTTATTTTAAAATCAAATAAATTAAATCTTCAGTTTGTAATTTTATTTATTTTCCTGCTGTAACTGTGTTTCCAGCTGCTTCTACTGTTGTTGTGATCACCAGTTTTAGACCAGACAAACTATTGTAATTATCAGGTGGCAGCATTTTTTTAAACAAATGTTGTATACAGTTTATTAAATGAAACTGTTATGCATTTAAAAAAACAGAAAATTGTATGAGTAGAAATTATATTATTATATGTATTGGTTTATTAATTAAGTTATCTATTTATATATTAAGTATGCAGATAAACAGACACATATTTTGTGAATGTTTGTGTTTCAGGAACCACAAAGTCTGAGGACAGAGCAGCACTTCTGAAGAAATTTAATGAGGAGGGATCTCAATACTTCATTTTCCTGCTGAGTACCAGAGCTGGTGGCCTTGGACTCAACCTGCAGGCTGCAGACACTGTCGTCATCTTTGACAGTGACTGGAACCCACACCAGGTCTGAACTTGAACACTGCTGATATGTGAATATACATTTTTACACCTGTACAGAGCCCTGAAGTAGACCCAGTATGAGTCGAAACATGTTGACTTGATTTTATGTATACTTACATAAAAAGCTGATGCTCAGTGACAGCTGAACTCAAAGCCTATGTTATACAGGATTATCCATTAAATATCCATTTTACCAGAATAGCTTTTTTTAATCTGCTGACTCCAGGATCTTCAAGCTCAGGACCGTGCTCACCGCATTGGTCAGCAGAATGAGGTGCGTGTGCTTCGTCTCTGCTCAGTCAACAGCGTGGAAGAGAAAATCCTGGCAGCTGCCAAATACAAATTGAATGTGGACCAGAAGGTTATCCAGGCCGGCATGTTTGACCAGAAGTCCTCAAGCCACGAGCGCCGTGCCTTCCTTCAGGCCATTTTAGAACACGAAGAACAAAATGAGGTGGGGTTATTCTTTGCACATTATTTGACGACTTGTGCATGGTTAGCTAATTTTTATAGACGTTCAGCATGAAAAAAGTGCTGCCAAGTATATTTTCTCATGTTAAGTTGAGCATGCTATATATTAGGATTACAGAGACTTTCTTGGATGTGATCAGCAAGCATCTTTGACTTATAAGATAACATGCTTCTCGAGTGCTAGCTCAACTTTTTAATTAGTATTTGAGTATGAGTGCACCGTACTTGACCTGATCGAATCTGAAGCTTATACTCAGCAACAACAGTTCAAATCTTGATTACATCTGAATATGTGGGCATCCTTTTAGGAGGAAGATGAAGTACCTGATGATGAAACCCTTAACCAGATGATTGCTCGGAATGAGGATGAGTTTGAGCTCTTTATGGTAAGAAAAAAAATTGCTACAGGGTTATATAGAGTTGTTTTATTTGTATTTTTTGTGTACATTTCTAAGCATGACACAAGCTAAATTTTTCATTTTAAGCTGGATTAAATTGAACTTTTATTTATTGCGTAGACATCCTAATAACCCTAATAATCACTTCAGATTACTTTACAGTAGTGCACATTATGTCATGCATCTAAGGAGAATTGTCAGTGTGTAAATGTGAACCAAGTTTTTAGTCAAGTGTAAGTCAGGATTTGCCATATGCCATGTTTTTATTTGTTTTTCTGCTGGTTGTCCTATGTAGCGCATGGACATGGATAGACGTCGAGAAGATGCCAGGAATCCAAAGCGTAAGCCTCGGCTAATGGAGGAGGATGAGTTACCTTCATGGATCATTAAAGACGACGCTGAGGTAGAACGTCTCACATACGAGGAGGAGGAGGAGAAGATGTTTGGCCGAGGCTCACGGTGCCGCAGAGATGTGGATTACAGTGACACCTTGACTGAAAAGCAGTGGCTTCGGGTAAAGTCTATACGGCTATGATTGATTTATTGCTTTTAGTTACGCTCTTTTGACAATTTGCATGTGATGTGTAGTCCAGCCACCGTTTTAAATGGCAGTCCAAGTATGAACCTGATCTGTAAGAGTGGCCTTTCAAAATAATTTAGTTTTTATGTATTATGTATTCACTTCACATCCATTGTCTGGCAATAAATTAATTATAGCTCCCTTGTTTAATCATCAAGTGTTGATTAAAGTGCCTAAACTTAAACGGAGTCATATTAATCTAAAAAATCCTTGGTTAACAGTTAGACATTTACTTTAGTCATTTAGCTTTCATTCTTCTCATCTCTTTTTATTACAGTCACTGAGACTCATTTCCTTGGTAGTGTTTTACCTCCTAAGTTTAAAGTATCTTTAGCCTTGTTTTTGATTTTCACAAACTCAATACGTTAAAGCTTCTGAGGCACACTGTATAAACGTAGGCCTTTTTACGTCATCACCATATTGACTTAAAGACTACAATGAGCCAAAGCAAGTTAGTATTCAAGTGTTCAAACAGGACAAGTGACAGCAAGCACAAACACAGACAGTTCTCTGTTTACAATAATTTGTCTTCAATTTCTTTATTTCTAAAAGCGTAAATGTTTCCATGTACACAATATTGACTGATTGAAGCCTGTGTTTGGCTCATCTTGATGCAACCTTGTTTTCTTTTTCACCAAATACATTGTGACAGGGACCCTTGGAGAAACATCCCAGGACTGACACACACACACACACACACACACACACACACACACACACACACACACACACACACACACACACACACACACACACACACACTTAATTGACTGTGGCTCAGGTGTTTCAGGGAGAACTAAAATAGAACAAAGAAACTTCAAGAACCTGTGCCTTTGTGTTAGACTTGTCAACTGTGAGCCATGGTAGCTCCAATTAGAGTAGCAAAATGAGCAGGGACCACTTTATTTTGGGGGGGAAAATGGCTAGACACATAAGTAAACACACTGATTTCTGAAACTGATATCCTTTGAATATTGTATGCCTTGTGTGTTGTAAAATACCAGTGTTTATGTTTTATTCAGTTGTGTATCATTAAAAAGAAAAATGCTGACAAGTTTTAAACATTCTTTTAGTGTTAAATGTGTAATTGAGAAACTATCACAACTGAGGATCTGCTTATTTCTTTAATTACTTGGAATTTGTAAATTCAGTGACACAGTCCACTAATGGTAATTTGACAAGTTAGAGAGGATATATAATACATCTCTTATTTTTTGTTTATTTCCAGGCCATTGAGGATGGTAACCTGGAGGAGATGGAGGAGGAGATCAGACTGAAAAAGCGCAAACGCAAGAGACGTCAGGACAAAGACTCATCGAGCAGAGAGGATGGAGGAGCCAAAGCCAAAAAAAGACGTGGACGTCCACCAGCTGAGAAGTTCTCTCCAAACCCGCCCAAACTCACCAAGCAAATGAACGCCATCATAGATACAGTGATAAACTACAGAGATGGGTAAGCAGAGCTGTTTTATATAAACTAAGGTAACACTTTACATTTTAGACTACAACTTTTCACCCAAAAGAGTTTTTGTTGGATCAAAGTGTCATCCTAAAGTCTACTATTTTTCTCCCTCTCACCTCCGCGGACCACTCCATAGAAAACTAATGTGGGATTTACTGTTTACTTCACACTTTTCTTCAGCGGAGGACAAAGGTCATGGCTATGGACAGCACTACTATCTACTTTCTACTCTATATATAACTCTTACCCTCGCTAGCGTTTAAAAACAAAACAAACAAACACTCTGCCTTAGATGGTGTTGTACTTCTCAATTCCTTTCAGCCACTTTAATTGTTTGCAGGACAGACTGAAAAGGTTGGTGGCGTCTGTGTTTCCAGTTAAAGAAAATGATTCCAGAGCCTGTTAGTGATTAGATTTTACTCTTTTGACTTCAACATGTGTGCATTTTTGTATGAGATTGAAGGCAAATATAATGTTTTCCTCCTTGCAGGTACTGATTCACTGTTGTGTTATGTTGCTGGAGCAAGTGTTCTCTCTCTCTGGCTCTGTACGGACTGCATTTTAAATTTGTGGGCCCTTGGGTGCTTTTTAGAGGAGGTCTGGTCCTGACATTGTGTTTTTAGCAGCACTGTGGTGGAATCACTGCCTGCACTGTACTTGTTGAGCCGGGACCTGCTGCAGGTGTGCAGCCTGGATAAACATGGCACAACATGAGTCTTGGGAAGCGCTGTGTAAACAGACAACAGAGGGATTGAAGCCAATTTATGGGTTCAACCCAAAGCTAAAATCATGTTTTATATGATATGTCAGTGTTTAACCAAATAAAAAATAGTATATAGTGTACTGCATATGAGGTATGGTATCTTCTTTTCTCCCTATGGGTTTCTTGTGCCTGCTTAGGCTCTACTTTTTAAATTGACCTCTATTTGAGAGATTGCAGCCCTTAGTGGAGCCATGCTTTGATCAGTCAGTAAAAAGTGTAAAATTCTTCTTGCTGGCGTGGGAAGAATGAACAGCCTCAAAGCCATGCCTTTGAAATATTGTGAGATGATCTACATCGCTATTGTCTAGGATATAATGCAGCAGTCTAAATATTGAATATGTGCTAGTTGCTCTCTGTCTCGGCAGGCCATTTATTATATAGGTGTTTTTTCACAAAGGCACATGGATTCAAGCATGGAAGAACACGTGCACATGACTTTCCTTTTAGGCAAAAAGTATGCTCTGGCTGACAGTGATACTGGAGATTTTCCAGGAAACTGCTACCTGCTGTTCCAGAAGTGAAATTCTTTCCTTTAAAAGTTAATATTCTCTCATCTCCATCACAGCCCTGGCCCACCTCTCACTAAAGCTGACTTAGACAACTTTTGGACTTTCCTCCCTGGACTCTTCTAAAGTTCATTAAACCTACAATCTCAACTTAGTGAGAATGTCACTAAAAAAATAATATGTGCACAATCTATTGAAATGTAAAAATTGTCAGACAACTTGAGTAATCCTCTAAAAGCAATTTGCATAAACATATCAACACAGAGATTATACAACAGAGATGGATAGTAATTTTTGTTATTTATACTCAAGGATGTTAGTTTAGTGGGCATTAACAAACACTCAAGGTCCATTCCACATGGATTTATTTGACCCTGACGAGTTTTTTTTCCCTAGTAAGTAAAAATAACAAATCTCTGAAACCAACCTCAACAAAGTCATCATGTAATAACTGAGTAGCACTTACTATGATGCGCTAATTTTAAAGGTTATGTGGTGAAGGAATCATTGCAGAAGAGGTGCTTATGAGTGACATAAAAAATTCATCTCCATTTGCAAGGCAAATGTAAAACAAAATTTAAAAAAAAAAAGTCTTTTACTGCTGCCCTAACTCAAGGGAAATTAGTTCCAGTTGGAGGCAGAGCTGCAACAGAAGGATCAGGGCTCAAGGACAGTTGGATTTCTCACAACCTCGTTAATGAGGGGCTCACAAGAGACGAGAGCCTGAAATAGAGCTGGACAGACTTATGGACGTCAAATATTCAATGTTCAGGGCGCCTTGGTGCCTCACCTGTTTGAGCGCATACCACACACTTGTAAGACCTAGGTTCAATTTTGGCTCGGGTCATTTGCCTAATGTCATTTCCCTCTCTCACACACAACATTTCATTTCTGTTTCCTAAAGGCAACAGAAATGAAATGTTCTGTTATTTATTTATGTTAAAAGTCAAATATTTCTACTAATATAAACAAAAACATCCTACCATGGCTAAGGCTACCAAAATTCAAAGTAAGAGCCTTTGTAAAAAGAAGTCAAAACAATCTAAACAATAGGTCATTCATTTTATTTTTTTGTGTTGGATTTGTAGCACTGTATTTTCTTTTTGGAGATAATAAATCTCTTTGCTACATTTCAGTTCTTTTCATGGGATCGAATACTGTTTTTGTTTTGTTTTACAGGCAACCTGGCCCCAAGCATGAACACTTTATTATTTATTTAGATGAATTATTCATATTTGGAAAAATGGATGTCATAACAGAGCAGATTTAAAAATGCCAAACTGCAATTAATACTCAGTGGAAAAGGTTGTAACTTGAATAACTCACAGTTTCCCTGTTTTGTTCATCAAGGATTTGCTATTTCAAAAGAGGCATGTTTTGACTATTTACCTCTTAAATGGAAAATTTGATCTTAATTTCAGTTTTTGCTATTGTTTAAGCAGTACTTGCTACGAAGGGTTCTAACTTGAAGCCTTCTATAATGTTAAGTGTGTATTTTAACAGGTCAGGGAGACAGCTCAGTGAGGTCTTTGTCCAGTTACCCTCCAGGAAGGAGCTCCCAGAGTATTATGAGCTCATCAGAAAACCTGTGGATTTCAAAAAGATCAAGGTAGCAGTGGAACACTAATAAATCTTTAACCTAACGCTTTAAAGCTGTTTTGTATTTTTTAATCAAGGAATTAGATATACAGTGGCTTAAAAGGTCATTGAATAGATTTATGTGTGTTCGTAGGAACGTGTGCGAAACCATAAATACAGAAGTGTGGGAGACCTTGAGAAGGACGTAATGCTGCTCTGTCACAACGCCCAGACCTTCAACCTGGAGGGCTCACAGGTTCAAATATAAAATGATGATGTCTAATGCTCAGTGTTGCTGTGTTCCACACATACATATGTGGTGTATTACAGTGCTTATAGTTCCTGTTTTCTCTGGACTTCTTTTTGTGTCACCTTTCATGTGTTGGTGTGTTGTATTTTAATGCAGATATACGAGGACTCCATTGTCCTTCAGTCAGTGTTCAAGAGTGCCAGGCAGAAGATTGCCAAGGAAGAGGAGAGCGAGGATGACAGCGAGGATGATGATGAAGAGGACGACGAGTCTGAGTCTGAAGGTGAGACACAAGTACAACTCACACTTGATATTAACTCTGCCCCGACTGATTTTTTCATTCTGTATCCCAATTGTCTGCAGAGTGAATATATTAATTTCACAATAAATGTTTAGTTTTGTTATTTGACTGTAGTTATTTGTGGCTGACTGTGGGTGGATACATCTGTGAGATAATTTGTTTGTTGTGTGTCGGAACATAGACGGATGTAGTCATGGTTTCTTTTTGTGTTTCACTCAGCCAAGTCAATGCGTGTTAAGATCAAGCTGAGCAAGGAAGCACGTGGCCATGATAAAGGAAAGAAGCGGACCAGTCGGGGGAAGGCCAAGCCAGTGGTCAGCGATGATGACAGTGATGAAGACCAGGACGATAATGTAGGTCGTTTCACTGCATGCCATTTCTCTGACAGTAAGACAGTAAGGCAAGAAATTATTGTTATTTGATGGAAAATACACTAGAAAGGCACAGGAGTAAAAATGACATGCAGTAAGTGCCATGCCAGGCTTGCCCCAATGGTACACAGAATTCCTTTTAGAGATTCAGCTTCTCTCATGTTTGAGATAATAAAAGATTCCACAGACTACCATGTAATTTACAGAAGCCTGATTCAGTTATCTGGTGAGTGGTGAAATGCATGAAAAGAAAAGAAAATGTTAGATTAGTTATGGCATACAAGGAGAGAGATTTTTTGAATTGGCTGACGCCTTTTTAAATGTATTTTTAACAAACTTTTTCATCCCTTTGTCCCTTTGTATATGGTCTATTAGTCATGGGAGTTACATTTTCTACATCCAAGTGACCTTATTTTATTCTGTTTCTTCTTTTTGACTTAAATTCAGTGACTGACTGAACAGACAGACACTTTATGAATGATGCCACTTGTCACTTTTTGTAGCTGCCCATCTTCATCACATGGTGACAGCATCAAAGCAGAAGATCACATTGTGTAGTTCGAGTTAAAGAAAGCCTTGCTGGTTTAAAGTCACTTGCTGTTGTATGTATCCTTCTCTGCTCTGTTAAAACCCATGTCTCTTGTGTCTCTGAAGTATGTGTGACATACATATTTTATTCATGTTATACAAATGAAGTCAGCTTTGCCCAGCTATTCTTGACAAGTGTAAGGAGAAAACAGAGATTTCCCTTCAAAAGGCTATTTATGAGAGCCAAAGGGCTTTCAGGAGTTTTCAAAGTATTTGAACATTTAGAGGCAATGAAAGTAAACTTCTCAGTACAGTGCATATCTGAGCTGGGTGGTCTTTTCATGATTATTAGCTGGACCTTTGACATTCACAAGGTGACATTTGGTCAGCATTAGACTTGTAATTTTCATAAGTACGTATTTCAGAAAAGGTCAGCCATAACCACCTTTACAGAAACACAGACATGGTGTGAGACTTGAAGAGCTGTCAGTCTAGATTTTTGAAATATGAGTGAGAAACAGATTTTGGTGAAAAAAAGGATTGAAGAAATGTGAAACTATGGATTTATTTATCTTTAAATTTGCGTGTGAACATTTTCGACATTTCACATTTTATTAAACTGCTTTCTGCAAGCTGCCTCTTCACATGACAAGTCAATAGAAGTTGAAATGTAAATGTACCAAATTATTTCCTGTCAGTCAGTGGGGTTGGTGTTTTTCATGGCAACGCTGTATAACAACACATTTCAAAGTTTTTAACTCTTCACAATAGATCTCTTCTTAAAGCATCTGCCCAAACACAATCCAGATTAAAGGCAAGACCCCCTTTCATCTAAAGATGTTCTCATATTCTCGATGCCGCCTCATATCAATGCTTCCCACAGACAGTTAAGCATCCAAAGGCCCTTCTGTTCTTATCTGCCTTTCTGTCATTACAGGATCAGTCAGACAGGAGCAAGAGTGATTACGAGTAACGATGACAACGCCAGGATACAGTTCATGGCACAGACAATATCTCCCATACATATTCAGTCTTTTCTTTCCCTCTTGTCTTTAGTGCAGTGCACCCGCAGCTTGGAAATGTATTTCTAAAAATATAAGAGCTATAGCAATAACAATCTACATTTAACCCTCTTTTTAACACATTTTTGTATGATTATTTTTTAACTGTGTGCTTTAAGACAATTCAGACTCTGTATGAAAAACAGGTCATATTATAACTGCTTTTGCGCAATTTGTTACTGTTTGCTTGCACTTTTAAAAAATGAATTAATAATGCCCAAATTCTAAAGAGCCTTTTTAAAAAGTATATTATAGATGTAAGAAAAAAAAATGAAATTGAAAAAAGGCAACCACTTTATCACTAATAGCACTTGCTCCAATCAGTTTTTTTCATTACCAAATGTTGGTTTGAAAAGAAATGACATGACCTGTTGATTGTGAAATTGACATTAATCCAAATTGTTAGATCCAACAAAGAATCCAACAGTACTTAAAATTTCACAAATGTAGTTGAGATGGTCAAAAATGATTCTTGTTTTTAAAACTGCTTTTATTATTAACATTTAAGCTTGCATTATAGAGATGTTGTTGGATATAACTAGTCCATGTATTTCATATATTCATTTGTCTTTGGCTTTGAAGTTTCATTTGAAGTAACTCAGACAGGGCTTTTTAGCCATATGAACAATATCTGATGTAAAGCTACACACCCAGGTTACCCACAGCCAGCACTTGAGTTATTGGAGCTGTTGAAAGCAAAAATGAACTTGGCTGTCCTGTGAGCCCATGAAATCTTTAAAGGTCGACTATGGACTATGACAAAAACAACAGGTTTGTTAAATACAATGGTACATTTTAAACATTGTTCTAATTTGATGCATTTGAGTGAAATGTTTCTGTAATCTTTTAAGCCCTATTGTCACTGTTGGTTTATATGTTGACTGTAGCATGCCTTTGCAGTGTACTCTTCACAACTTCCTTTCTCATTTTAGTTGTGTTTGTGCTCGACTGTTTGTGTGATAATCTTTGCTTTCTTTGCACAGTGTCTATGTGGTTGTATCTCATAGCCCAGAGCCAATAAATCTGTACCGATTTTCAGCACACAGAAAGCCTGTATTTCCTTTATTCTGCCTGTCATTAATGATTGTTGATAGATAAATGGATATGAAGGATACAAGATCATAAACTGGCCACTATGTTTGACTGGGTCATTCTAAAAGCGTGGGTGTTTAGCTGCAGCGAGCTGAACACTGAATGGGTTTTAGTAAACAGTCTAACAATTATAGTGTTAGATCTAAAAAAAAAAAAAAAAAAGATCAGGGCAAACAGAAGGTAATTTAATTAATTGCTACTCTAAAATGTATGTCATGTTTTATTCCAGGTGTGAATGGCACTACAGATGCTAAAAGCAAAACGAGTCAGTCTGAGATAAACAGTACGTAAGAGACAAAAGGGGACACAAAAGTGCAGAGATGTATTGTCTGGTATAAAGAGGAGCTTTTCTATGACCTTTTATTTTTTTATAGCAAAATGTTCACGGTTCCTATAGCTGAACATTCTTAGTTTAAAAGTGAGAAAAAATATCAGCACAATACAAAACAACCCAGTTTGACAGCTTGGATACTCCGTCTACTTTGTGTGGAAGCACAATACTTTTATAATGTTCTGTTTTCTTGTTGGCACATTACAATCAATCAGTAGCCTATAGCAAAATAACAGATTTCTCAGATAAGATGACGATATATGAATGTAACAAGTTACAGAGAGAATATCCAATATAATGTGTGGCTGTTTTTAAGGATTTCTCTGCAATACTAACAGAATGGGTTAAAACCTAATGAGCTTTACTTAATTATGCCTCATCTGTTTATGTCTGAATGTGGTCTAATGGTTGATGTCTGTGCCAAACTCAATCAGCTGATGTTATGAAAAGAAGTCATGACTAAATTCCCATTAGCCTTTGTAAAACAAAAGAGTGCAGTGTAATAGCGGTGAGCTGTGAGCACTCTCATGCCAGTATCTCACCTCTGTGCCGCAAAGAGCAAAATAAAAGCTGACATTTCGAGCTAAGTCTGCGTTAGGTGTTATAACCCTGGGTCATTATTTAGCATTTCACTTGATGTTGGTCACTTCTCCTCACGCTGCCCAAGGGAGGCACTGTTGCTGTGCATTCACTGAACGAGAGAGTGATGACACAAACCTCATAGAGCACTGTGTTTCTAATCCTTTTGATATCACGAAAGAGCTTGATGATTGTTAAGGTGCTTTGTCATCACCAAAGCCATAGCAATCGGCACGAATGTGTCATCGGTTCCCACTCTGTGATGCCACCTCATTATCATCTGTAGCTTTCTTTAGTGTTTGTAAATTACATTGCCAAAGGTGTGGGACAGTGTTCTATCAATCACTGTTGCACATTCAGAGGCACTCATACGGACATAAAACCTTGTATGTTCGAGGCACTGAAGTTACACTCCATTAAAAGCCTTGAAATTCAATCCTTAAACGTTACACAGTGCTGCCTTAATACCAGTTTTCTTTAGGCTTTGACTAAATCCTATCACAAGTGGCTTATGTTTCATGATGTTGAACCAGCGCCTACATTGCCAATGCCACAGCACTTTCAACACTTGATGTGACCTCCACAAACTGTCCAAGAGCACACAGGTGACATCAGATGAAAGCAGAGGTCACTTCTCTCGAGTGATGACCAACGTGAAGCCATGGTGTGAGACACAATGAGTTAGCAGTCACTTTTGAATGCTGCTGGAACAGACAGACAAGTTAGTTCAGGACACTGTCACACAACATTCTTTTATTTAGTGCTTATTTGTGGAGGTGAATCAGGATGTGACTCACTGCAATTCAGTATTTTGCATCTTTTTTTATTGCTCGCAGTGGGAATTAGCGACAGTGAGAGTGCTGTTTGTGTGCACCGAGAAGCCCTTAATGAACCTTTTTTCAGCAAGAAGTTAAATGTCCCGTCTAACCCAAGATTTTCTGGACTCATTAAGACATGTCTTAAAACAAAACAGTTTTCACAATGTGACAGGTCAAAAGGTCGAGCCTGAAATGTTTTTGGTACAAGAAAAAAAAAAACAAAAGGAAAATTGTACAAACTCTAGCCATTACTTTTCTCATTAAAAATAGAATCTCTGCCTTGTCGTTGTCAGTCAGTAGCATCAATAAAGGTGAAAGACTGTGTTGTACCAGCTTTTAAATTGCATTCTATTTTAAGCATTCAGGTGTATGCCGAGGACAAGCCTTTAAAAGATCAGGTTTCTGCATTCCTAATGCTTTCAAATTATTGTAAAATGGGCAAGGAGTGTGTACATTTCCTTGTTAGCAGTTTCATAGTACCTCGTTTGTTATGCAACTTGTGAGGGTTTCTTCAAGGTAACGGAGCCAGCTTTAGTCATGAGTGGGTGCAAACTTTTATCTGTTGAGACAGTGATAATATGAATAATGAAAATAGATATTTTGATGCACCAGACATTAAGGTTTATTGTTATTCCAATGCTAATAAATATGGCTGTGGGCAACTAATACTATGTGAATATTAAAACACCTCCTTTAGTTTCCAGCTTGTACTCCTCACCTCACAGCACATAATCTTCCAAGTCTGTGTGAGTGCTCACAGCTGTGCAGCGCTTCCGAAGCTGTGCGTGAAGCAGTCCAGACGAGGGCAGAAGAATGTCTGTCCTACTGTACAGCTGGCCGGACCTTCACACTCTGCAGCACATCAAAACACATTTCCTTTTTGTATTCCTGCCATTTTAAACAGAGCCTCACTAAGCCAATTCCCACTGAAGAATGACCATCCATCGCCCCCTTTTATCTGGAGCTTTGAAGTGCCGAGCTGTTGGGATAAACTTGAGCCTAGGAAGAGAGGGGCAAATTGGATGATAATCCTTGTCTGAGCGCCAGAGATGTCAGTTGGAAAAAGTCAGGTGCCAGTGCCATTCCTGCTGTTCCTCTAAAGCTTTTGTCCCACTGTTGGCCATCACCACTTTGTCCCAGCAGCAGGTGGACGCAGTGATTCAGGGAATTTTCCTTTCTGTCAACTAATGAATGGAGATGAGAAAGGCCCAGGTGCTGTCCAGTTGTAGCGCTCTTATAACCTGTCTACACCAAGGATTCGTACACAAACAGGCCACATCGATGCTAATGCATGCACAACTTAAAAGGACGAGCGAGAAAAGGCTTTGTCTCCCTTTGGATTCCGGAGTTCACTATCAGTTTAACGCATGATCGAGGAAAAGGCACATTTTCCTTTGGAGCACTGAGGTCTGGCCAGCTGTGATACAGACAACAGCAATGCACTACTGAGTTTCACTTGTTTTACTAACTTTCACTCATTTTAACAAGTTTTTACATTTTTTTTCTGCTCTTGGCTTTTATAATTATGTCATGCTGTGTATAATTGACTTTACTCAGCAGCGATGCACTCTGGAAACAATTTAGGGCATTTATCTGTGAATAAATAACCCATCATTAGTGTTGTGGATGTCATTCTCAAATTATAATAGAGAGGCAGTGTTGTTTTTCAACAGCTCTGGAGGACAAGATACCAAAGCAATTCAATACTAACATCCCAATGACAGCAAAGGCATCTGCTCACATCACAGAAAGAAGCAGATGCACTCAAAGACACTTGATAACTAAATTGCTTTTGTCATAAAAAACTGTTTGGAGTGAACTGTGTAAATACTTTGATTTGAAATAGTTTGGGCTCAAATGTTAGGGATAATTTGTCAAACAGACAGTACATTTTTATATTAACCTTCATCTTTTTATTAGTTACTGACAGCTCTATTATTATTATTTAAAGGGAACATAACAGAGAGACATTAGACACATTACTGGTGTAAACTCACTCTGTACTTTCAACTTGATGCACAAAGCTTGTCTTTGTCCAGGGAATGGCGGCTGTAACACCATGGCTCTCAGTTTCTCTCAGACATATACTCTATATATTCACAGCATGCAGCTCCTTTCATTCACCACATGTGTCTGTGCACGGCCTGATCATCCCACGATGGGGCTGGCAGTGCAAAGAACAGACAGGGTCACAACATTGACCCTTTGAGAGGAGCGCTGCCTGTGCATTGTTTATGTACTTTTTCTAGTATTTTTCAGCACCTGGATTAATAAATCTGAAACTTTAATCTGTGAGAATTTCTAAACAGACCTTGTCATAAAAATTCAACAACACCCTGCAAGTTTTCTTATGTCTATATTGTTAAAACTTGACGTAGCGTTTCTATTATTTGACCTTAAATGATCATTATCAGTTTTTATTCATTCTCTCAACCTGTAGCACAGAACTGACTGGACTGGCTGTTTTTTGGGGTAATTTGCTAAATCTGACACATCAATGAGAGAAAGACATTATTCACTGACCTATTTAATGGTTGTCATCTTTTTTCATAAACTTCAAATGAAATCAAGTGACATAGGTTCATACATGTCATAAACACTGTAAATGCATTGAAGTGAGCCATCATACAACTCACTGGATCCAAAACAATGCTTGACTTTAGCCCTGCTTTCTACTGGTTGTACTGTAATCAATTACTCTACATGACCATTCATCTGTAATCAATGAGGCGGTTTTAATGGAACATTTGTGTTGTGCACGTTCTTCATTCCACATTGACTTCCTGAATGATAGATTGCAGCGTGTCAAGAGAAAAGAATTGAATAGTGGATGGTGGAGCTCAATACATGTGCTTGGAAATATACTGTGTATGAGAATGTGTTTTTAAACACATCATTTAACCAGAGAGAATAGTTACAGTGCTCTGATGAGGAGGCAGCAACAGTCAGAAACCTACTGAGAGCTGTTTCACAACTTTTTACTTCTTTGTTTCTTCTTGGTATTGTTTTAATTATATTTAAATGTAAGCTAGGGTATATTCATTGGTGCTCATACTCAGCCTTAGGTCCAGCGGCCTGTACTACAAAACTGCATTAGGGAAGGCTTTAATGGTTAATGCTGGGCTTTTGTGAATGAAGATGTTTTCTATCAAGGTAGATCTCCATGAAAACGTAGGCTGAAAGTCTAACCTGCACCAGAGCAGGTTAAGTTCCAGCAAATAGAAAGAAACACAGCTCTCTGACCAATCAGCCGCGAGAAACACAATCGTCTGCACTCGCAGCACAGCTGAAAGTACAGTGAGCAACCAGTGACTTCATGCTGACTTTTCAGGATTGAATTTTATGAGTTTAGTGTCATTTTATGTTGGCCTTTATGTTCACAGTTTTCTGACCTGAAACAAAAGGAGGCATAGGTTCAACTGGTTTTGTGATGCAGGGCCCAGATCCCTTGTTTGGAAAACATTGCACAAAAGTCATATTGATCCATATGGAATAACAATTTTATGAGTTTCACACACATGCAAACTGTGTTACAAACTGGAGCAAAGTAGTATCATGTGACTAAACCCTCATCTATTTCCGTAGCTGCAATCTCACACTTTTTGAGACGCCATTAGCAACAACTCCCAGACACCTGCTGGAGGACCGTCACCTGTAATTGAGCAGGAACACTTACTTTGTGCAGATAAAATATGATGATGTTTTCACACATTTCTAAGGCAAGGTGGTATGTGTTCAAGCTGTTCATGCAAACCAGGGCACAAAACATTATGCAGTGATCTTTAGTGGTAGATTTATTTAACACCAGACCGCACAAGGATTGTTCATAATCATAAGGTCAAGTGAATGCATGCACAAACTATGAGACGTGGAAGGATAAGGTCAGCCTCCAAGGTGCCCCAGATACGTGTTCTTTTGCATTTCGCCGAATGATCTAGTGCTGGAGTACACTTCATAAACACTTTGAACATTGGCCCTACAATGTACAGACATGATATACAGCTTACTGCAGGGTCAAGAGTCCTGTAAGCCATGTTCTGGTCGCAGATTATTCTTATAGTGCTTGACCTAAAAGCAAATTTGATGTCGTAAAGTACAGAGTGTAATATATTGAGATCAACCAACGCAGCTACATTTTCCTGTGATGAAGATGAAAAGGGTCACTTGAAATGATAAGCTACAAAATGATCTACTTGAGTCAACAGCATGTCTCACAATTGTTTTTGTTTTATTGCCTCAAGCACAAGACCCATTATCCACACGGAATGTTTTGATATTGTTTTAGTATTAATTACCACACAACAGATTTTTAAATTTTTTTTTATTACTAAACATGTTTTTTATCCTTAAAAAAACAAACAAAACAAAACAAAAAAACTGAGCTTAGTACTTGACATATACGAATAATTAAAACAAAAAAAAACTTTTCTGAATATAAATTTATTGTGTTTATTGTTTTTGTTTGTGGAAAAACGATTTATAGCAGAGTTGTTTCTTTATGATAATCTTTTAATACTCTTTAAGATAAGCAAGCTGTCAATCACATTTGTCAGTCAACACCCGTTTGCTCTTTTAATCTATATTTGTCCAGGCCTTACTTCTTATAGCAACAACATTAGTGTTTTGTGTTTTTATTTTTGTACAACAGATAGAAAGACACAATGCAGCTTGTGATCACATACCTTTACAATACTGTAGAGCAGGTAGAGAATGTAGCCAAAAACACAGACTAATCCAAGTGTTAAACCCATGCTATTATGCTGATATGTGCTGCTGTGTCGGTTATGCTCAGTGATTGTAATGCACCCAATGCCTGAGTAGATGTGAACCATTTGCTGATAATTACCTTTTTCATGTCTGGTAATGGAGAAACTAATCTCCATTTTCCCTAAAAACAAACTAGGCAACCATGGCAAACAACCATGGCAGTATGTTTTCTGTTGTTTACAAAAGGAGCTTGGTCTGGGACAAATTTGAACATGTTAAAGTGATGTATGGCTGCTCTTTACAGGATACATCTTCACATTTATTCGTGGAGTGTTTTGAGTGATAATGGATTTCCTCTACTCTTGAGCCTATGTGGCTGTGTCCATTCTAGTTGCATGGCAATTTATCTTCCATCATCAATGAGCTCTCCACATCGCATTCAGCAGTGCTTTTTGCCTCTGGCCTTACACACTTCAGTTCCCTTTTGACAATATTATGTGCTGAAGATAGTGAAAGACATCAATTATTTGCAATCTTTGTTTGATATATATATTCCTTTTGAAGTGATTGACAGTTCTCTCATGATGAATGTGACTCGCAAAGACTGAGCCGTTCAAGGCTATTGATGATCCCCTATAAGGCTTGGGGACTACTGTAGGATCAGTTCATTACACTTACATTTCCTGAAAATGTGGTTTACCTACAAAGTAGGGGAGTTAATAATGACAATGCAACCTCCAACCAAAGGGCTCCCGTTAATATTCAGTGTTATATGCCTGTATGCTCTTGGTCAGTTTTATTCTGTTCAGATATAGTCAGCGAGGAGAGAGATGACTGCTATGTTGCTACAAATTATAAACAATGCTTTACAAATACAAGCTTGTATTTTGTGCATTTTTAAGGCCTGTCACAGCAAACAACAACAACAACTCTCTGGTGTTTTGTCCTTTGTCCTGTCATGAAGTAAATTTTAACCTGTAAACCACATTTCCTCTTAACAGGTCTGACTTGGCCTGGCCTCACTCAAATTTAACTCAAGTTAAGCAGCTTGCTGTAATGTTGCATTAGTTTTTATTGTGGGTAATCATTGCTAATGAATTGTTCTGTCATGATGTGCCACTGTCTACATTAGTCTGTCTCTTAAGCAATTAAATCAGACATCAAAGTTTATTCATTCTAAACGTGTGATATCAAGCTAATGCTGGATATTTGGTTCTGCAGAGATTTTCCTGAGGCTTTGGGTCCACATTATTAACCGACAGCAGTTCAACTTTCACAAATAGTTTGTTTTGTAAGAGCTAATTTTATAGTTTGAGCTAAACAGCCATGGACAGGCTGAGTGAGTTGTTTTTCTACTTTGTCAGATTGTGTTCACATTTCATTGTAAATGTAGGCCACTTTTAGGCCAGAGTTATAACCCCTTAACATCCAGTTTTCTGCTTTTAGTTCACTTAAGCGTTAAGATTTAGAAAAGATCTCGTGTGTGTGCAGCCTTTTATTTCAGGCAGTTTGAAAGACTCACTGGATTGGACTTATCCTGTGGTGACCTCCTTATGCTGTGACTGAATGGTTTCACAAGACAATGCTATGTAGGACTCTCAAACTGTTTAAATAGTCTGCTACGTGTCAACTTTGCATAGTGGTATGAATCTTTTAGATGATGTGGTTTGACTGAGATTCAACAAAGTGCTGCGGTGTTTGTGTGTGGACTGTCCAACAATATGAATCAGCTGAGGGACTGCCCACACCGGAGCACTGGAGATTCACTGGCTTTATAGTGCAAACTAATAAACTTTTACTTCATTGTTCAGAGAGTACAAAGACGTACCTGTGTGTGCTCAAACATAGGTTTTATGTTTGGTCAGAAGCAACCACAAATTCAGAATTTTCAGATATGAAAGAACAAGATACTTTGTAAAGTAAAAAAACTTCGATGTAATAACGACCTATGATGACATGTGGTTTGCAGAATACATGCCAGTTCTGCCCTTCTCCTCAGTACCACATTGAAACTCACACCGAGCAGTACTTGACAGCCTTTTTTTTTTTTACATTGTTTTTTACCCAAATCCAAACAGACTTTTTGGACTTTTTGTTGCTGAACCCAGTATTTTACCCTGACCTCTGCCTCTGCTTGCCCCCATGGACTCAAAAGTCTGTGTTACTGATAACTGACCTTTGACCTGGATGAAATAAGACTGCACTACTTCGACCTGTTTCCTGGAAAAAGGACTTTAAATCAATTATTCAACTCTGAGGCTCTCTTCAATAATTCAAGACCATTCTGTGCCCTTAACCAGCTTGCCTCCAGCTCCCTGCTTGACTTTTTGATTCCAAACTGTTGGTTCCAAACATCATCCCTCAGCAGCTCACCTGAACTCGCTCAACCCGCCGCACGTTGACCTGCCACCTTTTCACCATTTCATTCAACTCTAAGCTTCTTTTTGTGTCCTGAGTTGTGCTTTTGGGTCTATACTTTGTTCCGCCCTGACCACAACAATGCTGGTAAATCTCAGGGCTCTTTCATTGTCTAAGAAACCTGAAGTAGAGTGAACTGCAGTCTTTGTATGGTCAATGCTTTTCACCTCACTTCTAATCCACATATTTCAAAATAGTCCCGAGGAAGATTGTTTCTTGCAGGAGCAACGCACAAGCATATAGGGCATGTCTACAGGATTATAACATGCCATGTCATATGGAATTTGAAGTTAATACATGCATTGATATATCCTATTACACATGTGACACACTTCATACTGTACTGACAGAAACATAACAGAGGACCGCTGAGCCCCTTGTCACATGCTGTTTACGTTGAAGGCCTTATAGCAACAATACCTCTTTCCTTCTCTTCTTACTCAAGAATAAAAAAAATAAATAAAACACTAGGACCTAAAAATGCTGACAAAAATGTAATTCTTATTCATAGATTCTTCAGTAATAAAACGAATTTTGAAACTACTCCAGTAAAATGTCTCTTAATATGACGCTTCTCTACCCCTGAGGCAATACACTGCAAACTTAACGTTAAAATTTCTAAAGTGTAATTTTCAAGAAACTGAAATATTTTGCCTCCTCACTAACTTTTTGACTTTATTCCCACTGGGACTCTGACAGAGACAGTGGAATCGGCACAAAGATAGAGGCAGCCCCGAAAAATCATGAATAAAAAATGTGTATCGGGCAAAGTTTGTAATCACTTGTTTATGTCGAGCATGTTCACAAAGCTACAACTTTAGTATGTTCAGCCTTGCTTGGGAAAACAAAACTCCAAGCGGGAGAGGATGAAAGTTTGGGTTTTTTTTTTTGCAGTATCAGACATCAACAATCTTTTATCTGCTGGAGCTCCGGAGCTAAAGGCACAACCGCAGCCACTGGAATGCCCGATGACGAAGAAACTGAAATAGCATCAGTAGGATTCCGCGAGGCCTCCATCAGTTTGTGAAACCCACCGGTATGGTGATTGATGTGAAGCATTCTGATAAAACATAGCCACCAGAACAGACACCTATACCTCTGCCAGAGTCACTAGTTAATCCAGTTTCACACGGCATCCTGCGCCAACTATCAGGTGTCTGAGAGTGAGAAGGCTGCCCACATCCTCTCCATCAACAGGACGGGATGAAACCACCGAGCGTAGGAGTTGGCTGGATAATTGCATCTGCAGGGTGTGACATTTAACTTGGGGGCAGAAACACTGAAATATACTTCCAACCAGGGACATCAGCAGTGTAGTTGCTTTGGGGTATGGATCCCCAACTATTAAATATGTATAAATATGTGAAGTCTGGGATCTGGCTGTAATATCACAAATGCATTTACATGTCGAGTTTTTTGTGACTGACAGTGATGACATTCAAGAACGCTCTCATCAGCAAAAGATAATCAGAAATAATGACCTGAAATGCAGACGAACATCTACATTTAAATGTCCCCCAGGTAAATAAAATCAAAATTCTTCACAGTTGGAAGTTTTTACTGTATCTCAATTATGTTTGTGTATTGGGCTGGCATGCTAAACAGCAAACTTCTGCAAAACGCCTAGAGCTACTGGACCCTTTCCAAATGTTACTCCATTGGCACAAACTACTGTATACTGCACACTCTTCCACCAAACACACGCGCTGAGAGGTGACGTTTTATTTAAATATGAACCCCAAGTGAACCACAGAGGAGCTTAAACAGGAAGAGCATCCTAAATTGGCGACGAAAACCTCATGGAACTCTTAGTTTAAACCGAGAGAGAAAAAAAACGAACCAAAACAATATTGTCCAACTAAAATAATGAGAGGAGGGCAAACAAAAAGCACTGAGGGAGGTCATTTAGATAATTAAAATTTGGGATAACAGCAGCATCTATTGTGTTTCTTAAAAAAGCCATGTTACTTGTGTTTGGGCCACAGTTTAAAATTCTAGCTGTTAACGCTGGGTGAACCAGGGCTTTCTGCGCATGGATCGAACTAAATGGATCGTTTTCAGTTTTGGTGCAAACCTAATTAAGCGGACTACATTTGTGAACACACCATTATTAACATTGCTTTATACTACTCTATACTATGCCATATTATACTTTACTATAGCAGTGGCTCTGGAGGTAGAGCAAACTGTTCTATAACCGATGTTCGTGGGTCCAGTCCTACTAAGCGCTACACTATACTATACTATACTATACTATACTATACTTTGCATGTCACCAGTCTGTTTAACATGAGAAGAAAAGCTATCAAAGATTTTGCTGAAGGCATAATACGTCCCACCAATCTCAGGGAGCCTATTAGCATTCATCTCCAGTCAAAGCTGCAGGTAATTATCAATTTGTCACTCTGCACAGGATGAATCAACATTGCGTCGAGTTAACCTTACAAATTGCTCTGTCAAATTAGACGTTTCTTAATTGCCTGTATTACATTTACAGATTTTTTTTTTTTTTTTTTGTATTATCCTATCCAGGTATCTCCCGTCCAGATGTACTGGCGAGGAGTCAGAGCCAGCCTGGTGACAAGACTACAGAAAAAAACAAAGACAATGCAGGAGACGAGCTGGCATGTAGACAGCATTCAGGTCACCTCTTTGATACCCCGAAATGCTCTGGAGGAATTCAACATCTGAAAGAGCACTGGGATTAGGATCTGCCGCTGTAACAGGTGGCTGGATTGTCAAAAGAGCCCTTCACTGCCTGCAGTTTGTTGGTTTAGCACTTCAACCTTCTGATAACATTTTCTCTGCAGTGCGCCATCTGGCCTTTGATGATTTTTTTGTTCCCTCATAGTTTGCCAGACAGACCCCTTTAATGTAATGACATGATAATAATGGTTAATTAGTCATCATGTCTGGAGACTGTTTACCTTGCCCACATGTTAAATGCTAGTTCAGTTCCAGTGATCTTATAGTCTCGAACTGAAAAGGTTTTGTTTCCTGAGCTTTCCTGGAAATCTGGAGTGGCTGTGCATACTCCTTATCTCAATTAAGCCTCTAAAAGCACATTCAGATCCAACATCACTGAAGAGGACAGGCCTTGTTCAAAATGCCAGACATCAATTAATCTGCTTATATCCAACTTACCAAAATGCAAATTTGTGCTTTGCAAAGCTCATTGAACAGAAGCAAAGACGTGCTGCTCTGATATAATCAAACTAGGCAGATGTAAGTAATTAGAGTGTTGATCCAACAGTACAAGTGCCAATTTATGTGACACGTTTTCAGTTGTAAAATCCACATAAGTCAGAAGAGATCTTAGAAAAGTAAAACCTAATCCAAGTACTCTCTGAAATGTTTCGGTAAATGATATGTATTTTCAGTTCATTTCAGTCTGCACCTTTTGGTTTAGTGAAAGCAGTCCTATAAATCAAAAAGAAAATTCTATGCTGTCATCTGCAGTTGCTTTTTCTATTCAACATTTCTTTTTATGATATGAAACAAAAATAATGTACAAAAACTTGAGCCATGAGCACACTGCTATAAATCATACCTTTCTACAGAACAGTGAATTTTAAGGTTGAAAATCCCCTTGTTTTATTTTTAAAGCAGCAGACTGTGAAGCTTGGTTCAGCCGGGTCTGTGTTACATTTGAACACCACAAGGTTTTTATAATGCTGTTGTCTGCTGCGTGCACTTGGTCCAAGGAGCTTTTTTGGCAACAGAACTCATCTAATCAGAGAAAAAGAAAACTATTGCAAGGTTTTTTAAGAGATGTTTTGCAGGCTTAATGGTGCCCTTAGTAAGATCTTTGCCACAGCTTCAGTCACGTTGTGAAGGTGTATTTACTGTGTGTAGAAAAAGCTCTTGAGACGCCCTGTTGGGTAAAAGCAGTCAAGGGCACATCTTTGTTGTATTGGAGTAAGTAACCAAGTAAACACATTGACCCCCTTTTATGCTTGAGGGCTTGAACCTGTTTAAACTTCAACGTTGGACAGTGTGAGAAGAACGTAAATGTAAACGGAACCGTAATGTCTCGTTCCATGTTTCTTTGTAAAGTTATTATACTGTCAAATTAAAATCTGAATGTCGAAAAGTGCCAGCAGCTACTCGCACGACTTCCCTGAACTGAATTATAATTTTCTCCCAAGTAATCTACCTGAGCTGACCTTCTCACTGTTTGACATATAGGAGTTGCAGAAATAACAACATGCAGCACTGTATCATCACACGCATGAGGATTTTGACAAACATAAGTGAGTCCAAGGGCAGATTCAGACACCGCTGCTGAAGTTTTAAAACAGCTCTTAAAAAAATCAACTCTGTCAAAAGATTGCCAAGTGGAATAGGTAAGTTCTCACTTCAACAAAAGTTTTTTTATACTGGGCCAAATTGTTAGAATTGTCATATTTATGTTACAATAACATAATAGCCTCAAAGCTTTTGTTTTGCAAGCTTTCCACACATTCGGTTCCTGTCTTATGAATTATCTGTCCATTGTGTTTTAAGTCTCCTATTGATCGCTTACACAGTCTGAATTTTTATGAATTTTGGAAACTCAAAGCACAAAAGGTAGATATTTTTTCAATGAAAGTCATAAATGTTGTGGACAAATAAGTAAATTAACAACAATCAACAATTACCAGTCCTCCAGTTATTACTGTTTATATCCAGCTATTGGCAACAAAGGAGCTGTTTTCTTCCGATATATGTCAAAAAACAGTGTATAAAGAACAAGCTCTCCTTGATGTTATACCAAGAACTACAGCAAACTGTTTTAACATGTATATTAATATACTAAATAAAACTCACATGGGCCAAATGACTTTGATAACTGGCTCTATTCAAGGTGAACAGTTATAATAATGTCACAGACTTGACCCAAATTTCCCTTTCCTCACTGCAACATGATATAGCACCATTTGATAAAAACTAAAACTGCAAATAAAATCTAAAAATTGAGTAACGTTTTCTTGACTCAAAAAGCAGACAGAAGTTGATTCTGTCTGACCACACATACCCTCCTAACCAAATATTCAGCCGGCATGTAGGCAAACCATAGCTGTGCATTCCTGTAATCCTCTGGGGTCTGCAGACAGTAGAGGCTCATGTAGATCACATGAGGACTGTGAAAGGAGACTTTCTGAAAGCAGTGCAGGGGGAAAACTTCACAGAGCATTAAACTAACCATCAGTTTGGATCTTGTTGAAAAAGTGACTGGCTATATATAAATACATTCAGCTCAGTGTCTAGAATGATGTGCATGCTGGTGTGAATTACTGTTTTTAAAAGAAAATTGCTGTATTTAGCAGCAGGCTCAATTTTAGGCTGACAGGTACGCTGAGGATTGAGAGTGTGGAGCCAAGCTGCAGCCTGATGAGTATGTAGGTAAAGGCGTTACACTGGCTTTTCTTCAAGCATGTTTGTAAAACAACAGCAGTATTATTCAGGAGGTCAGAAAGTAGACACACACACCACAGCATCTCACATCAGCCACTTCTGATCTTTTGGATCAAACTGACAGATGTAGGTTTGTTTTTTTTTAACTGAAAATTAGTTTATTGTATTATAATTGTGTATAGGGATCAACCAAATAATGACATTATCTGACATACAGACTTGACTTGATTTGATTATTACCTTGGATAGAAATGACAGTATGTAATAAACTGTAGCCTTTTCCCTGTGCTGTATGGCGCACAGAGGCTCAGGAGCTCCAGCAGGTCGTCCAATAACCAGAAGGTTGGTGGTTCGATCTCCAGGAGTCGTTTGCCTCTAGTGTCCGTGCCCCTGCCATGTTGTGAATGTGTTGTTTGATTGTCATGATGTGTTTGGTGGTGGTCTGAGAGGCTGTTGGTGCTGTTGGTATGGCAGCCACCTCTCTCCATCAGTCTGCCATGATGTTATGCAACTCAAGAGGCATTGGGATAGATACCCAACACCATGCTTGGTCTTAACTTCCATTAGCTCTTCTGTATTGCAGACAGCTTAAACTCTTCAACCGTGTTTGAGTCTAAATGCACTGTAGTCTTTTAGAGTGGGACACATGAAGTCAGACAGGTCAGAGCTGTGTTTTGTGTCTTGCTCTTACATAGATCTCATATAAATAAGTCAAATAACTCATTACTACAGCAAAATCCAGTAGGAAGGCCCATAAATCATACAGGACAGGAATTCACATTTCATTTACTATTTTTTAGCAATGTCACAAAAGATACAATAGAATTCAACAATTTTGTTCAATATCTATTGGGAATGTTTTTGTTCCTTGTTTTTTTTTTTTTTTATCAATTTCAAAAGCAGCATGAGAAGTCCCATCTTTACTAACAGACAGCATACTTGAAGGATTTTCGAACGAGTGGTGTTCATTGGAATGACATATTGTATATATATATATACATGTCAGCTCTTCTACCCGCTCTAAGTTCCTTTTATCTTAGACACTTAGATGGTCCGCCTGCATTCCCACTCATAGCAGCTTCTGTAACAAGTATCTGATGCACAATATGAGCAGGAGAAGAACTTGAGCAGCTCTGACAAGTACCACATAATATCAGTAAGATATTAAAGTGTGGGGAATGTCATTAAAATGCAGCAAGCTGCTGCTGCAGGGAGACCATCTCTTTCACTCTTCACTTAAACCCAACACAGAGTAACTCCCACCTGTACCACTGAAACCAAAACAAAATATTCCTATGGGGCAGTTAGTGCCATCAGTTTTGCTGATGTTCTGTTTTGGGGTTTGAGATGTAGAAAAGTTAAATCTGTGAATTCACACACAACACTTACCTTTTTATCTCTTTAATGGCAGATTCGTTCATGCTTGATTACAGAGTTCTATCATGTACTATATGTGATACCAGAGAGAGTGAGAGCCAACCACAAACAAAAAAGGGCAACAAGGACTTGTGAAAATGGATGATTAGTGATTGTAGGCTGCTGTTCTCCAGTTTAAGTATGCATGGATGTCTGTTGCCTCAGGATCATCTCAGACTTCATTAGGGTTTGTTTGTTAAAATGAAGGGGTTCAGCGAGACTGAAAGGGTTCATTTGGATGTGAGCTGTGGGGGGAACTCCTTTTCGCACAAGTTCATTTTATTTTACATTACAAAGAGGCTGAAAACACGGAGTCTGTGGTTAACTGAACGACAACGCCACTGTCACGGTCTCATTTTCTCAGCTCGTTTTGAAAAGAGATGGTGTGAAAAATGATCTATAGTGGTTGCCTGGAGATAAGATTTTATGAAACTCTTCACAATGTCGTCAAGTGAACTGGAAGGTTTGCTTTCAAAGCACAATTGAAAAGCACAACATAATCTAGTCTATTTTCAAGTAACATCCTGCTTAACCAAAAACATTTTGTAATGAATGGAAATATCGTGAACTAATGAGGGGATCAGACTGGAAGCCTGAGTTTAACCAAGTGGTGACACAAATTAAAGCCATGCTGTGTGTCTAACAGCTGTGTGCTCTCAGACTTTTTAAGGTTGATTTATTGCGCTACACTTCTCAACAAAGTTAGCAAGTAACATTAAAAACTTTGCTCATTTCAAAAGAAAAAGGCCTCTGAAAATCCTACATGCTCTACTCCAAATCCTTTCCACTTTGTGCCTTTTTGAAGGTTGGCCCTACAGCTAAATTTCATCATAACTGTTTTTTAAGCCTCACCACTTGATTACTTTTCCTTAGATGGGCTTGGATTTACTTCTAAACAAGAACCCCAAGGGCCTGTTTGCATCATGTACTTAAACTGAACACTGTATGATGAGAGCAGTGCAGTAAAGAGAGCTCAAAGAGACAGCTGGTGGTCTTCTGTGAGCCTGGATCCAACTTGAAACAAATCTGACCGGCTGAAATAAGGGTCTCACTTGAATTTAAGGAAGCTTTCATTGTGAAATGAAGACAGAAGCATGACAGTGCTGCTTAACATTAAATATCCCTGCTGTGGTGATATCATGTTTACACCAGTTGGATAACCGTTCATGGCCTGCCTCATAAAAGCAGAACGCAGGACAAGTAGGAATAACTTTGCTGGATTGTTGTGCAAATATAGCACAGTTTTTCCATTGGAGACAAAACGAAAGTGCTTTTACGCCCACACCAACTCAGAGGCGCAGCTTTCTTTCATCCCAGTTGCTGTAGTGCACCTGTATTTATTGCAGCTGTTGGTGTTGTACTGTATGAATTGTGTCCTATTAGTCCACAACACTTTGAAGCACCACTATCCGATTCCTCACCCTCCTCCAACAGCAGCATAAGGACATTTCTTTTGCAAATGCAATTCCATAATTATCTCTGCCTCTTTATAGTGTGAATTTCTCTGTAACATAGCCAGCACTAGAATAACGTCTCTCTTTATTGTTGGTGGCTGATACTTGTGCACATACATACATGCATGTGATTTGCCAAAGATCCAGTATGTGCTGAATATTTGCATCTAATAAAATCACTCATAACAAAGCCAAGATGATGTCCTAACGTCTCACTTTTTCACAGATAATTCCTATTACAATATACTTTTCGATTTTCAAACAGTTTTCCGCAAATTCAAGAAAAAAAAAGCATACTTTATGTAGAATTTTGTTTTTAAAATGCCGTAAAATGAAAGAAACACTGTCTTCCTGATTCTTGTTACGGAGAACCTGTGAGTGCCTCGTAGTTTTGTGTGATTGTTTATGTATTAGTACATTTAATTCTCTGGCTGAAATTCCAACATTGACATAATTAACACTGTAAATTAAAGCTCCAGTACCTGATTTTGTTTTTCCCGTCCCTGTCTCAGCCCCACCACTCTCCCCCAACAGCAGTGTAGTAACCTTTCCTGCTTCTTTTGTTCAAAAAACATCAAACCAGACCAGTTTTCCTCTGAAAATACAGATACATTACATTAAATCGAAGTTTAGAGCTTACCTGAAACTTTTAACTTTGGAGTTACGTTGTAGACTGTAGCGATCCTGTAATTATCTCTGCCTCATTAAACATAGCATTGAACCATTGCCAACACTTATCCATGTTTGATCTTTTTTTCAGCTGTTTCACTAAAAAATAAGGTGTATTTTGCAACAGCCACTTCCTTGGTTTATTTCCTTGTTCCTTTGTTGTTTACATCAGTTCCAACCAATGGGAGCGCTCCTTTTTACCAGAAGCGAGCTGTGATTGGCCAAAATCATTCTCATCCTATTTTCTTAAAATCGTCAATTACAAAGCCTAGATCACATCTTAAGGTCTCATTTTTTTCTCAGTTGATTCCTGTTACAATAAAGTATTAGATGATTAAATTTTCAAACTAAATACAACAGTAAAAAAATGGGGTAATGCCTGTTTAACCTTTTTGTATATTGCTTGATGTTTCCTGGGACATTAATGTTACTTTAGAGCATTTGATTAGGTTTATGTTGTCTCATTTACATGTCTCTATTATAGTGCACATGAACATATTTATATAAATGTGACAAATTTGGAGTTTAAGTTCCAAGTTAATTAGGGCTCAGGTCATTTTTTTCATGTAATGATCAGCTTTCTTGGTTCCAAACCAGATTGAAGTTGGATATGTTGTTTCATTTTTGTTTATTTATTTAGGCTCTAAGTTAATACCATGGCTTTTCTCTCATCAATGTTTTAATAGTTAGCTTTCAACTAAGTAAAAGTAAAAAGGTGAATGGGTTTAATACACACTGTCTGCTGTCTGTTTCTTTAGTTAGACTTCTCTGTCAAGCTGCCTGGACTGCTGGGCCGACACTCAGCGAACCCAAATGCACATGTAAATTATTATCAGTCCTGTTGTTAAGATGTTCATTATGCAGAGTGGCCCATGAGGAATTCATTAAACCTAAATTGATTTAACTGAAACAAAATGGAGGGCTTGTGCTCATAAATTTACCAAAGTAATTGAGATAAATTCCTCACATTTGCACATCATCACATCATAACTGGGCGAACAGCTCAGCTCACATTGCTGAGGCTGAAACACATCACAAACTCAGCAGTACCACTTATCTCTAATTTGGGCATTTTAACTGTAATGGAGAGCTTATTTGAATTAATGAAGACAGTAAGCCTTTCTCTTTCCAAAATCTTTCAGTTTGTGCTGGATTTTCAGTGCGCACGGCCAGCTCTGGGGAATGGCACACTTGTTCGCTGTTTGGTAGAATTTATTTCTATGTAGAGTTGTATTTCTGCTCTCGTTCTTGACACAAAATCTCTGGTTTTGTCGGATGATACAACAGAAAGTGAAGATTGACAGCTGTAGACCTCAATGTCAGTTTTTTTTTCTGGCACTTTCTTGACAGTCTCCTAGGTTTTCAGTTCAAAATGTGACACATGTACTATATTTATCAAATTAGATCAAAGATTAATCACACATAGATAGAGGCAGGAAATAAGTGACAATGTGGGAACAAAACTCAATTTATCGGAAAAAAGTCAAAGGAAGTAGCAAAATAGGTAGGGGAGACCGATTTCTATGGATGACAGTGACAGGATTAATTCAGTGTTGTTCACTGAATTTTCAAAAAAGCAGTGTGGGGCCCCTGAGAGTCTGAATTTACCAGTTTCTGCTCTGGTGGAGTTGATCTGCAGTGCACAGGATACGACTGACACACTGCCATGTTGCTTGTTAAGCCTTAATAGAGACATTTGCAGTTTACGTTACAGGTTCAGAGTTGTTTTTCTCACTGTTGTGCTACACTATCATGCACACTAACAGCCCATTTATATTGACTATTCAATATAGACTGTGCAGCATGTGTCACATTTTAATTGGGTTTATAGCATACCAAATTTGCATTTACTTTGTTTTATTTAGAAAACGATGTAGTGCATTTTGCATAAACAGTCTCAACAGCCTTAGACAATGAAACAACAATTATTATTATTAACAAATATTACCCACTGTAAGTGACATCACAGTTTATTGTTGAACTACTTTTTTTTGTTTATGGTAGTGACTGAAATATTAGAATTGCAATATCACACTCATAGCCAGCACTGAGGAACTGATCATTGTAATCTTTATGTGCAGATATTTGACACAAATGGGGGTTAATTGACTAAAATCTCAGCCATAGTTAGTTCTGTTGTGAGTTTGGCCACAATATAAGCACTGTAAAGTACCAACTAACTCAAACCTTTTAAATGAGGTTTTTTTGTTTTTTTTTTGAGACTGCTAAACTGCACTTATATTGCTATTGTGATCTATTATAATCTGTTGTTAAATGAAGCTAAATCTCAAATGAGTCTTGAAGAATCCCACAGTATAAGTAGTTTACATGATGGTTATAACACTGTATTGTCCCAGTGAAGGTGAGAAGAGAAGTGCTCTTTCTGCAACTACAGCCAGAGGTCCCAGAGCTTTACCCTTGATTTTAGTCCCCATCCAGAGACATCATCATCCAGGAGTAGCCCTACACTGGGTAATCACATATATGGCCCATTTCCTGTACAAACCAGCACTCACCTTTGGCCAATGGATGAAGCTCACAGGGTGTTGCACTGCATCCTTGATTTTCAGTTATGGGTTTGATGCATTGTGTGTGCTCTACCTTTCCACTAAGGGTAATGATGTTATAGATCCGTGGCTTTAAATTCATACTGACTGTTAGTTGTGTAATAAACAATGGCTTTTTTTCTTCATTTTGTTATTAATAGACTCTGCTCCGAGCTGAATGTATATCTTTCTGTTTCATGCTCAGTTTGGGCCTGCTGGTGGGCTGTGTACTGGAGGTGGTTGCTAAAGGTTAAACTGAGTAGGAAGTCTCCCCAATGAGAAATATACATATTTCAATATTCCAAGGCCACAACATGGGCATCTCAGAGTGCTACAAGCACACCAGCACAAAGATGAGGCACTGATCAAGTTTTATTGAATGCCTCCGGTGTCAAAAGCAAAAAGGATTTCAGAAAAATACTGCCATCATCAATCCTTGTCACACACAAGAGCTTGAGGTCTCATTCAATATTAGTTCAAGTGAGATTACCCAATTTATTTTTCTTGTATTTGAGAAATACAAAAGCATGTTGTAATAGGAATAGCAAATCCTAACAAAAAACAAGTATTTAATGAAACACATCCAGAGCTGTTAGAGGAAAATTGCTTTTTAATTCATTCTCTGTAAAATGTACACCGCATAACAGTCGTGACCCTTTAAATGAACAATAATCTAATGTAAATGAGTTGTTAGCTTGCTGCTCATTAATTTGGCTGTTTGGAAATGAGGCAGATAATTCTTCCAAATTCTCAAGTGCTGCCACGTGTGCAGCTGAAGAGACGGTTGGAGCACTGCAGTTAAGACATGCAGGGCTGGAAATAATTTCTGACTCACCAAAATTAGCCTTTTTATGACCCTGTCAATGTAAAGTGTAGACGTGTAATATGGCAGGTAAAGGAAACACACTGAGAAAAACACTGACTAATGCTTGTGTGGCAGTCTTTTTGATCTTTTGTTTACAACGTGATGTGTAAAATCATTAGACAGGAGAACATGACCTACTTCCGGCTCCTTATGGGGGCCACTAATGGGCTAATTCTGACCATTTTAGCTCAGTTTATGACTGTTCCCCCTAAACTTCAGTGAAAGTGAGCCTCATAAAACCTCTGTGCTATGCTCATTATTCACCATTGTTTCAGTAGTTGGTGGGAGGTGACAGAAAAAGCAGGAGATGGTGCTTTCTGAAAGAGGTCCCTGACTGATAGTAACATGGAAGTCTCTTTCAAATGTGTCATGCATAAAACATAATAGGCCCTCTGCAGATTAAAAAGAGATTGGTTTGAAAAAAGTGGGATACTAAACATATGAGTTGTGTAACTTTTGTAATGCTTTCTAAAGATGATAAAGCTTGATATAGGGCTTGTCAGTACAACACTCTTTAGAGTTCAGAGAGCCTTTATCTTTTAGTAAAACAAAACACTACTGCCTCTGAATGCTATGCATGCTTTTAAATACACTTTCATTGTCAAAGCGGGGCTGGCTTAATGCATAGATCATATAGGCGACCTAGAGCGCAACATGGGCAGGGGGCGCCAGGAGACCACATGCAAAGGAAAAATAGCAGCTCGTAGATGCGTGGAGCTCCACCCAAATGAAAAGAATGACAGCTAATTTTTGATGTGTTTAATTCAAACCACACCTTGTCTGAGTTGAAATTAGACGCACGCATCACTGAGAGTGTGCATAAAGTCAGTTTCCTGCGCTTGTGTTCATCAAACCTCAAAGACTGTTAAATCCTTGATCCTTTTAAATGTGGGACACCAGTTTGTAATCTCGCCCAGGGTGCCAAACGACTAGAGCCGGCACTGTTCCAAAGTATACATAAGCTGTCATTTCACTGGCAAACAGCAATATAGTTAGCATTTTGAAGTTTCAATTATCACACTTTCTGATATAAACATGTCAATGTTTCTTTAAATTATTCATAGAAAAATAGAAAATTGGACTGTACAAGGACTGCATTTAAAACTATGTTTTTTAATGCTTTCAGAGACATTTTAGTAGAATACGGTTCATTCCAGTTCAGGTCTTGTCTTAAGGAGGATTTCACGTAACAGTGATTAACATTTAGGGCCAAATTAGTTTCTGATTACCTGGTGATCTAGTCTTTTTCTTTAGTAAGAAGAATAAGTACTAATCTGTGTTACTATGATGCAAATGTGTTAACATTGCACCACAATGGCCCACTGTCATACACTGTAGATAAACATATTACCTTAGACTAACTTTTCAAAAATATATAACATTTCACAATAACCTGTTGCACTATTGCTGCTTTGTTTGATGTGTTGATGTGTGGAAGACTCTGCTTGTGGACACATTTGTTGGTTCATTGTGTGGCTATACTACCGGCTCTTGTTGTCGAAGCTTCAGCCAGCATTGCATCAATGGTCTGGTGCCGAGAAATTGAAATTGAAATGCACAGACTGTCAGAGGCTCCTCTGGAGCTGTTTCCGTAGAAACAAGACAGCCATGGTGGAAATCCAGGAATGCAGGACACCAGTGGTTACATTCCTATGTGACGGGAGGAGATTTATTTCATTAGCTGGAAAAGAAACACATGCAAATATTAGAACTATTGAATTTGTTAGGCCAAGGTAGTTAAATGCTGTTTTGAAAAGCTTCCCTGTTGATTCACACAAACACAATCAGCCAAAGGCAAAACAGAGCTAATTAGAAATGACACCAAAGTAAAAAAGAGTAAAAGAGACTGACAGAGATTATTAGAATGAAAACAATTAAGTAAATGAATAGCAAAAAACAGCAATAGAAGTTCAAATGCAAAAGCCAGAATCCAAAAGAGAGGATTTACTGCCATCTTCAATCTGGCTCACAACGTTTGCCTTTAGATGTTCTCAATTGTACTGGACTCATTATTAACACATGCTTAATGATGGTTAGTCTGCCTCTCTATGGTGTGTTAGAAAGATGGTTTTGTAGAATTTAGCTCCGTGATAACATCACTAGAAAAATACAGCAGGATAATATGAATGCCTGTTTACATGTTGTTTGTCCATATATTTGATAATTATTGTCTGTCATGCCAGCTTTTAGTTACAGCTTTAACATGTATAATTTTTAATACAGCATTATTCTCCTTTTGTATGTGTGAGAGAAAGAAATACAATGGCACATTGGTACAACTACAACAAGTTGAAGGAAAGGCTGAACTTCCATGTTTGAATGTTGTTTAGTTACAGTGGATTTGTGTGTCCTTGTAACTGATCTTTTTAAAACAGAGAACAAACCACACACAAAGATGACCACTGATGTGTACTTAATTCTGATCTGAGCCATTTATTGCATGTCAACACTCCTGACAGTTCTAGACTATGCCAAAAAAAGTCTCTCTAATCAGATGCTTGAGGGAAATGAGTCATATGGCCGTATATAATTAGTGTTTCTTTGTGTTGTGCCTCCTCCTGCCACCTTTAGAGTCATACAAACAACATACTGGCTCCAAACGGGGTCCATTTCTGGAAAAGGCCGTCTGTAAACTGAAGTGTGTGGGGAGTACATTTTGGAGGACACTTCTCGGGGGAGTGCCTCACCATATGAAACAGGAGCATGCCACTGTCACTGGCCTGTCTCATAGACAGATTTTAGGAGATTTTCACTCTATTTTGCCTCCTGATGACACCCATAAGTCACAGTGTCACAGAGTGCAGTCTGTCACTGTGGAGTTGCATACAGCTCATTACCTGACAGATAACAGACCAGCAACTAGCACGTAAAGAAAGATGATTAAATTAAAGTGGTATGTTTAAAGGCATAATAAGCAGAATTTTTAGGCAAACACCAAATATTAAGATTATTTAACACAGTGTTGATTTGTGATCTGTCTTTGCTTTAAGGAGCTGCTTTTGGCCACACACTCAAACACATCCCTTCCATCTAAACAAAGAAGTAAAATAGTGAAATACTGACAGAGGTTCTCAGTGAGTTTACAGATACATTCACCCCATCAGTGCTCTGCTGTGCAATTGGTGTAGTACAGTCCTGCATATTGTGCATTTAAAGACCTAAGCATTTGCTCGAGCCTCTGAAACAGTCTTTTAAGGTCACAAGTGCTGCCATTTGCACTGACCTTTCTGGCTGTTGTATCTCTATAACTGATTCTATTACAGTGAAACCACTGTTAGTGAGCCTTGTTACAGTTTCCTCTGACTGCACCTTAACAATAGCTTAGTTAAATTCAATCAGATTAAATGTATGTCGGTGATTAAAGGCAAATAAAATGTGTCAGTTTTGAGTGCAGCAGATGTTCAAAATGTATATGAAGAAAATGTTAAAAGAGCAGGGTTTTTTATGTGCAATATACTATTTGTATTGACATGCTATCCTGCTATGAATGGTTATTTATATAAACATATTAACATATGGGCAGCACATGTGTTAATGATAACACACAGTAAATATCCTATTAACACACTCATTTAAAGTGTTATCTTTAACAGTGATGCATTGTGACAATAGCAGCGCTCCTTAAGTTAATAAAAAACAACAAAGCCTGAGGTATTATAAAATACCATAAAAGAAAAGAGTGTGATGACAAATGTGTCTCAGTGTGAACAGTCATAATAAAAGCACAGGCTGTTCTAGCCCAAACCAAAGTGCTCTCATGAAACTCACAGTAGGATGTGAAAAGTTTGTAAAGTGTATGGGAGGTTTCTCTCAAAGCATGACATAGCTTTTGTGGTTTATTGTGTGCAATAACATATTGTTTTCTGAAGTTTAAGATGTTTAATATAATACAGCTTCCTCGCCCCCTTTCATTTTCCTTGTGTTTCTAAACAAGCCTGTTAGCCATGCTCATGCTTATATGAGACCAAACACCACAGCAGCATGCACTTCACTGTGGAGGCACACACAACTCCATTTAGAATATGACAACTATCTTTTAATTTATGTTAAATCCCAGTGGGCCCTGACTCCACTGGAATGTCTTCTTTAGGACACGAATTTTATTGCCCTTCCTTCCCTCTGTTGTGGTGACACTGGGGGACAAAAACCAGCACTGACCCCATGGGGGCATCTGCTTGGCCCACCATCTAGATGCACATTGTGACTCGGACATAACTTCGCTGTTAGACGTCACAAGTCATTGTGTAGGGCCATTTTTTGTCTCGGGACAAAGGGTGAAAGAAAGAAAAGAAAACAATCCGGATGCCTTCTCTGAAATGTAGGCTTGCCCCCTTTTATAATGCAAGCAGGGGTCAGCTTTGTTCCAATGCTCAGATAGTTGTTGTTTTAGAGAAACAACTTTCAAAGCACATACCTATGTCTTGTAATTAGGTTAGCCATTCAGCCCAGTCTGGATAGCTCCTGCCCCACTCCTCTCATAGGGATCATTTTACTCTGAAAAATGATACAAATTAGAATGGCCGACTTAAGCCATGTATTTATTTTTGAGACCATGAATACCATATACTCTGACCAGGAGCATGTACAAACTGTAATTAAGGACCTTTAAAACAATGGATTTTTGCCACAAATGTAATAACTAGCCTGCTTTTTGTAAATACATGGTGAGATCTAAAACAGAGAACTGCTGCAGAACAAAAGCATCCAAAAAGAAGAACCCATTTTCCTCTGAGTATCTCTCTGATGCTTTGAGCCTTTCTTTTTAGTCTGAGATTTGAAGCTTGCATGACAAATGAAAAGGCATTTTAGAGTAGGACGTTTGGAGTTTTACGAGAACAGCAGAAAAAAACAAAACAAAACAGGAAATAGGCTCCTGCTGTTTGCTTTTATGCCTAAATAAAAACTAGTGACAAAGGGCTCATGTAAGCCCTACGAGAAAGCAATTGGAGAAAAACAAGATGTCTCATTTTCAGCACTTAGATAAATCAGAGTGGTTGACAAAGACAGGGGGGTGTTACTCCACCTGAAACCCACAGAAAGCAGGTTTTGCAATGTGATATCTTTTCACACTTATATTCAAAATGAGGTTTTTAAAATCTCTTTAGCCAAATGTTTTGCCATGCCATCCATAGAAATGCTGTTTTGTTGCACAGGCCTGTTTACAATTTTCCGTGTGTGATTCGCTGCCAGTTGTAACAGCAACTTATTTGTCTGGATGTGTGGTTCTGAAGAAGACCAGATGTTGCACTGTGAGGCCAGATGAAGGAAGTCTGCTGCTGGTCAAGGATGAACAGGATGTTGATAAACTAACAAACCAGGAAACCTTGAATCCTTTTAAACTTCGATTGCTTGTCTTACAGTTGTCCTTATATCTTTGTTATTCATTTCCCCCAGCTTTTATTTCTCATCTTAACATACACCCCGTGGCCTCTCATTTCTCTCTTTCTCATCTGCATCCTGTCAGCTGTATTGTTTTTCTTTTCCCTGACTGTCTGCTTGTTTCCATGCAAATGCCATGAGAGGTGCAGATGTGCCTGCTAATCACGTTTCCTTATCTTCACGCAGTGCACCTTGAGTCCAGCCAAGTGAGATGAGGAAGCCTGGCAGTGGGCTCAGCAACAACAAACACAAGCAAACCGCTGTAGCCGGCCGTCTCTATGTCCTCGCTCTTATCAGGGTTGTTTAATGAATCCTGCAGAGGAGTGAGACGCTGGCTTCGTGTCTTCTTTGTGCAGACAGACAGCATACTGGGAGCTCGCAGAGGAAAATGAACAGAATGTCTCGACACAGAGTTCTAACGGCCCTTTCGTTGTGCCCAATAAAAGCAGTGATATATGGTCATGTGTCTTCCATGTGTGATGCGGCCAAAACGCAGCCGCACACAGTGTCTCAGTGCTCCATCAAACTGGCAGCTCATTCCGTCACGAACCAAACGGGAAAAGTGTAGATCAATCCGGGGCTTTGACATGTTGCTCTGTTTACACGAGCTAAAATGGAGAATGTGTGGAGTCAAGGCAAAACAAAACAAAAACTTAGTGTGAATTTGAGGATTTATAGGTCAAATGATACAATCTACAAATGCAGCGTATCTTGCTCATGAGCATGTAACAGTGAAAGTAAAAGTAAAAGTGACTTCACTGGTTTGACCTATTCACAGTGACATTTAAAAATCAAAGAAAGTACAGTAAGTAAGTACAAGTGCAAGTGTACTTGAGATTAAATGACCACATTTTTTTTCAACACTAAAGAAATGATAATAAAATGCAATGACTGATTTGAGTGACTTTATGGTCTTGATTGCTTTAACAATGTGCTAAATGGAAATCTAATATTCTTGGTTTTAAAGTATCCACATTTCTGCTTGTTTCTGCTTGTTTCTCCTTTCTGTATTTCCAAGCAGAAGACTTAGAGCCAGGTCTCATTAAAAGTCCAAGCAAATATAAAAATGTAACAAATGTGTCCTGATTTAATCATCCCACTGCTGCTCAAGTGCTGAGACAACATCCAGCCAGCAAAGTCTGTTTTCAAGTGTTTTAGAAGAAACATGGAGCTACAGTAGAAAGTTCAAACTGGAAGACTGTCCCACTTTGCTCGTTGTGTAGTGCGCTCATTTAAAGCAAATCATCATCATGTTAATCGCCCGCAGTCACTGTATTATGTATTTAATGCATACAACATGCCTGAACTAATCTATGCTTCTTATCTTGACTCTTTACTATGTCTGTCACAAATCTAAAATACATATTATTCTCAACTGGCCCTCATGCACTGAAGTTGTTAGACATCCACACAAATTTAATAATGCGCTAACCTGACAGAGGTTAAAGCCCCTGCCTTTCTTTCAGAAGTGTGGTATTTAATGTGCAGCTCATGCTACAGATGGTAAATGAAACGCGCTCTCCAACTGGTTTGGTGCTAACCTTGTGACCTGCAGTTGTATGCCCCGTCCTGTCCGTGTATGATCATCAATATTTATGCATTACTCTGTCAGACTTTTAGGCTAATGCTTCCCCCTGATGTTTTATAGATCAGCTGCCTACTTTGACTGGAGCTGCCCTTGTTTGTCTCATGCAGTTGTTCCACCCATTTCTTTCTGAGTGTGCATGCATTTAATGTGACAGCATCATTGTAAAAAAGAGACAGAACAAAAATGTCAATTGTTAAGTGTATACTGAGACACATGACAGTGTAGGTGACTACTGCTCTGACCTCACAGTACATTTAGCTTTTGCCCTTTCAAGCATTTCACTGGAGAGTTCACGGGAAAGAAATTCAGCTCATTACATATTTATGGGTTATTAAGTTATGAGACAGTGTATCCAGAGAGAATACAACCTCTGCAACATTAATTACTGGATAAGTAATTAATGTGAGTAGGTGAAACTAAAACCTTGCAAAACAGTGTCAAAATAGTTTTTGGTATTCCATTATTTTATCATACTAAATATTCTTCTTATAAAATATGTATAACTTTATCATTTATGTATAAAATGTTAAATTATTTAAAAATGTGATTTTCTGTATTAATGTAAACAAGTTTCCGAGGGGATGAGGAGGTAGCATGAAGACACAGGAGACAGTGAACAGGCCTTTACACAATCTAACACCTGCAGTTCAAGCTGTTAATTGAAATGAGACTTGCTCTGGGCCTCAGCTGCACCAGCCGTACATGACTTTGACTCATGCTACAGATGTATTTTATGTGCTTTGTGAGAGAATAGGTTTGTTTATGAAAACATAGATGACATACTATTAATAATAAGGTCATGTCATTGGTCCCTGACTCTGTTGTGTACAATAAAACCAGCAGCAGTGAACCACAGAATCACACCCTGAACGTCCCACAGGGGATACATACATCAAACACCATTCTTTGCCAGCTGTTTTTAGAAAAAGGTTGAGAAATTGAGCTCCTGGAGGTGTCTTAGTCAAGTGACCCATTCTCTGAGTTAATGGAATTTGAGTTTGTGAATATTGTGAGTATTTTCGTTCACTTTTCTTGGTGCAACTGTAGTAAGGGTCCATTAATATTTCAAGCGGTGCCTGTGTCTTATAGGCTACTCTGATTTACTTTGTACTAAAAGCTCTGTGTGGGGACATCTTTGTGCCAAATTTGATAAAACTTGCCTCAGAGGTGCACAAAATGTCCAGATCCAGTTTAGCAACAAATCTAAATTCAAGTCACTAGCTGTCTTAGAAAATGTTCCTACCTTAGACTGAGAAATCAGATTCTGCAAATTTGAGTGAAGTCACGACTCGAGTGAAGAGTCAGTAACGTCTGTGCACATGCGCCCACGCTCGGCACCTTGGCTACTGCCAGAAAACTGACAGACAAACTTAGGTCAAACTTATTAATACTAAAAGCTGAAAAATAGCTGAAGATGCCTAAGGGGATAACCCCAAGTGGCCTGTAATGGAGTTGTAAGCATTGGAAGGTATCATGTGGTTTGGTTCATGGTACATTATTCTATATTAAATACTAAAATTCATTGAAGTCATGTAAGAGCCTTCCACAGACAGGTGAATGTGTGTGAGATATGAGATCAAACCAGTGCTGTGATGTCAGAAATAAAAGAGGAGCTGTCAAGTGCAGAGCCATCAGTGGATTCAGAGAGCTGCAGTGAACTGAGTGGAGCTCCTCTGGTGGGCTGGGGTCCTCCTCCTTCTCCTCCTCCTCCTCCTGTCCCACCAACTTCTCAAACTTGGGAAAGGGCAGTGTGACGTCACGCAGGGCTGGTCTTTCAGTTTATTAGACAGGGCAGTCCAGTGCCAGGTTTCATGAGCTCCACACTGCAGCTCTGTCCGGCAACGGCAGAGGGATGACTGATTAACCTCAAACGTAGTAGAAACTCTGTGAACCAAAACCCTGACTGTCAAAGTGACGCCTGTAGCCTTATTCCTGTCTGAATGAATCTTTAGCGGCTTTCTGCGTTTTGGAGACTCAACAGGGGCACAGTGCACATCCACTTTGAAGTTGAACACTTTTTGAATGAGCCGGGTCACGCTTGCGTAGAGCGCTTCTCCCGGGTTACTTTTTCTTGATTTGTATTTGACGTTGGGATAAAGTTTTCCACTAAGAATAAGACTCGTGATGGCTGTCCTGTCACTAGCGTTACTCCTTTTAGGATTAAGTCTGACTACAGCTGGCAAGGTAAGTGTCTCACTTTGGAATTTGAAGTTTAGCCTGTAGCTCGGAGGCAGAAGTGGTTTTATTAGCGGAAAAGCGGGCCGACACAGCAACAGGTTTGCGTCCAGCTCTCCCATTTGGCTTCGTAAATGCTTATACTGTTTCCTCTGTGAAAAGCATGTTGACACTGCACACGCATGACTTTAGCCTTTAGCCCGTTACATAAGACGCGTAAAGAGAGACATTTTGTGAGCTTCTGTGCGTACAGTAAAGTGCTCCAGGCGCGAACCCTGCACATCTCTGGATCAGTCTAAAACTATGACGATATTGCTGGTGTCATCAAGCTTCATTGTGCTCTGTATTTAACACGCTCTTCTTCTTTTGCAGGCTGGCGAAGCAGATAGAGAGGGTAAGTCTTGTTTAATTATTCCTTAAACGTGCTCAATGCTTTGCCTTGTTGCAGTTTTCCCTCCGCTTAAAGAAAGTAAGGAGGAAAGCTTGGGTGCACTCAGATCAAAGTGGGAGGAGAGTTTGTGTGTGAGGAGCTCTGTAATACACCCCCCCACTCCCCTCTCTCCCACCACAGCCCCCCTAACACATACACACACTTCTATTACATGAGTGAACTGCATCAAGAGCTTTGTTATACAGGAAAGACAGGCTCTCCTCTAAATCTTGCACATCTGTTCCCCATTGTGGTTCAGGAACAAGTGAGCCACATCAGTGTCTTTACGCTCAGCATTATCTAGTGAACACCTCCAGGGCTTGTGCATCAGGCTGTCACGTTGAGCACAGCTTGTATTGTGGCTGGCAACCTTGTCAAATTTATTTCTCTCAAGGCGCCTATCTTTCTTATGCTACTTCCAGCAAAGGACAATAACTATAATAACTATTTTGTTTTATGACAACATTCCCATTTTTATTGCTATCAACACCCTTTTGCGTCATAAACGGCTTTTTCACTGCCTTGTAATGAGTTTGACATGTCAGCTAAGTCACGATGCAGGACAAAAAAGTGAGGCTGCTCAGTGTGGGAGATACATTTGAAAGATATGGTCATCCTCTTTAAGCACAGAGCAAACAATTGTTTTAACAACTACCATTTAAGCACAATGTAATGTAATCCACTGCAGATGTTTCATAGATTTATTGATGATACAGTGGTTCCAACATGTTAACATAAACCCTGCATGTCTGCTTTTATCACCATCCTGACATACTGTACATCGCTTTAATACCTCAGACTATGTTGCTGATGGAATTATTACTAGCATCCAGAACCTGTCCAAAAATAAAAAAAAGTGTTAGAGCTGTCCTCTCCTTCATACAGCCCGGCACCTGCAGTGAATCACTGTCCTTCCTCGTCACTTGTTTATCAATTCACTCTGCATTCATGGACGCGTCTTTTCAAACCTTCCAAAATGAGATTGTGGTTCATTTTGTTTTGAAGCAAGACCTTGATGTTTTGATTAAGGTTCAGCTGTGGTCCATTGAAAGTTTCACCACTCATAACTTCTCAATTATGAAACAATGACATGAGCTGTGCAGACATTTCAGACACAACATATTTGACATTGAAAGGAGTTTTGTGTTCTGGGTGAACATTCAGAGGATTTTTTTTTATTTGTATTTGGTGTTGGTGGCTGGTTTGTCCTTAGTATTTTTTTTTTTTTTATAAGTCTTTTATTTTTGTGCTTAAATTTACTTTCTCCAAACCATTGCTCTTGTCTTTATGTTTGTTACCCACAATGATGCTTTCATCTCATCACACTTACTGTAAGAACAGCTTGTCCCAGGTCCATACTGTAGTACAGTAGTTACTGAGCAAGCTATTTTCTTCAGGTTTATGTACATCAAAAAAGCTTTTAAAGCTGTACAAAGAACATGGGACGGAACAAGAGGCAGAGATTACAGATTCCTTCAGCAATCATCCAGATGGAGAACTCTATATCAATGATAGGTCACTTTTTCCCTCTCACAACAGCCGGAAATAAATTTCTCTGTTTGATGTAGAAAAAAAACCCTTTGAATATTACACTTCTGTTGTAATCACCTCAACGCTCTCCTTAGTTCTGAAGTCACAACAGAGATCATTTGCATGTATAGAACACTTCAGTAAATAATTAATGCAACAATCATTTACAGAAAGCCTAGTTTACATATAATGAAGATAGATAAAGGTATTTGAGAGTTGGCTCAGTTTGATAAGCCTACTCTCTACCATTAATTAACACTAATTACACAGATTATTTTATTGACATTGTCCTTTATAATGATTGTTTCCAGATCTAAAAGCACCACCGTTTCTCCATCACAACAAAGAGAACTGCATTTCTCTCATATTCAGGCTGAAGTTCAAGTTTGTAAAATCATGAAATAACAGACAAATATTGTCTCTTTCCCTTGAACTGAGTTGGAGAATGGCTCTTTAAGATTAGTCGTGGATGAGGGCCTCCTGAGGATTAGACCCCGAAGCCCTTCTTTTACTCTAATAAACCCAGCTCACTCATGCCTTTTCCTTTCCTCTCCATCTTTAAAGCTTCGTCACAGAAGCGTCCCCACTCTCCGCTCACAGCAGGGAGCACTGTATATAATACCTGCTTATCTGAAATTACATCAGTCTTACGTGTTGTACAATCTTTCAGGGCTAGGCTCACACTGAGGACCCACTGACATTCCTGTTTGCACAACATCAAAGACTTTTTTATGGGGCTCATACTTGACATCTTCCTGGTTTGTTTGGTTTATGTATACATTTAAAAAAAACAACATAAGTCTCTATCTACTGTAAATTCAGTCCACAAAGATTACAAATGACAACATATAATTTTATCTGTATATGACACTCAATGGATGGACAAGTTGTTCCCCAGAAGCACGACTAAAGCACATTTTTAGCTCACGTGTACGAGGAATGTACACAGTGCTTTTAAAGGGTGTCATTTCCTCAGTCTTATAATTTTAGCATTGACACCTGTTTGAATGTAAAAAACTACCAGAAGATTACATGGTTTTATTATTATGTCAAACAACCCAGGTTTATTCTCTGGTATTTTAAACATTTAGGAAAGAAACGCAAGTCTGGAAAATGTTGGAAGCCCCGCAGATTTCCTCAGATTTCCTTGTACAATTGGGTTGACCACAAATGATCTGCTGAACATAGACCTGAGAGAAAAGAATGTGTCATGCCAAGACGATATCACTTTCACTCCGGCGGAATTGCGCTTACTAAGGGTCACAGTATAAAAATGAGATTCAGGGGTGTTATACTGCAACGTAGTCTCTCACTGAATACAGACAGAGAATCAAAAGCCCTCCTGGGAAGAATGTGGAGAAAGGCACTGAATCTGAATGCTTTGCAGTGTCAATGTTTTCACTGTTTCCATTAATGTTGGAGTGAGGGCATCTTCTGTAAGGTCTCAGTTACACTATCAGTTTATAAATGAAACTGTTTGCTTGATAACTGCAAAATGTCCTTCATTCTCACTCTTTCTCAAAGTAACCCATGTCC